>OU898280.1:74196757-74801757 GCA_918026665.1 Diabrotica balteata | reverse complement strand
CTGGCCCTCTACTATCAAGATTTCGTTAGTATTATAGTTGTTTTTACAAATTTTCATAAACTTCGTCTTTTTGACATTAAGAGAGAGTCCGTACTCCCTACTACACATGACTATTTTGTTCATGAGTCTTTCCAGGTCTTGTAAACTATCGGCTATTATTACTGTATCATCTGCATTTCTGATGTTGTTAATTAAGACTCCATTTACTCTTATGCCGACTGTTTCATCTTCCAGAGTTTCTCGAATTACCTCTTCAGAATAGGCGTTAAATAATAGAGGTGATAGAATGCAGCCTTGCCTGACTCCTCTCTTTATTTCCATTTCTTCAGATGTTTCTTTTTCGATTCTTACTATTGCTCGCTGATTGTAATAGAGGTGTGTTATTAGCCTTAAATCTCTTTCATCTAGGTTTTTATTTTTTAAAATTTCCAGGAGTCGATCATGTTTTACTTTATGAAACGCTTTATTGTAGTCTATAAAACAGACGTAAAGAGGACGGTTAACATCCAAACATCTCTGTGTCAGCACATTAAAGGAGAATAATGCCTCTCTGGTACCCATACCATTGCGGAACCCATATTGAGTGTCACTAATATCCAGCTCCAGTTTAGAGTGTATTCTGGCGTGGATAATTTTCAAGAAAATTTTTAAGGTATGTGACATTAAGCTTATGGTTCGATAGTCACTACACTCTCTGGCATTCATCTTCTTTGGCAAACACACAAATGCTGATGTCAACATTTCTCTAGGAATGATTCCCGTAGTATAGATAGCGTTGAATAGTTCTACTATTATGTCCAGGTTTTTCTCGTTGACCAACATACGTAGTCAACATACAGGATACATATTTGACTAATAGAACTTTTCAGGTTTCAACTGACAAAAATATGTCAAAGATGTATACAGTCCAAACAGGGATGCCTCAGGGTAGCATTTTATAACCTCAGCTATATTAGATTCGATTAGATTATTCAGACTTGCCCATTGATGTCAAAACAAACACATGGCTGTATGAGATATAGCAAAAAGACACACCATGACCGTCGAGAGACTTAAAAACATACCAGAAATAATTGCAGACCGCACAAATAACCAGAAGATAAAGAGATAACACAGAGAAGATCCAGTTCACTATTTTAATACAGCACATCATACCAACCAGAGCAAAATTATCGTACGAAAGGAAATATAATCCAGATAGAAGAGGTAGTCAAGTGCAAAGAATATTAGATTAAACTTCACAAAACATACCCAGGAAGTCATAAAATAAGGCATTACTTATAGGCAAACTGCCAGAAGCTCATAAGAACAGAAACGGCACATTACAGGTTAATAGATGGAACGTCGTGGTAAGATAGAGTTTCAAGTGCAACCACCCAAGTAAAGGTTCCACTGAGAAAGGTGGTGGCAAATTTTTTTTTTGAACCTATTCTCTATCCTTCCATTGTTGAATATAGGTCTCCCCCAGTTCTCTCCATCTTTCCCTATCTTGAGCTGTTCTCTGCCATGTGGGACCTCCTTGTTTCCTGATGTCATCTTTCCACCTTATCTGTGGTCTGCCTCTTGATCTCTTTGCATTGTATGGACGCCACTTTCCGATGGCATTGTTCCATCGTCCGTATTGGAGACGTTCATTGTGTCCAGCCCATTTCCATTTCAGTTTTGCTGCTTGTTCTATCGCGTCTACTATCTTTGTTCTTGTTTTGATCCACTGATTACGTTTTCTATCTATAAGTGATACACCCAACATGTGTCTCTACATCGCTCTTTGTGCTTTCCTTATCCTATCCAAATTGGCCTGTGTAAATGTCCATGTCTGTGAGCACCGGTATTATGCAGGAGTTAGATACCTTGCTTCGTACGTATAGAGGGATTGTTTGATTTTTTAAAACGTAAGAAAGTTTGCCGAACGCTGCCCATCCCATTCTTACTCGTCTCGATATTTCGGCTGTTTGATTTTCTCTGTTAGCTCTGATTGCTTGTCCTAGATAGATATTCTCATTTACCTGTTCTATTTTTTCTGTTTTTATTTTTATTGCCTCTTACTCTTCCGTGTTTGTCATTACATTTTTTTTGTTGAAGTTAATTTTTAGGCCTTTTTGCAGTGATTTTTCATGAAGTTCATTCAGCATTAATTCCAGTTCTTGACGTTCCGAGGAGATCAGGAGTATATCATCCGCATACCTAAGGTGATTTAGGTATTTTCTGTTAATACATATTCCTCTGTTTTCCCAATCTGTTGATTTTATTATGTCTTCGAGGGTCAAGGTAAACAGTTTAGGTGAAATTATATCGCCTTGTCGGACTCCTCGTTTAACTTTTATATTATCCGTTATTAATTTGTCGTCCAGAATTACGGTCATGGTTGCGTTTTGGTAAATATCATGTATCAATTGTCGGTATCTTGAATCTATTCTACTATTAACCAGAGTTTCTTCAACCGCCCAGTGTTCAATGCTGTCGAAAGCCTTTTCATAATCTACGAATGCTAAGTACAGCGGAATGTTGTATTCATTGGTTTTCTCAATTAAGATTTTAAGCGCATGTAGATGGTCGATTGCGCTGTATCCTTTCCTGAATCCGGCCTGTTCGACTGGTTGGTAGTTATCAAGTTTATAGGTTAGTCGGTTGTTTATTATTCTTGTGAAGGTTTTATATATTCGTGACAAAAGGGAAATAGGACGGTAGTTGTTTAGGTCTGTTCGGTCTCCTTTCTTATGTATTAAGATTGTGTTGGCATTTCTCCATTGTTTAGGTATTTTACCTTCAAACAGACATTTGTTGAACAGTATTTGGCGAATAGGACCACAAAATTATAGGTTAGGTATAGCCTCGCCTGAAACATCAGGCTGGTATGTTTAATTCTGAGTCAGGATTATAGATCATGAAATACATAAACTAGTTAACCATCTAATTAGAGTCTGGTCAGATGGTTGCCAAAGACAACCAAGCAGAGAAATAGATACGGTGCCAAAATAGTACATTGAAACTGACGTCCAGGAGCCTAACAGCATATATAATTAGGACTTGAAAAGGATGCAACCCCACAAAGTAAGCACTGCAGTAGTAAAAAGAAGAGTGCAATAAATACCAATTACAGTTTGACATGTAAATATTAGGGCAATAAACGTTTTATTTTTATTTTTATTTTTTATACATCTGTTAAACATAACTTTTAAAACGTAAATTATTTTTGTTTTTCGTCTTTAATGTTTTTATTAATAATTCTAAATTGTCTTGAACCTGCTACTTTTTTTATCTTTTAATGTAATTTCAATTTCTGATGATGTAATATCGGGTGCATCTTCTGTCCAGAATACGAACTGTCGGACTGTTTGTTACGTCATATCATTAATAGTGGCTATTTTCCATGTATAGCAGGCAGGGGAAAGTTTTCACTACTTAAAATATTTTTTATGTGATGTTACGGTATATTCTGGGTAATACTATTTATATACATCTTTTATAACTTATGATCGATTTGTTCTCAATGCCTTTAACTTTTTATCATATCCTATCCTTTTTAAAATATTTTCTTTTTATGTTTATATAATAATATATTAAACCAAAGCATTGCCAGTAGAGGAGTAGCAATTTACGTAGATGAAAAATTCATTAGCACACAGTTACCAGTGACTTCAAATAAGATTGAATTAATAGCTATTGCAATTAATATACATTTAAAGAATTATATATGTAATATGTATATCCCACCAAATCAAACAATATTCCAAAAAGATTTATCAGCCATTTTGAAACAAATTCCTTCACCTAGAATTATCGTTGGTGATCTTAACAGCCACAATCCGATGTGGGGTTCCATAAAACTCAACCCG
Organism: Diabrotica balteata; assembly: GCA_918026665.1. Classification (NCBI taxonomy): domain Eukaryota; kingdom Metazoa; phylum Arthropoda; class Insecta; order Coleoptera; family Chrysomelidae; genus Diabrotica; species Diabrotica balteata. The sequence continues at coordinate 74,797,921 of OU898280.1, read as the reverse complement.
AAAAAACGAATTATAGAAGATATTATAACATACCAAAATCTAAATCTACTTAACGACGGAACACCAACCAGATTCAACATACAAAATGGCACATCATCGGCAATTGATATTTCTCTGTGTGACCCAGTTTTGTCCACTACGTTAACATGGGACGTTCTACCCTATTTTAATGGTAGTAGCCGCGACCCTATTATAATTTCTTTAACGCATCAGAAAACCACAAATACCGAATCGCTTATCTCGAGGTGGAATATTAAAATGCTGATTGGACTAACTTTACCAAACAAATCAAAGAGGACATTAACCAAACCAACTTCACATCATCAAACGACATTGACAAGTTTTTAAGTACATGTTTACAAAATATTAAAGCAGCCGCAGAGACCTATATAAAAAAAACTAAAATTTTCAAGAAACAAACCTCTTCCGTGGTGGACACCTAAATGCAGCCAAGCTACAAGAGTGTATAAGAAAGCTTTCAATACACTAACGTATCATAAAACAGACCAAAACATTACGGACTACAAAAAACAAAGATCTGAGGCAAGATACATTCTAAAAAAGAATAGAAAAGAATTCTAGAAAAAATTATCTCTAAATACTTTTCCCAGCAGTTTAAAGAAACTTAAGCAATATCTCTGGCAAAAGCCAATCGTATAAGATTCCTTTTCCGGCAAAAAATAACAAAATATTTAGTGATAGAAAAGAAATCGTAAATATGTTAGCAGTCAAACAATCATTCTTATATAAATGGAAAGTAAAAACTACTATAAGATATACAGTGACGCACTCAAATCTTCAGACGGTGTTGGCTGCCATCCTCACACCCAATACATCCTTAAAATTTAAATTCAATCCCATTACTTCGTCGTACTCTGCAGAGTTGTTTGCAATATTACAAGCACTTATTTACATAAAAGAGTTAAAACAGTCTCTCATAATAACCGATTCACTAAGCTCACATCAAACGTTTATATACCAATAATCCAATTGCCTCACATATCCAATCAAAAATAGAGGTTCTAAATTATAATATTACTATTGACTTTATGTTTGTTCAATCACATTCAGGTAAAAAAGGAAATAAAGAAGCAGATGAGCTAGCCCGCTTAGCATACTTCAGTCAGGACTCCATTCTTTTTAATAAGGTTTCTTCAGATGATTTCAAAAAATAAAATATAAAGTTTTAAGTGCGTGGCAAAATAAGTGTTGTGCATCACAAAATAAACTTAAGGAAATCAAACAATTAGTGAAACCGTGGCTCCAACCCACAGGGATGACCAAGTGAGAATAACAGTTTGCAACTAGGACACAGTAACTTTACACATAAACACCTTTTTACGCGAACTGTACCGCCAATGTGTGAAAATTGTCAAGTAACTCTCTCCGTGAAGCATATGCTAACTCAGTGCAAAACATATTAAGCATTTAGAAAGAAGCACAATTCTCAACGATAGTTTGACAAGGAACTACAATTTTTATCAGAAATACTGACTCATCTCCAAATCTAAAAGCATAAAGACCGATTTCTCTCACTTCTTTACTATGTAAACTGTTAGTAAAAATGGTCAATACACGCTTCCTATGGTATCTAGAAAGAAATAATATGTTTGACTCATTCCAGACATGTTTTAGATCAAATCGAAGTGTAATGGATAACTTGTACAAACAATAGACACCTGGTTCATCCATGCTCGATTATGTGCTTCTGAATCCGTTTACAAACAGTAACTATGTGAAACTTTTAGGTGTCACTTGTGGCAAAAAGCTTACTGAAATCCTGACTAAAGTGTCTAAACATGATTTAAAATAAATCCCTATAACTATAACTTAGTTCTTTTAAATCAAGCCTCTATCAAAGTAGTTGTGTTGAATTTTTAGAGCCACCGCTCCGTCTAAGAAGGCAACACCTTTTACTTTCATACTTTGTAAGAATATCCGCAAATCCAAGTAACCAGGTATCAAATCTAAATAATCCCATATAGCCTTTCCCAGAAAATGCATCAATGAATCACAAATGAATCACACACTCACGTTATCACAAATATTATTTTATTTATTGAATTCTATTAAAATTTTAAATACTACTACTATTTATACTCTTAAGACAGCTCCATGAATGCACATATGTACAATTGTCCAATACTCAATACTGATTAATGCAGATTCAAAAAAACAAAAACTACAAACTTAATCCCTAGAAAATCGTTTCAAAACATCCTAAACTCAATACAATTTGGTAAAATTGTATATACCGATGCATCCACGAATGAAAAGTGTTGTGGCTGCGCAGTGTGCAAAATGAGGATAACAATACGTTCTGTGTAACCACCTAGAAGATGTAGGTGTGTACATTGTAGGGTTATATGGCATTAAATAATACTTAAGGCATTAAAGACTTTTATCCATCGTATCTCAAATAAAAGCAAAACAATCGCCATTTGTACTGATTCTCTTTTCTTGATTCAATCCACAAGATGCATCTTCCTTAAAAATTCATTAGTCCAAGAAATACATGACATCTCTAGCCAACTATATTCTAGTTATAAAAAAGTCACAATAATCTGAACTCATGTTGGTATATTGGGACATGAAAAGGAAGACCAGAAAGCTAAAGAATGTTTTTATGACTTAGCGTTCAAAGAGGTCCAAACTCATACGGATCTTAGATACTAATAAAACACAAAATTTTTAGCTCATGGGCAGACCTGTGAATGAAACAAAAACTAGCTGCATGAATTTTATCTCAACTTATCTCGCCTTAATACGTCATCCATGAACAGGAACGAAAAATCAGTTATATGCCGACAGCGAATAGGACATACATATCTCACAGATGCATAACTTATGGCATCAAAAAATTCTCCAGTATACCAATACTGAAATACTCTTCTTGGCATCAAACATTTGATACAGACTGCTGCCAGTATCATTCCTCTAGAAGTAAACAAACTTAAAAGGAAACCTTAAAGACATTCTTAGTGTTTCAGACCGTTTTGGCAGTATTCTAAAATTTCTAAAACAAACATGTTTATTTCAGCTAATCTAACCAGTACATAGTAGTTTATTTTCAGTTTTTTATTCAGTAAGTATTGTAAATTGTACCCATTATAATAACCGTAAGCTGTCGAGACACGTTAATTACAAATAAAACATTATTTGTAAAGTGTTGTATATTTAAGAATTAAGTTTTATGTTTAGAGTAAAATCTAAGTTGTATTTTAGACATTACTGTTTGTGTTAGTCTGTATGCAGCTTAAGATCATGAACTTTAGTGTGTAGACAGCTTAAGCTGACAGCTGACAGAGAACAATGATGGCCGCTAGTTAGAGCCCGTAATGTAAGTTACATGTTTAAAAAAAAGAAAATAAAGTTCTCCAGAATAGTTATTTTTATAATATCCACCACCAACGAAATAAAACATAAAGTAACGGATATTATTCTAAAATAATTAATTTCTGTTTTTTCTATTGCTAGAAGTATTATTATTAAGATGAAATCCGTAAAATCAATATCTATCCACATCTTAATTACCCTTTTTTACTATATAAAAGTGTGTCTCAACTTTTAATCTTTTTATTTATCCCTTTGTACTCATCACTCCATCAGGACCTCTCCCTCCATTATTCACTAATGATTATCCTTCAGGACTGGTTTAAATTAAATTTCCTTAACTGAAATTAAGTCTTTTATTTAGGGTTTCTGTCTTTTCTTTTAACTTTGCTTTTCAGTTAAAATCTAGAGATATGAATGCTCAAAAAGCAAAAATCTTTCTGGATATTGTATTTCATTTATTCAGCTCCGAGATTTTAGGTTTTAAATATTACAAAAGACCTCAAATGCATCAGTATACAGTAATAGGTAAAAGTGTGGAATTAAGAATCACAAATATTAATAGAATCACAAATATATAAATACTGGATATTTTTAAGACAAATTTAATAAGAATATATTTTTTATGATCTCTCCGCTAAACATTTATGCATGTATAACACTTGTAGTTTATTTTCAGTGTTATACCTGATACCCTTTTCCTATTTTCCTCTTTTTAATAAAAAGGAGCCATCATTTCAAACAACAGGTTTGTGACAGTGATATAGCCGACACAACAAATAGAAACGTTTTATTTTTTATATTTATATTATTTGTTTCTTGTTTAAGTTAGAATCAATTTTTTTAGTTCTATGAAATATCATTTAGAGCAGGGACTCTATGGGGAAAATTTATTACCGAGTGTATAAAAAATTGACTACTGAGTTTGTGAGCTCTATGAAGGGTCACTGTCCTCACCCGCATTACTGACAAATTGGCTAATGAAGCAATTAGCAAGACCTGCCTAAGGAGAGAAAGTCTAAGAAAAATGTACAATGTACAATAAGCCAACTATCTGCAGTGCGGCCAGTTTACAACAGATATAGCTTTCAAAAAAAAAAACAACTGCATTGTCCCAAGACCTATTTCTTTCATGCGTTGCCTGCTAAAAACAAACAAGACATGATTTTCCGTATTATACCGTATTAACGTATTAACGTAGCACATTATGTTTTTTTATGGTATTCGCTTTTATCAAAGACATGGTATAGTCGTAATGTTTAAAAGTATGTACTTATATTTATTTAATGTAATAATTAAAACATTATGCTCTATATGTATTTGGACATTTAAATCGTCTTTGAACATTACGCCACTTTGAAGCATTATAATTAAATTATATACCGTATATATCATACGGTATAATTGAATTCACGTTTTAAACACACTTCCAACAGCTTTCGGATTCTTTTATTTCGGATCCTTTAAATGGAAAAAGCATCCTTTTATTTCAATTTCAGGAAAATCGCATAAAAAGCAGTGACTGCTGCCTTTTCAAAATCAAGTAGGCAAAAATCGGGATTTAAATTCGGTAGTCGGGTTTATAACAGACGTAATAATCTTCGATAATTTTCTTTAGTCTTATTTGGAAGTAACGTAAAGGAAATGCTATGCTATCAAGTTGAAAAAATATTTCTCGTACAGCTTTAAAAATTTCATCAGTTAATTAATTTTTATGTTCTTATGTATTATAACTATTTTTTTTAATATTCTTATTTTATTAAGATCGTGACATCCACACTCAGGAATAGCAAGTTGTATTTTTTATGAAGTAGAAAATTTATGTTTTTGGGAGTAGCAAGTACATACAATATTTGTTTCCAACTGTTTGGCACGCTTAAGTGTTCTTGAAATTGAAGTCTTTTTGGCAGTAGTAATTTAACGCATTCGTTAGCTTTAAGAAGTTTTCTACCATAGATTATTTTGCATGTTGCTGCCGCAGGACTTTTCCTATTTGCTTTCATTTCATGTACCGATTTCCTTACATCTACTGCGAAACTACATATTAACTGTTTGGACCACGTCGATCAGGTATACAACATCTTAGAATAGCAGAGCTTACAGGCAATAGCAAGACATTCAGATTGGCGCTAGTATTTTCTTGGTGGTATTCTGGGGTATTTTTTAATTCTGGTGCCTCTCTTATTGCCCGTTATTTGTCTTCAGTTGGATGTACTCCAAATCAATTGTATCAGTTTTATGCCCAAAATACTCTACTCCTGATTCAAAAAATTTGCATTTATCCATATTTACTTTGACATTATATTCATTTAATCTACTTAAATCTAACTCAATATTTTTCAATATTTTTCTCTTCAGACCCTCCACTAATAAGTATATCATCCAAATAACAGTAAAGCTTTGTTATACCACATAAAATCTGATCCATAACTGATTGAAATAGTGCTGAAGCACAAGATATTCAACAAGATATAGTACAATATTTTAATTTTGAAATTATGACATTGATTATTATAATGATGTTTGATTTATGTCAGAAAGACACTCGTGTCTGTTTTTGTTATTGATAGCTAGCTCTAGATTGTTATTATGCTTACGTAAAAAGTGGCGCCACATATGAATATTTAAATTTTGAAAATGTAGTATTTATATTGTACTTACATAAAAATATAATTTAGATAAGTTAAGAATGTTTTGTAAATTTAATAATTGAATGTTTTAACCTCATGTTGTAAGTTTTTATATTAGTTTTATACAATGTTTTTTAATTCTAATTTCATTGTATTTACCATAACATATTTTAGCATATCCTGATGAAGCAAATTTTGCGAAAGCTTGATTTAAGAACAAAGAGGTTAACTTATCCTGCCCTACTTAAATGACTGCATCCTCAAAATAAAACTTTATTTGATATATATATATATATATATATATATATATATATATATATATATACATATATATATATATATATATACATATATAGATATATATATATATATATATATATTATATATATATATATATATATATATATATATATATTATATATACATATATATATATATATATATATATATATATATATATATATATATATATATATATATATATATATATATATATATATATATATATATATATATATATATATATATATATATATATATATATATGAGGAATTCTACAAAAATTCGCACCTTAACTGGAGCCAAATATGGTGATATTGCAATTTGCTGCCCGTACCCCGCAGTAACAATTTTTTTTCTGTAGGTTGATACCAAAAAACATGTTTCTAGGTGCGAACCTAAAAGAAAAAGGCAAATTTAAGTTTTTTCCAACAAAAAACTGTTTGATTCGCTAAAGCTAATTCATTCTTCTAGCGATCTGCCTCGAAAAATGAGTGAAAGAGACTTCTATACTTGAAGCACACGTACATGTCAGGTACCAGTCGCTTCGTCTTGGTCTTTAGAAGAAACTCTGACCCTTTGAAGAGCCAAGAAACACCTGCTCAAAGCGTGACAAGCGGTTATTCAGTCACTAAAATCGACGTTTTTTTTTTTCATTTTTTCGCGATTTTACCCGAAAATAGATTAAAAGATACCTCTATAGTTAGAGCACACATACATATCAGATACCAATCACTTCGTCTTGATCCTCAAAATAAATTTTGACCCTTTGATCGACGTTTTTTTCATTTTTTCGCGATTTTACCAAAGAATCAAGTTAAAATAACTTCCGTTCATCTACCTATCCAAAGCTGGGGACTTGATCCTCAGTATGTAGCCTGATCCGTCATCAACTTATAAATAGTAAATTGTAATATAGCTGAAAACCTTCACATATTAATTTATCGTGTTTTAAGTAAGAAAATACGCGGTTACGCGTATTTTCTTACTTAAATGCTTAAATGCTTATGCTATGTAAAATTGAAAATAATGTTGGTTTGCTTAATATATATCAAAGTTCAAACAATTCGACTAATTAACTATCAAAAATATTTCGAAGAAATGAAAGTACATTATCCTGAATTAACTGTAGTAAACAAAATATTAAAGATATGCATAAATTATTTTTTTTTGTAAAATGTATTCGAGTAAGCTTAGTGAAACCATAAACAATGCGAGCGGGTTTTCCAAATGGACAGTGAATAAGACAATATAACAGAATATTTAAAAAATATATTTCTCCGTTAGTTCTTAAAAATTTGTAGAAACCGATTAGCATGTTAATAGTTTTTAGGAAATTTTTAATTGTAGGTAAAAATTGTTGTTTGTTATCTGAATGAAGAGATGGGGATACGTATGACGAGCTTTAATTGAAGGATATTGAAAAAAGTGGGATGGTTTGTAAGAATGAGTTAGCTAGACTTTTGAGAGAAAAAAGATAATCAGTTGCTTTCAAAGGGTACAAGGCGAGCAGTCGTTGTTCTCTGGTGGTACCCCAGAGGTAGGAAGCAGCAGAAATGAATGTTTGTGAGTTTCGTGTAGTTAGTGTATCTGAAGCTGATCCAGTAAAATATCGTAAGTTATATTTTTCTACTTATATTCCAAGAGTCACTGTTCAGGCCAGAACGAGAGGTTCAGTTTATCGAGAGGAGAAGATTAATTAAGAAGGTTAATTTGAACGATACGTGCATTTGAAGTAGATCATTAAAGACGATAGGCTTACAACAATTTGTTGTAAGATTGCTGATTACCTAGGGGACTGCTAAGATTAGATAGTGTGGGCTATAACGAACAAGGATTTGGAAAACTCATCATCACAGAGATATTTTTACTATTCATCAGTTTTTCTTTAATTAACAATACCATTTTACAATTGCTTTGGAAAAGATAGGAATATTTTAATCGGGAGACATAGAACAACAATTTTGATTTGAAATTTTAATTTATATTGTATGTACCATTAATTTTTGAAAGTTCACGTACGTAGAATAAAATTTTGATAATCATTATCTGAGATATTTTTATTAAAGATATTTGAGTTTGAATTTTACTTCAATATATTTTATTTCAATATAATAATATTGTATCATATATGTTTTTTATTATTCCGGTATTCTTTGGACCTTACCTATCATATGTAAAGCAAATATATTGAAGCATGAGTATAACCCTGAGATAAGAGAATCAAATAGTGTGATAGAATCATAATTGCATAATTTAAATAAGTTTAATTGATTAATTAATAAGCTAATTAATTTCTTGGCGCACTTCAGACTTTTAATATCACATTAATATACATATATATATATATATATATATATATATATATATATATATATATATTATATATATATAATATATATATATATATATATTATTATATATATATATATATATAATATATATATATATATATATATATATATATATATATATATATATATATATTTTATTTTTTACTGTCTTTTTTATAGATACAATATCCCGTAAATATTTAGTTCATAGTGGTTTTTATTTTATTTAGTTGGCCCCCGTATTCCTTTCGTATACCTAACAGGGTTTAGACTCTTGACCAAAAGCGAGTAATATCTTCGATTTAACGTGTGGCAAGCGAAACAAATCATTGCATAGGAACAATGGTTGCTAAATTGTAAGGTGACTACGAATTCGTTCTGGTTTAATAAGTAATAATATCTTATTTGGCTGTTCAAGTATGTTGAAAGAAAAAGAAACTGTTTACACCGGCAGTTTGATGACTTCATTTAATATGCTAAAATGTAGATAAATTATATGATTTAAAAAAGAGGAAACAATTTCACTTATTTATTTTTAAAATTGCTTTAATGCGTTAACGTCCATTCCAATTGCATATTTTCACTTAAATAGATATTCTAAAACCACAATAAAGTGAACGACTTTATTTGATAGTTAATTTAATTATTATATAAACTAAATAAGATGTTTAAAAATAATAATAGAGGCGTTTGCTGTAAAAAGGTTGCAGCTCCATATTTAGACCGTTTTGGGTAGAAACATATACCTTAATTAACAAAAAATTGCGGATCGACTGGTATAAGAACGATGCAGATCCGATAATAAATAAAGAAATTGTACGTCTTTATGAATCTGCATCCTTTTTGTCCCAAACAATTGTGAATGGTCGGTAATTTTCGTGAAATGCAAGGTCAGGGTTTTGACTTGTTAGTCGCTATCATAACTGTGTGCCGTGCGTTTTTATGCGGTTTACTTGTTTGTGTAAAAATTGAACGTCGTGTAAAAATGAGTGAAACCGAGTGAGATCCGTTTAGCGCTAGTGAGTCAGACTATGAACCTACAACCTCTGATAAACATTGTTTTAATATTACTGTCGCAGGACCTTCAGCTAGGAGGAAGCATCCAAAGAAAAAACGTACCTCTGTAAAAAAAAAACAACTCATGGAACCTGTAGTCAACATGGAGCCCACGGAAGACCCCCCAGTTGTTTATGTATTCAAAAATAGAAAAAGTGCCACCCCTACTCTGTTGTTCAAGAAATAAAGCAGGAGAGGAGCCCACTCGTCTAATTAATGTTTGAATGTTTGTAATATATCTATCTGCTGTCTGGTTTTGCTTATGCTTTCTATTTATAATTTGCTTCTTTAGTTGTAGCGAATATTCTCTGAGATAGAAAGCTTTCTTCACATCTTCGCTAAAGTGTTGACTTCCAATTTTTGCTTTTCTGTCGGTATCATAGTAACGCATAGTCTCTAGTAACTCTGGCAATACTTCTAGATCTTGTTAATTGGTCTTATAGGCTAGTCTATCCTTTCTATAAAGTCTCTGTCTGTGTCTGTGTCTGTCGGTGCTGGACGGAGCGGCAAATGTTTTTTTTTCGGGCACCAATTTGTGACAGGTAGCTCTTTTCGACAACAGACTAAGTAAAACGCAGGTTTAAATTTACATTAAAATATATTTGAAACAAATACATAACAAAGTTCTATTTAAACCAATAACAATAAACCGCCAATTTGGCGGCTGCTGTCTGGATGTATAGCTCGGTTTAATACCTACACAAATAAAATTAATGTCATAAACTAATGTAAAGGAGATAGTCAATTCTCAAAATCTTAGGCAGTTTTTATTATATATATATATATATTATATATATATATATATATATATATATATATATATATATATATATATGTATATAATATATATATTTTTATTATATGTACGTTATATAAATATATATATATATATACATATGTATATATATTATACTATATGTATGTTATATAAACCTAGGGCTAAGATTAATATTTTTACAGGAATTAATATTAAACTCAACAGTCTTCTGGGACGATCCGCGTCGGTTATTATTGCGCCGAGCTTTCGACATCCTCATCGATGTCTTATTCAGGGCTGTCTCTCGAGCTCCCAGACACTACTACTACACTGATTATGATCACTAATCAATGCGTTACTGGTGTGTTAACAAATGCAGCAAAGACTGGAAAGGACCGGTTAAAGAAATAGAGATAAAACGGGCCGATTACACTTGGTCCGGCGAGAAGCGGAAAGCGACTAATCAGTACTTAGTAAAGCTTGTCGCTCACTTATGCACTGCACTTCGAAACGAAGCGCGGAGAAAAAGGTTGTTATGAATTTTCTCCATGTAGTTAAATATACTCGCGCCTATCTGTGCGAAGCAACGCGCTGCACAGCGAAGAGAAGAGGTTGTCGCTCACTTATGCACTGCACCGCGAAGCGAAGCGCAGAGAAAAAGGTTGGTATGAATTTTCTCTATGTAGTTAAATATACTCGCGCCTATCTGTGCGAAGCAACGCGCTGCACAGCGAAGAGAAGTTGCACGAATCGGAACCGTAGAATCCTGGGCGAAGAAATTCTGTTCGGCGCGCTTCGCATCGCAGCGGAGATCTACGGAAGACATGCGGATGTTTTCCGAATTTCGTTTGTCATCGACTACTTTCGACGTGTCTCGTACTGAAAAAAAAGTACCCACCTTCACTAATATGTGCTAATATCGCTTATGTACGGTTGGTTATTATTTGTATTTTATACCTATAGGTACTGATCTAAAGTATGGATGACCAAACATTTGTTTTGATTGTTCAAAATTATAAAGAAGTGTATGATGTTTCGGATCAGAACTACCACAACCAGATGAGACGTGATAATATTTGGGAAGAAATAGGTGGAAAATGTCAACAGAAAGGTATGAAAATTACAGTTTTACAATTACTTTAATTTTAAAAATTACATATTAAGTTAATTGCATGTCTCTAATATTCCACGTTTATGTCTATAAAGGGAAATAGTAAAATGTTTTATGAGTGGAGTAAAAGTGATACTTTTTGTGATTAGATTGCGCACGTTTGTAAAGTAACGAGAAAAAGTCATTATTGCTCCAAATAAAACATACTTACTTATTTTTTTTTCTTCATACAAACAAATTAATATAAACTTAAAAGTACTTAATATTACAGTTTTTCCCAAGCGTCAATAAAAAGTCTTTTAGGTACTATGCAGTGAAAAGTGCTGCTATGGTTTCGTTTGTAATGGTAGAAGTTTTGAAAACATTTACTTTTTAATGCCTTGTAATAACAATTTTTTTATGACATAATATAGAAATTTAACTTTAATAATTTTAGTTGACGCATTAAAAACAGCTTTTTCAACATTTTTAGTGAAAAAGTTATACATATATTTCAGTTATACATATATTTCAATAAAAAGTAAATTTTACTGTATCACCAAGTACCTAATGATTAATGTTATCTCTTTTGCCTCTTCTAACCATCTCAGTTTGCCACGACACAGAACCAGCGTCAGATGTAAAATAATTTTTAAACTGTTCGCGAATATCTATAGAGGAACTAAATGCATTTCCACCAATACCCGGAAAATCTACAAGACCGTCATTATTTACTCGAACATCTTCTGTTGATAACCACGGTGAATCATCATCCCTAAGGAAAGTATGTAGGCAACATGTAGCTAGAACTACTTTATCCAAATGTTCAGGGGAAATTTGAAGTTTCCTTTGGTATATGCGAAATTTTTTAATTAAAATTCCAAAAGCATTTTCAGAAACTCGTCTTGCTCTACTTAATTTTGTGTCCCAGGAAACGGTCTCATTAAATGCTCATGAAGTGGGAAAGCTTCGTCTGCGACTATTACGTGGGGTAGTAACGTATTGGTCTGTGGTAAACACTTATTTGGTGGAAGATGTAAGTCGTTATTAAAGAATCTCTTACCGAATTCGGAATTGGCAAATACACCACCATCACTATTTCGTCCATATGCACCAACATCAATTACCAAAAACTTATAATTGGCATCAACGAGAGCAAGGAGAATAATGCTGAAGCTTTTTTTATAGTTGAAGTAGAGTGAACCACTATTTGGAGGCTTCTCTGTGAGGACATGCTTTCCATCAAGCGCTCCTATGCAATTTGGAAAGTTCCATTTATGTTCAAATTCTTTTTCTACTAGTTTCCATTGATTCTCGTTTGGCGTTGGCATATAAATTGGAGCTAGAATTTTCCAAATTTCTCCACAGAATTCATGAACAATGTTTCTCACGGTAGTCTCCCCAAGCCTGTAACTAAATGCTATGGTTCTGAAAGTATCTCCAGTTGCTAAAAACCTAGAATAAATTTTTTCTGTAAATAAACTAGACACATCTGAAGTCAAGCAAGTATATACAAGCCGAGGCACACTTCGAACAAATGGTTATTTTATAATAAATTAATTTTTGTTTTGTCATAACAGCCTGAACTCGCATCACTTACTAATGTCGTGCATGTTTTTGTCGGAAATAATCCCAAATTTCTTGAATTGCAAAAGTTGTGCAGACTGGGGTAGTTTGAAGGTAATTTATGTATATTAATGGAAGGCAACAGCCCTCTTGTCATAGGCAGTAAACGAAATTATAAATTTATACACACTACCAGGCGCAGCCCTTGAGAGTTCATAGGGGAGGCAAAGAAGTCAAATCTTTATGTGGCGTCATCACGATATAGAGTACTTGATTAGTCAACAATACATAATTCGCGTTGTTGATTTCAGTAACCACTGAAATATCGGACTTCTCAACCTCCCGTATGACGAGTACTATTAAAGAAATATTTTGGATAGATGTCGATCAAATCAAATATATTGTCTTTTATTTTCAGGAGCAGAATGCCGAAAGAGATGGAAAAATCTGAGGGAGTGTTACAGAAAAGCCTTAAAAGCAAGGAAAACTAAAAGCGGCCAAGCAGCTATTAAAATCAAACCGTGGCGACTAGAAAAACAAATGAGTTTCATGCAACCATTTTTACCAGACCAAGAACAGTACTCAAATTATCCTGCTGCAGATCTTGCAGAAGGTTCTTCAGCAGTTACAAAAAGCACTCTTCGCCAGAACTATAAAACCACGAAACACACAGCAACATCTATTGCGTTACAAGAGCTTGTGGACTATAAAAAAAATAGATCACATGTGAAGGCAGATCATCTCACGAAATACTTTCAATCGACTGAGGAAACTGTGAGAACATTCCCTATTTTGCTACAAATTGAGGTAAAATCGAAAATTTCTCAAATAATTCACGAGGCTGAATTAAAAAATCTTACCTCTCAGACTTTATCTACTGCACCTACATATCCCCAAATACATATTATTCACACACCACTGTCATATGGTACATCTATTTCAATACAACCATCTGTTGTTGCGTCTTCCCCAACTGAAAGTTTAATTCAAACACACTCTTATAATGTACCCCTTTCTTACACATCTCCGATGCCATCTCATTCTTCACATGTCAACATACCGAACACACGCATATTACAATCATATACAGCACCTCTGTCTCAAATCAGAATTCCACATGCGTCTCTCAAAACTACGCAACAAACTATGTATCTCTCACACACATCTGATTCTCTGAATCTTCAGAAATCGACACATATTCACCCAGGCATGCTATCAGTACCAACAATTTGCCAGCATTGCAACAATATAATACTCAAAGTTCAGAACAGTATTCTTCCCCATCTCCTGAACAATATTCACAGTATTCTTCTCCTATGTCACAGATTCATTGTTCTGAAGAAGAGCAAGATGAACATCAAGATACCTAATTAAATAATTTATACATCTATCAAAAATCGCAAATGCAATTAACAGAATGATTTTTTTAAGAATATTTACCTAGTTTATCTAACTTTTATTTTTTGTATCTCTTTTTACTTTTTTTTTGTAAAGAAAGTCAATAAATAGTTGATTTGTTGGGATAATCGAATTTTACTTATTAACATATTTACCTACCTTAAACAAACGGAGAGCCTTTCATCAACACCGATTGCACGACGAAATTTTGTATGCTGCCGCTGTATATTTGGTTGCAATAGAGCGACGAGTTCAGTAAATTTTTCTGGGCTCATTCTATAATACTGAAAAAATTTGTTTATATCTTTGAGCAAATCGCCATGAAGGTGGTGAAATTCTCTGTAAATTTCCCTTTTTAAATTTATCTTATGAATCCAAGGTTTTCTTTTACGGATCATAGTCTGTTCTTTTTTTTCAGCTCCTGCACATGCAATAAGAAAATCTTCTTCTGAACTACTACTCGATGTCATTACTTCAAAAACTATCGTACAACACGTGTCTACACACCTACTTCAGCGAGAAAATACAACTGCGTTTGATTCCAAACTTCGCAATTTCTAAACTTCGCCGCGCCGCGCTTCGCTTCGCTCTGCTTCTCCGCGCTTAAGTGAGCGACAAGCTTAACGGGAAATGATAGTTCTGTCTCAGATCAAACTAAAAGATCTGGTACAGAACTGCTACTAGATCAAAACTTCAGTCAATACCCTAGGGCCAGTAGGGTTATAATCAAAATAAAACTCTAACATAACAGTCAGGGCAAGATCGGCAATAATTAAATTTTAAAAAGACTTATGCCAAAATCACATATTAACATACGGGGCTTAAACGTGATATCCCAAATTAAAATTAATTGATCGCATAGACACTTTTAAAATATGGACTTTTTGTAAGCTACCGCATACCTTATGAGTTGGTCATGGGCAAAGCAAAAAAAGAGATCCAGAAAGAAGACAATATTAACGACTGCGGGATAATATGAGTTTGCTACTAGATTTGAAATGCAGGAGAAATTTTTACGCTGGTCAGAGTGGGACAATTAAATATAGACGGCGGATAAACATCTACATGCTGGTAGCGTATGACACTTAAAGAAGAAGAAGACAAAGAAGTATTATTATATTGTAAATATTTTTATAAATATATATATATATATATATATATATATATATATATAATATATAATATTAAATATATATATATATATATATATATATATATATATATATATATATATATAATATTATAATATTAAATATATATATATATATATATATATATATATAATATTATAATATTAAAGTTAGTTTTTAGGTTAGTTATGTTGAGCTTTGTTAAGCCTTTGTACCGAGGGCTCTTTTTCAGTATTTTTAAATCGATACAAAACTAGCGAACAAATCTAACTCTCTTTCAAAAACAAGCGAAATAGTATTAAACTACACCTATATATCAAAGTGGTATTAATTATATTCCACATTAGTAATTTTGTGATTGAGTTATGGTCTCTAGAGTGGGCTAATGTAAACAGACACATATCTATTACCTATAAGGACAAGTCCCAAACTAAATTTAATTTATTGTATCATAACAAATTAAACAAAGTTACAAGTTATACTTAGTTTGTAAGTTCATTAGGAAGTAAGTTTTAGGTCACCAAAGCTCCTTCAGACGTTAGATCAATTTATCAGAAAGTTTTATTATTTTTGTGTTAAAAAACTTTTTGTAAGATATTACCAAATTAAATGAGCACTTATTCGAAAATGAACACTACATTACTTACAGAAAAGTAAATAAAATTGATGAACTACTCTATCGTTTAAACTTGAAAAAGCGTAACTGTAATTTTGTTTTAAGTTTCAGTTAAAGTTCATACATTTATTGGTAACTTTTAGTACAGATATTTCTGTTTCACAATGGTATCTGTTATGAAACTGGATCCATATTGCTTACAATTATGGGCTTAGGTGAAACGTGTTTAAAAGTAAATACGCCAATATCACAACATTTCAACAACTATTTTTAGATATTTGGCGACTAAAATAAAAGTAAAAATAAAATTTGACATATTTCTATCAAGGAGATAGTCCTTTATGTACTGTCTTCAATAGAAATTATATACGATTTAGGTTAAAAATATGTTTATTTTGACATTTACATTTCCACTTGGTATTGTAAGAAATTGAAATTAAAATATCAAAATAAACATATTCTCAACTAAGTGTATTTCCATTCTCGTTAAAGATAATAAATAAAATATTAAAATGCCAGAAAAAAATGGCATCTGAACAATATTAAGAAAGCCTTTTATTCAAGTTCAACTTAAAAGATGCTTAAAAAAGTTTACTGAAGATCCAGTTAACTCTCCTTCCTTTCCTTTCCTAAAGTTCCTTTTCTCTCATTTATTATATAGAATATGAAGAAAGTATATCTAAAGATATCAAGTAAAATATTTTTTTTTTTTTTTATTTATTTATGCCTCAACCTCATAGGGTCATTGGCGTTGTACAATTTAGAGTTTTACAGTTTATTTAGTACATTTATGGAATGTAAGTATGATGTCAAATTTTTCATATCAGTTCCGTCACTTAATATTGCCTGTAAGGTATCTTGTAATTTATATTGAAGTCTCTCCATGCGATATAAAGGACACTCCAGTAAAATATGGCGAACACTGAGCACAATATCACATATGTTGCACTTTGGTTTTAATTCACTCTCTAGCAGATGTTTATGGGTGATGGCGGTGTGGCCTATTCTCAGACGAGATAGGATGGTTTGATGTTTACGCTTATTTGGGGTTGATTTCCAAGGTAATATGGAATGTTTTACTTCTCGTAGTTTGGATGTTGATTGATTCCACTTGGTCTGCCAATCATTGATTATTAAGTTCTTGATTACAGGTTTTATATCTAGATGTGGAATGCTTCTGATTTCTACAGCTTCCGGACTCGAGATTGCTAGTTTTGCCAAGGAATCTACTTCTTCGTTACCAGCAATTCCAATATGGGAAGGAATCCATACAAAGTTGACATTTATGTTCATAGTTTGCAGTTGGCTTAATGCTGATTTAATAAGTAGTAGACTTGGATGACTAGGATATAAGTTATTTAGGGCAATTACAGAACTTAGGGAATCCGTAATAATGACAGGGTTTTTGATACTATTTTCTACCACAAAATTTATTGCATTGAGAATAGCAGTTAATTCGGCTGTGTAAATGGATGTTAATTTAGGGAGTTTCATTAATATTTTTGTTTTATTAGACATAAATGCTGCTCCCACTCCATCTATAGTTTTAGAGGCATCGGTATATATAAGTGTATGGTTACTGTATGTCTTGAATTCTTGGAGGACATATTGATATAATGCTTTGGGATGGTTATCTGCTTTTTTATATATGGAGAGTTTGGTATTGATAGATGGGATGGGAACAGTCCAAGGGGGAACAGTGTTAATATCGGGTATACAATAGATATCTTGAAATTTGAATTCAAGTTCATTGAGGTATCTATTTACCCTTTCATAAAAAGGAAGGTCAAGCCTAGCATGAGTTTTAAAGATATTCCTAAAACGGTCTGAATTTACATAGTGATTAACAGGATTCATAGGATTTGCCTGTATTGATGCCGCATATGTTAGTGAAAGTTGTTTTCTTCGGAATTCCAGGGGGACTTCTCCAGCTTCACAGTGTAAACTTTCAGTAGGGCTAGTATAAAAAGCACCTAGTATAGTTCGCAAAGCACTATTTTGTATTCGATCGAGTTGTTTTATGATATATGGTTTTGCTGAATCATAAATAATACAAGCGTAGTCGAGTTTGGACCTGATCAATGACTTGTACATAAGCTCCCCACGTGTTGTGTGCAACAGTTTTTATAATGTTAAGTGCAGATTGACAAGTACTTTTTAGATCATGAATGTGGTGGTTCCAGGATAATCTGTTGTCAAATGTCATGCCTAGACATTTAATTTTCTCAACATATTTTATTTCTTTATTAAATAGTTTTAATTCTGGAGTGATATAACTTCTTTTTTTTGAAAATAGCATAGCCTTTGATTTTGTTGTTGATAATTGAAGACCTGTAGAATTTGTCCATAATTCGAGATTCCATAGCACTTTCTGTAGATGGGTCTGAAGGGTTTTATCATTTATCCCCTTAACAAAAATGATTAAGTCATCTTCAAAGAGTCTAGCTTTTACTGGTAAGTCACAAGTGGAGATAATATTATTTATTGCAATAAGAAATAGGGAGACGCTTAAATTAGATCCTTGAGGAATTCCGTTTTTTTGAATTTTTGTATTAGATAAAGTACCGTTAACTCGTACATTAAAAGTTCGATGAGATAGGAAATTTTTTATGAATTGTGCTATATTACCTTTTATTCCCCATCGACTAAGTGTTTGAACAATACCATGTCGCCAAACTGTATCGTATGCTCTTGTTATGTCAAAAAATATTGCGATACATTTTTGTCCACATGCCATTGCTTCATGAATCTCAGACTCTAAACTAATAAGATTATCCAGTGTTGAACGACTTTTTCGGAATCCGCTTTGTTCCGGGGCAAGTAATTTATTATTTTCTAAAAACCACATTAATCTGTTGGATATGATTTTCTCGAGAACTTTACACATTACACAAGTTAGAGAAATAGGTCTATATGAATGTGACAGAGATTTTGGTTGATTTTGTTTATAAATAGGGATGACAATAGATGAACTCCAGATTTTTGGAAACTTGCTATATCTCCATATATTATTATAGATATTCAGCAAGTGTTTCTTTGCAGATGAAGGAAGTTTTTGTAGAAATATTGCAGGAATGTTATCAGGACCGGGAGAAGAGTTTTTTGTATTATTGAGTGAGTATTCTAATTCATCCATGGTTATGGGATAATTTAAAGGAGAAAGGTCATCAGGCGGTATATCAATACCTTTGGATTCCTCTTTCTCTTTTTTGGTCAAAAAATCTGGAGGAAGAACATTATCACTTGAGAATCTTTCAAAACTATTAGCTAGAATATTAGCTATGTCTAGAGGGGAAGTGTATATTTTTTGTTTTTCTTCTAAGAAGTTAATGTGGTTTGGGGTATTTTTCCCGGATATCTTTCGTACCATTTGCCATACTTTATTAATTGGTGTAGATGAATTTAATTCTGAAGCAAACTTTTTCCATGATTCACGTTTACTTCTTTTAATTATAAATCTAGCTCGTGCTTTTAGTCGTTTGAATTCTAATTTATTTTCAAGTGTATTATATTTCCTGAATCGATTTAATGCTGTTTTTGAAAGTTTAATAGCTTCTTGACATTCAGAATTCCACCAAGGGACTGACGAATTTAATTGTTTAGGATTCATTTTACCAACGGCTTTTTCGGCAGCATTCAATAATACATTGGAAAACTCTTGAATTTGACTATTAATATTATTATTTGATTGTAAAATTTCATGTAATGCATTCATTTCATTTAAAACTAGATTATAATACTCTTGCCAATTTGCATTTTTGATATTCCATTTTTCAACATTACAAGAGTATTGTATACTGTCAGGATTTGTTATTACAATCGGAAAATGGTCACTATCATTTAAATCAGAAAGTACATCCCAAGATAAGGTAGCTGATAATGCTGGATCACATATTGAAAGGTCTATGGCAGAGGATTTACCAGTAGAAATGTCAAAATGAGTATTTCTTCCATCGTTTAGTAGGTTTAACTGAAAATTGTCCAACATTATTTCGATTCTACGACCTAATGGAGTAATTATTTTTGATCCCCATATGTAATTATGTGCATTAAAATCTCCAACTATTAGAAGAGGTGAAGGTATTTGTTTAATCAAGTCTGAGATTTCATTATTGCTTGGGTTTTGTGTAGGTGGAATGTATATATTACATATGTTCATTTTTACAGGCCCTTTGATAGTAATTGCGACTGCTTCAAGTTGTGTATTGATTTGAAGAATGTCTACATCGATGGATGAATGAGTGTAAATTGCTACGCCACCACTAGCATGGTCTACATTTTCTCTATTTTTATATGTGCATGTGTAGTGTTTTAAATTATGAACTTTAGTATTTTTAAAATGAGTTTCCTGTAAACAAAGTATGGATGGAGTAAGTTTTTTAATCATTTGTTGTAATATCTCAAGGCGAGTGTAATATCCTCGTAGGTTCCACTGGATAATTGAGAAAGCCATTATAATATATCTTTTACAATTTCGTTATCGGATTCGGTGTTAGTTTCTGATTGTATGGATTTAAGTATTTTGTTTCGAAGTCTAGTGCATCTATTTTTTGATTTCCTATTTGATAAATTCTCATGTAGTTGATTTAAAAGTTTCAATAGGTTTTCTAGATCATTTGTATACGTTTTTATTAAGCTTACTGGGTCAGGAGTACCATGAGCATTTTCCAGTATATCTACTAATGTTTCATAAGATATTGAATGGTTTACTGAAGTATCTTCATATATTCGTCTAGCTGAATTTTTTATATCGTCAGTTACTTTAATGGTTCCTATGTTTGTGATTGAAGACTTTGGCTTTTTTAATTTAGGGTCTGGAAAGGGGTTATTTACTGGAGTATCATTTGGTGGAGGGGTTATAATTTCAGAGCGATTTCGTTTGTTTGAGGGAGGATCGTGGGACATTTGTTGAAAATCAGTGCTTTCTTTAACATGAGTAGATGGTAAAATATGGATATCCGGTTTAGTCGATAGTATAGGAGCCGAGGAAGATATGTTTTGCGTTAGGGGAATGTATTCATTGTCTATTGGATCAGTTGAAGTAGTTGGAGCAGCATTTTGTGCTTGAGATGTTTGAGTTTCTTTAGTAGTTGGGCAATTTCCAGCTGAATGTCCCGCTTGCCTACAATTAGTACATAGATCCTTCTCCATTACAAGAAATATACGATATGATGTCATTTCGTAGTTCACAATTATTGAGTCGGGTATTGATGAGACTGGGGGAGAAATAAAAGTATGCCTTCTGAAACTGAAAATGTGTTTGTAATTAGGATTTGATGTACCAATTTTTAAAAAATTTATTGGAGTTACCAAAGTTAATCCCAAATTAGAAAGTGCATTTTCAATAATTGAATGTGGGATTGAAGGACAAACATTTGATATCAATAATCTTTCATTTGGTGACATTAATTTACGAGCCTGAATTTTTTGATGGTTTACAGTTATTATCCCTTTGTTAATTTGTAGAAAATTGTTAACTAAAGTTTCGTTTGTTAGATAAATGCAAATTCGACCATTTGACATTCTAGAGGAGAAGAGAATATTTTTTGGATGCATTAAATCACCAACTGCAAATAGATAGTCTTCCAACTTTGTATTTTCCAACGCAGGAAAAACTATTGCTTGTGCTTTGGATGGAAATTTAGGTACATTTTGATTTGTGACAGTTGCAAAAGATTGTTTCATATTTGTATTTGATGAACTTTGCTCCAGTTCTTGTTCAGGGGCCCCAAGAGGCGGAAAATTATCCATTTTTAATTATTATCATCGATAATTCTCAAAAACCTAGTCCGGTCCTGTCCCCTCGATATCAGAACTGATAAACGGTAGCAGTAAAAAGTTGTTGCTTTATAAAGAAAATTGATTCTTGTTTACGTGGATTTAACTTAAATGTTAATTATTTAGATTAAATAAATATTTGTACTCACAGATTTTATACTTGTGGTGAGAAAAATCACTTAGATTCACTTTTTAAGTAAAACTGTAATTATTTTGATGCTTTTTAACACCTAAAAACTGGATTTATGTGGAGCTTGTTTTAAACCTCGTTTGACTTCAGAGGTCGATTCGTAATTCTCAGTAAAATATTTTGTATAATAACTTTGAAACTTATAAAAAAGTAGGATACACATTAGATCAGTGCTAATAAATTCCCAGTTATGATTTAAAATTAAAACAGTAATTTAAAAAATATAATTAATATTATAGCTTATAGAAATTTGACGAAAATTTAATAATTCACATACAGTCCTTCACACACACATAACCCAGCTCCAAAGGAACATGTGTGTTTTATTGAACAGAACCCACATGACCGAAGGTCAAAGCGGTAACAATTCGTCATGAAGTGGTGGTGTCTATCTGACCCCCAAGCTTCCCTTCCCATAATGTGATTTACGAATGGGGAGTCTTGTGTACTAATCATTAGTTAAGATGCCCTAAATAATCGAACATCCACTGTTTGTCGTGGTTATGGTTAGGCCACCTAGGTTTATAGGTAGCTTGTAAACAGCTCCATATGGTATGATTAAATTTAACTTTACACTTGACTTAAAAGTTAAATCCCCAAAAAGCATGTGTCCGGATAGAGAGTCATCAAATTAAAATGATGTTTCTTTATCTGGAAATTTGCGTGATTAACAATTAGCCGCCTACTTGGCAAAATAGGTTTTGGTCTCCTCGTCGCACCGGCTGAGCATTCGAAAGGACTCATTGAGCCCACGCTGGTTAGAAAGAAAGAAATTAGAATTCTGTTGATGTTATTCACTTTCAGCTATTACTTTGTTGACTTTATTGCTGTAGCAGAAGATTGTAAGTAGACGTTAACATAAAACAATAATAGAAAAAAGTAGTTACGTTTTTGTTTTTTTTTTTGGTTTTTCGATTATTTTGGATTTCATATTTTTTTATAGCGTAACTGGTTATTAAAATAAAACATAACTAAATAAAAGAAAATAAAAATAATATAAGCTAGAGCAGCGGTGCTCAAAGGGTCGATCGCATAAGTTTTTGAAGTCGATCGAGATTCACGGAGAAAATACGGGGACTGTCCTGACTCACCACAAGTGCATAATGGAAATAATTATGATGCTATCTCTTCATCCGAAAGTTGTGATAATGCCGATTCGGCATATCAGCATTCACAGACATAAAACTGGAAGTGTGCTGTATCGGCATTGTATTACTGTTAGTCAAGAAACATTTTTATAATTTTTTATTTACATTAATATTTGAAACTCGATATGAGTGCCGCGAAAAAAAAACATATAATTTTAATAATGCGTGGGAAGAAGAATTCCTGTTTACTATGGTCACAGTATATTTATAAAGAATCAGTAGGTTCACGATTTTCACGTTTCCAATTTTGAATCCTCTTCTAGGTTCGTGCGCAATGGATTTGGCGAAAAATTCCGCTGTTTCAAGATTTAAAATGTTCCATCAGTTTCAAAGAATTATTATTTCGTAAAAGTAAATTTATATTTTAAACATTCATATATATATATATATATATATATATATATATATATATTTCACAAGGAATCTACGTTCCTGTAGTTAGCTGTATACCATGTATTAAAAAATTTAATTAAAAATCCATTGTAAAAGGTATATATTTAAGGCCCAAACGGGCTAAGTTAAAAAGACATAACGTTTTCTGAATCCATGTTCCATCATCAGTGTCCTAGAAAATAGATAACCACTTAATTAAAAAGAACATAGGTTAAAATTTTGACTAAGGTTACTGAAAAATGTGGTTAATACTTACTAGGAGTACATGAATGTAGCCACCAAGATTAAATATATGGGTAAAAACCCGTTAACAGATGTTTAATTACATTTAGTTTTACAAATATGTTATAATAATTTAAGATGATAGAGTTACCGATGGATTAGGTAACATGACGTACATGTTACCACACATGGTAACAGATGGTGCACCGTCCACGACGTTAACAATGGATTTGTTGCATTATGTCGAGCTAACGATGTCTTTCCATCCTTTTTTTTTTCATTTCGTTATAATTTATTATATTAATAATTTACTTTTTAGAAAATGAGGGGACGACACTCATCTATTTCAAAACGAAAAATGGCTCAGTGACCTAGCTTTCCTAACATATTTACCAAATCATTTTAACCTCCTTAATTTTGAACCATAAGGTAAAAATAAAACAATTATTAATATGATGAACGCAATACATTCTTTTACCAACAAATTGACAGTATTGATTGAGCAAATTAGCAGAAAGGATTTAAACAACTTTCCATCGTAGAAAAAAAGGGTAGCCGCTCATTTGAATTGTGTTTATTATGAGACGGAGCTGCAAGCACTTTAAAGCGAGTTTGAAAGACGCTTCGCTGATTTTAAAAAACTGACAGATATTGTAATACTCCTGTCTAATCCATTTTTTGTCAAAACGTGGAGAAATACCGACTGAAATATTTATTACTTTCAATATGGAGATCATTTCCGTCCGAAATGAGGTACCGAAAGCAATTTCGGATATACACCTTAAATTCAGAGCGACCGATAGAAAATGTTGGTCTTTTATATCGTCTGAGAAATATCCGTCTTTGAAACAAGTAGCTCTGCAGCTCATAGAATTTTTTGGATCAACATACTTGTGTGACTAAGCTTTTTCCCAAATTAAGATAGTGGAATTAAAATAGCGCAATCGGCTAACTGACGAACACATTTCTTCATGTTTGCGTTTGGCCCTCGGAAATTACGTATCATCATATGAATTACTTGTGGATGATATACAGTGCCATTCATCAACATCCAAATAAAGTTAATATGAACAACATGACTCTAATTACAACTCTGTGTAGTTACAACATATTATCAACAGAAATATGCAATAAAGTTTTTTATTTTCAACATTATTTTTTTTATTATGTTTTTTTTTAAACCAGGAGTAAACTAAAGAGACATATTCATATTAAAGAAAGTCACTAGAAAAGTTACCAAATCTTCTTTTTGGTTAATCGTATCGGCCTTCGACGGTAATCCGTAATAACTGATTTTTATATAAAAGCACACTAAAAATCTAAAAATTAATAGAATAACGCAGAAAACACAAAAAATCGCCGATATAATTTAATTAACATATGAAATGCCATTAGTGTCAAAATTTCATAATAGTGAAGTAAACTTTCCTGAGTTTGGACCAATTACAAACAAACATTGCGACGCGGTAAATTTGAATTACTCTTCCAGGTTTAAAAACAGGGTATAGCAATCGATCTCCGGACGCTTCCAGTTTATGTGGCAGATCCCATGCAGTATAAGTCTGAGCACCCCTGAGCTAGAGTACTTTTTTTTTGCCTTCTGGTATTGCATATTTGATTAAACCGACAATAAATTACAGGTTGTCATAGTTCCTATAGCACTGATGACTGTTGTCATTTATTCGAACATTGATGCAAAAGTTTTTATCTCTTTTCATTTAAACACTCCATTAATTTTTCTGCGTCGGTGTTTTTTAATTTTTCTGTTTTACTTTTCTTTATCGATTGTGAGTAGCTTTTGTTAGTAGAGGTTAGTGAGGTTGGAGCACTAATGGTTTACTCCTTTCTGTTGGTGAATTTGTATTTATTTTCTTATTTGGCATTTTCTAACAGCCCCTACGCCGCACCGGTCGGTGCTCTTAACTTTTTTGCATTCACTGGTTAGGTGTTTATGTCCGCACTTTGTGCATTTATAGCCACAGTGACAGGACTTTGAACCATAAAACCTAACTTTTAAGATCTTTTAAGATTTGGTGCATCTATCCGGTCTTTTTTGTAAAGTTATTGTCTGTTCCAACATTTACAATGCAAGCTAATTCAGGGAATTTATCCCTACATAGCCGCAGGACGCCGTGGGTCATAGTTAGGTCCGTATTTTTCAGTATAATGACCTTAACATTACACTGGGAATCGACGGGGCCCCCTATTATGATCTCTGTCAGCCTGTATAGACCCTCCAGCCAATCGCGCTGGATGGGCGTAGGAGGACTATGCCAGGCATCTATTTGTAGCAGCTTTTGGGCATAAGTCTATTTTTTTAAGCTCGAGACATAAATCTGTCTGTATGCCGGCTTCTATATACATCTTCTTCACAGGCTCTGTAGGGCATTCTTGTAGCCATTGTCCTATAAACTGCATGTTTTGGATGCCTTTTGTGCATCAGCCCAGATATCTGCTTTATCAGTTTAGGGTTGTTCAGCTATTCTTTAAGTAAATTCATGAATAATTTCATATTTCTTCCTACATCGTCTAGGAAGTCTATCAATTCGATGGCTTGACTACAAGTCCGTTTCTTGTGACTATCGCTGAATCTTGGGGAGGCCTTACTTTCTACTTTAAAACAGTGAACTGATGGCGTTGGTTGTTATTTTATTTTTAAGGATAATACTACCCATATTAGAAAAACATAATAAAATTGTAAATTTAAGCAATTTGGAATTATTTAATGATACAACGACATTAAATTTAGATTTCTTCATTGTTTTAATTTTTTATCACACAATTTTTACCCTTATAAAAACCACCCGTTGCAAAGAAATTTGAATAGTTTTAGTATTTTTTTATTCAAATTAATATGTAAAATACTTTTTTAATCAAATTGGTATGAATTTATTCTATTTCAGCTTAAAAACAACCCTTATTAGTTTGTAAGGATGGATGAAAGTATGTCTGTGAATGCAAACTTTGAACAGCCATATCTTAACCAATTTTTGTCTTACAGAAAAACGCAGAAAAATAAAAACATTGACAAAGCTTAAACCTATATTCCTTTACTTTTTATTTGTGTCTATATTGTGTGTTTATATGTGTAAATATTTTTAAAGTTATTTAAAAAAAAAGAAATGTTTTAAAATTATTTTTTTTTATTTAAATTTAATTTAAAAAAGAGGCTTTAAACCAGTCAAACTTACAGATCATATAAACAATGCATAAATAAAGTTAATTTATAAGCGTTAACAAATAATTTCGTTTGGGGTGCTAATTGGGTAGTGGTTTTCACTGTTTTTTTTTAACAAGGAAAGGCGCCCACTAGCGTAACTCTCTTAGTCTTTATGCTAGAACAAAAATAAAGATTCGTTTAAACACTTTAAAAATATATTAGTGAGTGTTCCCTGGTAAAGTGCTTTACAGTTTGATTATTTGAATATTGAAAGATTGAAGTTGGGTCTACAGACTTCATAAATACACCATCTTTTTTGCTTTTTTATAAGCTACACTTTTTATATGATACTTACTTTATGAGTGATTTGGGAAAAACCATGTAAAAACGTGTTTTTTAATGAACTCTTTCACTCGCAAATAACTTAAAAAATACTGACTCATTGAAAAAACTCTATAGGACAAAAGTTACAACCACTCATTTTATCCATTTCCGGACTTATTTTAAACGTATATTTTTTCTTCCCCGAAAAGCAGTGGCTTTCATTTTCAAGTAAAAACAACCCTTGGCTCAGGTCCAAGAGTAAGTAGAGGGTAAGAAGAACTCAAATTAAAATTTTCAAGCAAATCCGTCGTGATAAGAAAAATTACACTACAAAACAACCATTGACTGATTATTATATTGTTATAAAAGTTTAAGGTTTATCCCATATAAAAGTCTCTTAAAAAAGAAGAAGTACTCATTAAGTCAGGAATATTCAACGAGACATCGAAAAATTATGAAATGTCTAGTGAAGTGTGGAACGTCAGAATATGATCCACGGCTTAGGGCGGATGAGCTGGTAAGTGGAAGGGCACTCTGTTGTCCTAAGATTGAGAAATTGGTCTTAAAGCAGAAAGAACTAAGAGAGTGGTCAATAGCATTAAAATATAGAAGCAAACGAAAAACCATGGCATTAAAAGTCCCTCTCCTTGATGATATCTCTAGTATAGCTATCATGGCAAACACAGCTAAAGTGGAAACAGCTACTAATCATGGAATACGGAAGATAAGGTAATCCACCACTAAATTGCAGGACCTCTCAGGTCGTAACCCAGTGAAAACCCTGTGACAGAAGTAAAAAAGTGTCTCTAAGAACTTCAAAGATTATTATTATGTGCAAATGCGAAATACGGTGGTCAAATGTTGATGCTTGTATTGTTGACAACCATATGGTATACCACTCAGGAAAGATGACGGTCAACATATATATTGGGTTGAAGTAATCGTATCTCCTCAATTACGTCAATATGTTATAAATGCTATACATATTTTTAAAAGATTATTAATAATCCAACTGAATACTACTTGGTTGAATTGAAAGTTTTACGAGTGCATGTTACAATTAGCGATAAACCAGAAGAATAGATATAGTTGATGTTTATTAGTTTATGAGTTGTTGATAAATTCACTTAAACAAATAAAAAAAAAGAGAATTAAATATTATTATTGGTGACTTGAATGCGAAAATTGGCAAAGATTCATTGGCGATTTTGGTCTAGGGAAGAGAAATAAATTGCATTACTAAATGCGTTCTTTAAACTACCATCAATACGTTTGTATACTTGGATCTCTCGGCAGGATCAACCAGGAAATATAGTAAGGAACCAAACTGATTACATAATGTAGGTAAGCAAGAGATCACCTAATGGATACCTATCAGTTAATAGAGCCCCCGGTGCTGATATATTATCAGCAAAGGAAACAAAGGGAACAGTTGCACTTATGCTTTCAAAAAAGTTAAATAACAAGAAGCAAACATATAATCCAGAAGAATCACTACAGAATATATGTGAAATCTTTAACAAGATCAGAGAAGAACATCTAATACAAAATAAAGAGAAGAGAAAAAGTTAGACGAATAACAATATACTGCAACTCATGGATGAAAGAAGAAAATAAAATAACAATAAAAGAATGTACAAAAATATGCAGGGACAAATTAGTTAAAAATACAATATGAACAGATGGAGTTGTTGAAACAAAAACATTATACATTTAATATGCATAAAAGGATAAAAAAATCAACTGGTCTTCAAAAATCTAACATAGTTGGCAAACTCCAAGATCAACAGGGGAACATCATAACAGATCAAAATCAAGAAATATGCGTATGGAACAAATACATACAAGAACTCTTTGATGATAATAGGTAGAAACATTTTCCATCCTACATATGTAATGACCACTTGCCAATCATATCAGATGAAGTGGAAAAAGCAATATTTCAACTAAAAGATGGCAAAGCGCCTGGACTTGACAATGCATATGCTGAACTCATAAAACTATGTGACACAGATAGTACCCAATGACTAACAAAAATATTAAATGACATATATTTAAACGAAGTTATGCCAAGATTATGGCTGAAGTCCACTTTTACTGCTCTAACAAAGAAAACAAAATCAGTATCCTGCAGTAATTTACAGACGATCAGCTTAATGAGCCACATTTTAAAGTTATTTCTAAACATCATACATCAAAGCATATACCATACAAAGAAAAAATCAGCCATTACAGTTTGGTTTTCGGAACGCAGTGGGTACGAGAAAGGCTCTCTTTAGCATACAAGTGCTATTTCAACGATGAAGGGATGTGATTTGTGATATTTATGGATTCTCTATTGATCTTAAGGCATTCGATACAGTAAAAGACGACAAGCTGATGGAGATATTAACAAACATGGGAATAAAAATCTAAGAA
Source organism: Diabrotica balteata (assembly GCA_918026665.1). NCBI lineage: Eukaryota > Metazoa > Arthropoda > Insecta > Coleoptera > Chrysomelidae > Diabrotica > Diabrotica balteata. Next base: position 74,768,100 of record OU898280.1, on the reverse strand, counting down.
TTATTAGCAATCTTTACTGGCATCAAACAACGTTTATAAATCAAATGTAGAGTCAATCTATATCATCTATAACAACTGTAAAATCAAATGTCGAGTCAATCAAAGATATATATTTATACTACATGGACGTATAAATAAAGATCGACTGGGCATGCCCTGCACTCTGTTCTCCTAAATTTGAAGTCGAAAAGTTCATGGGCGCGGGGAAAGAGGCGAGGTGATAGACTGTGATATTTCCCTTTTAGTCAGCGGCGTACCTTCCAATAATTGAAAGGTATTTGAAACAGTTTTTTCATTTGAATAAATAATGACTTTTGGTTTGATTGCTTTTATTTTTAGTATCGTAAACATATAAAATATTTCAAATAAGTGAGAAACAACGAACGATGAATAATTTTAATTTTCAGTGTATAGAAATAAATATATTTATAAAAATTGATTTACACAAAAGAATAAAGATGGGGTTAATAAAATCGCAAAGTATTTTATACAATATTTTATTTAAACTAAAATAATACACAAGCAATAAAAAGTTTAAAACATTCTTCCCCAAACATTAACCTGTTCAGGGTATTGACTATGAGGTGTTCTTCTCTTATCCAGTGAGTGATACGTTGAAAAAATGTAGTTAATTATGGTTTCTAACTCCAGATTAATTGTTATTTGGCAACATTAGAATGTCATGTTAGACATAGCAGTAGGCAGAAGAAAGACAAAAGTTCAGGAATATGTATTTAAGAAAAATAAATATTAATAAACGTAAGAAAACATAAACTATTGTTTACCAAAACATGAACAACAAACCACATATACAGCAATATATAAACACATTAAACCTTATGGAACGGGTAGGGTTCTAAAATAGAAATATGCTTTATTGTCAATGAAGATTGTACATTTTTATGGACAAAACTTATAAAAAGTAAAACAAAAAATAACAATAACAATTAAAATTGACTAGAATTACAAAAATTGTCAATATCATATAAAAAAAGATAATAAAATTTACAATTCATTGCAAAATCTAACTAAATTGCAAATTGCATAATAAAACCTTAGGAAGTAGTTTACGAATAAGTTTTAGTTGCTGCATTTGATACCCAAATATATAATACTTTAGTTGCTTGTACCTAAACGTACTGTAATTTCTTAGTTTCTCGTTAAGAAACTCTTCCACTGAATAATATGGTCTTTCAGCTAGATAGGCTTTTGTTAATTTTGAGAACTAGAAGGAAAGAAGTTGTAGATTTAAGTTGCAAAGGGAATTAATTGTATAATTTTTTTGCCGAATATAATATAGATTTATTTACTAGTGGACGGAATCGATAAGTACATATCAAATGTTGAATTTCTGGTGGACAATTCATGATTGCGTCTTGCTGAAAAAACATGTAGGTTTTTACCAATTAAGAAAACAGTTTCTAGAATATACAAAGAGGGAAAAGTTAAAATCACATGATTTTTTTATGTAGCTTCTACAATGTATTATTCTACTGAGGCCAAAAAGATACCGTGTTGCTCTTTTTGTAATTTAAAAATAACATTATATTAGGTAGCTGTACTAGAACCGCAAAAAGGAAGGCCATATCGAAGATGAGACTCGAACAAAGAAAAATATGTTATTTTGGAAGATGCTAAATTTAGCTTCGAAACAGATCTTATTGCATAGCTGGCTGAGATTAGTTTCTTACTTAACAAATCGATATAAAGGAACCATTTAAGGTTGCTGCCTGTAAAAATACAATGAAGTTTTAAAGAAACAACGATACTGATCTGGCTGTCTTATTCATGTTAAAAGAAAGTAAATTATAGTCGGACCAGGTTTTTATTTTAAGTTGATCAGAAGTTTTAATTGCATGAAGAGCTAAATATAAGAAAAAGTAGAGGACCCAGTACTTAATATTGTGGTACTCCACATACATGCTTTTATGTCTAGAGTCAGTATTATTTGCTCTAACTGCTTGTTTCCTATTTCTCAAGCAAGATTGGAACCAATTCAAAGAGATACCTCGAATTCCGCAGAAATTTAGTTTTTTTTTATCAAAATGTCGTGAATTACACAATGAAAAGATTTGGCATAGTCTCAAAAAAACAGTGGCAGGGTAAAGATTATTGTTTAGTGCTTAATAGACCTCATGTAGTACAGAAAACATAGCATCACTGGTACATTTATTAGATAAAAAGGTGAACTGGCTTCGTGATAAAATGTTCATTTCAACAAGAAAGGACATAAGTCGGGCTCTAATAAATCTTTAATCATATTAGATAGGATGTAATTTTTGTTTTTATTCTTCTTACAGATTGTTGTAAATACTTTATTTTACTTTTTTGACTCTTAACAATATTTTTTAACACTCTAAAATGTTTTTTGGTCCTTTCAGGTGTTGAAAAATTGCTGCTAGACATGCCTTCAATGGTTTTATTTCTAAAACATATAATTAGGTTTTCATAGTTATAATTCTTGTTTTTATAAATTAAACTAGGAACTCACTTTTTATAAATATTACGTGGAACATATGAAAAAGTATTATCCCCAAGTAACAACTCTACGGTTTCAGTTTCTGACGCTGTAATGGTGCTCGAAGATGCATTTTCTATATCTATACTTCCCTTGTTTTCTTTATTGTCATTTAAACATCTAGAATATCCAATTTATGTACAAAAAAGAAAAATATTAAAATTGGTTTAAGACTGTAATAATGTCATACAAAATTTAGCCAAAACTCACCGCCTTTTTAGGAGAATTAGATTTTACATTAAGGCCCAAGTCTGTCTCCATATTACATTTTTCAGTATCAATGAAACTCCTAAAATAGTGTGAGTAATTTTAATATTAAAATGAAATAAGTAATCAAAATCCACATTTAGATTTATTTGTAAATTTAATTAACCAATTCGATACAAACTCACCTTTTGAAGGTAGATAAAAATCATCCACATCAATACTACAGGAAGTTGTTTCTTTATTTTCCATATCGTTTGTAAAACTAATACATTGAATTAATATGCTATGCGTGTGCATTATATTTATTTTACTCTGTATAGTAAATTACACAGAAATTCGTTATAGTTACCTTAGTTCTGATGATTTATGATAAATATTTATTGGAACAGTTCCTTTCCTCATATTAACCCGTCCACTTGATTGTATAATTAGATCATGCTTTCTAAAGTGTTCTGAGCAGACCATAGCAGTTTTGGTTACTTGTTCTTTATTTAAGCCGAACATAGACAACCACATATCTAGCAGCTGTTGATTCTTTACTGGGAACCTGCATATAATATTTCTTTGAAATTAATATATTTATAGCAATTATACTGTCGATTAGAAAAAAATAAATAAATGTATTTATATAACGACAAAATTTACTTTATGTCACAAAATTTAATTTCAATTCATGTCAAGAATTAAGTAATATCACATCCCTGTACTACGCCCATGGACGTAATTCCAATGTTTACTTACGAATGAAATGACAGTTCTGGATGAAAATATTAACAAATTCACTAAAATGTCACAAATAAGGAAATTATCAACTCAAAGGTAAACAGTACAACGCCATGTTCCTTTTCCTCAAATCACTACGATTGGTTAATATTACTAATAATGCCAAGTTTTACATAAAGTTAACATTATCAGAATATATATTTTTTAATAAATTAATTTTTTTAGTAGTTAGCTACTATAAAGTTAGCTAAATATAAATTAGTTTTTCTTTTAATTCCTTGGTTGCGACATGAGTATACCTAAAAATAGTTTATACTAACTAGATAATACATTTTTATCTATAAATTAAAAATAAATTATACTAAAAATCGAAAATTATTTCGAAGACTCGCTTGGAAAAAAAATAATATGACAACGTCAATTGTGTCTATGACTGTGACGATCTCATGGCTTCATGTACAGATGTAAATAGCCCGGTACTTCTTTATTTATACGTCCATGATATACTATCATTCATGCTGTTTATCATATAAATTACAGTGTATCAATAACACCAGATACACGGATGACACGTGACACGGTGGTATTCGCTGACAATTATGAAGCCCCCCAGGAGTTAATAAATAGACCCACAGAAGTTAGTTTCACTGAGCATTAAGAAAACAAAATATATGATGATCTCTAAGAAGGAACAACAAATTGGAAGAATCAGTGTCAATGTCAATTAATAGAAAGAGAAAAAACATACACTTATCTTGGTACGAACGTCAATAAAGATTGGAACCATTCCCTAGAAATCAAATGTAGGATAGAGAGAGCAAGATCTGCATTTAAAAAAATGGTTAAGCTATTTAATTTCCATAAAAATCAGGTTACTACGATGTTATATATTTTTTATACTGTCAAGAGTCGTAGACTCTCGGTAGTAGCAGACGCTACCTACAAAAAAATTGAAGCTTTAGAAATATGACTTTGTCGTCAAATCCTGAGTATATTCTATACCGGCCACAACACTAACTACGACTAACCGTAATAACCAGCTAAAATTAAATACTTCGTTCACATTATGGGGAACTGCGAAAGATATGGATTGCAGTAATTAATTCTACAATGAAAATCAGAAGGAAACGAGAATCAGGAAGGCGAAGGATTTACTGGCTGAAAAACCTACGTACGTGGTTCAACACAACAATTAAAAATATGTTCAGAGCAGCAATTTGCAAAATACAGATTACCGTGATGGTGGCCAACATCTGAAATATTTAGGTACATGTAGAAGAATAAATACAAAATCCACAAGAAAAAGAGTAGAGGAGTAGCATAAACAAGTAGAGGTAGAAATCATAAATAGTTTGTCTCAAATTCATGAAAATTTTTAATTAGAGGTAAGTCAAATTACTATTAAAATAGATTTATTAGAAGAAAAACAGAAAGAGTTAGAAAAAAAATAGTAGACAACAAACTTATATAAAACCGATTTAGAAAATAAATAGTACAACAACAACACGATTTAGAAAAAAAAAATACAATGTTAAAACGATTTAAAACAAGAACAAAATGATTTAAAATCGAATTTAGAAAGACAAGTAGTTGAATTAGAAAAAAAATAATACCTTAATTTCTTCATATAATATTCTTTATTGAAGAAAAATGAAACATAACAGGTTACTATATTACGTTCGATAAAAAACTAACATTCACCGAGCATATCAACCAAATGTCAAGCTTTTACCGAATAAACTCTCGTCACTAATAGGACGAAAATTAGACTTGGGGTTAAAAAAAATTAGAATGTTAAATGTTATAATTCTGCGAACCCTCACATATGCCTCAGCGGCATACGATTATACATGCAAATCAAGTCGGAAGAAAATCAGAAAGAAATCAGAAGAAACTAAACATTTATTTGGCAAATTCGGCGTCTGAGATACTGAATACATGCATGTTTCGGATATAGACACATCATCTTAGGTTGATGGCTTTCTATCCGAAACATACACTTCTAAGGGACTTAAACCCAAAAGTCAACATATAACTGATTAGATTAAATTCAGTCAATCATGTGGGGAAAGCTTTTTTTAAACTACCCCTGTAATTAGGTGGCCTAACCACAACCAAGAAAAACAGATGATGTTCCATTACCCAATACATCCAAAGTTACATTCAGTACATATGCCTCTCCATTTGTCACACGATGAGGAGTGGTAGTGGCTTAGCTTGGGGATCAGATAGGTACTACTTCATGACGAAGTGTGACCAGTTTGATCTTCGGAGATGAGGGTCCACTGTTAAAAGGAACACACATGCCCCTCGGGCTGGGTCGTATGGGCGTGCGTGTGTGTGTGTGTGCAAAAGTTAGAATTAACTTTTGCACACAATGGGGTATAAATGCCAGCCCGGAATGTGACAAATGCAGCGCCGCTGAACAAACAATTAACCACATCGTCTTCGAGTGTCCAGCCACCAAGTTCTTTGGCAGCCTTCAAGAAATCCACCAACTTACTCCCAAGGCGACAAATTGGCTTCGAGGATGTAACCTTCGACTTTAATTTTAAAAATTTTAATTTTATATGTTCTGTGTCAATGTTTACTTATTTACTTACTTATTTATTATTGTTATTGTCACTTTTTTTCTTCCTTTTCTTTATGTAAAAACTGCAAAGTGTAAAGTTCATACAAATATATATATATATATATATATATATATATATATATATATATATATATATATATATATATATAGACATATATAATTAGACACACTAGAAGAACGTACAAGTACTTAATTTTGAAAATCTAAAAACTTCGTTATTCAAACTGTATTTGTGATTTATCCGTAAAGCATGTATATTGTTAGATATACCTGAGAATTAAATTAACAGACAAAAATATATATTTCAGAACCTACAACAAATACCTAGAAAAAATTGTAATACATTAAGCTTAAAAAGTATCTAACTGATTATAATTTATTATACTGGGTATAAATTATTGTATCTCCGCTAATAACCTATAAGGTTGATGCCGTAAATAAAATAAAAATATAATAGAGAACTATTTATATGGTAATATATCTAAATTGCACGTTTTATCCCTTGTTCAAATATTTTTTGAATTGTCTTACTTTGCGCATAAGGGGTTTCAAGGCCAACAGTTCGAGGGCTCCCTCCAGACCGGAAGGCACTACACCTCGATCCCTCGAAGAATTCTCCTCGTTATCCAAATTCTAGTCCCAACAATTTCCAATATTTAGCCCAATATTATGTTTATTGGAAAACAAAAGAACGAGAATTTACGTCGAACTTGCTTGATTAGCATATCTCATCCCCTTGAGTCTTGAATCAAGTTTAGTGAAACACATAAAAGAAATAAGCAAGTGGAAAGTGTCGCGTTGTTTAGAAAAGTTTTGGGATCGCAGTAGGCCTCGAGAGAATCATCAAGAATCTCCCCGGCGACAAGGAGAAAAGAAAAGAACTATACTTTCCGGCTTAGAAAGTTGGCTTTGAAGGGCACAATGGGGAACAGCGGTATTATTGTTACAATATTTCATCGATACTACGTCGTCAGTATACGCTATACTGGTTATTGAAATACTATTTTTCCTTTACGCCGACATGTACCAATCAGTATATTTCATACACGTGATTGTTTATTTTATGTTTTTAGGCTTTAAGTTATTGATTAAAATGGTTACACTGATAAAACATAATATTTCATTGTAAATTTTGAGCACAAATACATAAAAAATTTCAATAGAATTTATTAACATTTTTCAATCAACCCAATTTACTTTTAAAATGAACACGATATACTGAAACTGATAAACGAATACCATGTACTAATATATACTTGGTTTTAGAGCTTACAGTCTTATAGCCAGTATTATGAGATATACTCTTCATTAAGTTCCATCTTCTATTAAATGTTGGAAATCGTGTTGGCTATGCAGACTTTGTTATTAGATATATTACAAGTAAAATACTTAAAAATCTCAATAAAGTAGTTTAAAAATAAAGAAATTTAATGGTGGTCAAACGAATAAAAAGTTATATAAAAGAAAAAAACTATATAAAATAAGTAAAAAAATAGGTCGATCACTTATCTTTAAAACAACAGGGTCATCTAAAAGGGAGCGAAAGTAGCAGAAGCAAAAGCTAAAGCAGGAAGAGTTTAAAATCTATACTAATCTATTTACAGTTAAGTTAATATGACGCAAGGTAAAATAAAGGTATACATTCTAAACATTTGCGATGAATCTAGTAAATCTGCAGAACATCTTTTTTTTTCTTTGGTGCCTTAAGCAATGCAATGTTCATGCGTCAACAAAAGGAATGCACAAAAGGTAACCTTCCCAAAAGAGCATAAGCTACGAAATACTGCAATACAGAGCAAGCCACAGAAGTTGAAGCATAAATCATCTTTTGTGGCCAAAAGAAAGCATGAATCAGAACTAACTCTGACTACTACTGAGAAATATACCCGACTAAAGACACCGCAAAATGTATACTGAATGAACATGTTTTTTCAGGGCTCAAAGTATGCAAAAAATACGCAGGAATAAGCTATGAATGATACATGCTTCTTTTTCTACATACTTACATAAGTTTCTTTCTCAAAAAAACAGTTTATTTTTGAGTTGTACAAAAGGCTCCCGAACAATTTTTGAGTGCTGTGTTGTGAGTAATGTCGAGTTTTTTAAGTACTGATTTCGATGATAGTTATAAGCTGTAGCTGCATAGTCCAGCTGCAATCTTATAGTAGTTCTATATATATCATTAACAAGGGTCTAGGACATTTCGGCGTCGCCGTTTCGGCGTGGCCATTTCGGCGTGGCCGTTTGGGCGTAGAGCCGTTTCGGCGTAGGCCGTTTCGGCGTCGGCCATTTCGGCGTCAGAGATTTTATTTTAGTTGACTAAATACCTACATTGGAGTCTATTAGTAAGACATTATTTTGAAAAAAATCTTTTAATATAGTTATTTAAATAGATACATTGGAGTCCATTGATCACAAAATTTTAATATTAATGGTAGATTTGTATATGTGAATTTTATACTTATGTGTGTGTGCTTGTTATTTAGCTCATAGTTAATGTAATATCTGTAATTGGCTTCTAGCTGTAGATATTATATATAAATAAATGAATAAACAAGATTTTGGAAAAATGAATATTTTATTTTAGTTATTATTTACATGTTATAATTAGATATGTGCTAGTCCAATTAAAAATCCTGAAACATTTATATTTACATACAAAACATTTATATTTAACCTACAAAACTTATTCACGAAATATTAATTAAAATAAAGTATTTACATGTTATAATTAGATATGTGCTAGTCCAATTAAAAATTCTGAAACATTTATACTTACATACAAGACATTTATATTTAACCTACAAAACTTATTCACGAAATATTAATTAAAATAAAGTACCTACTTACATATTATAATTATGTGCTAGTCCTCTTAAAAATTCTAAAACATCCCCGTTTGCATCAAAATTTCCCACAAGCCGTGAAATGCGATCATCTGCGTCTCTGTATTTTCTTAATTTCAATGGTGGGAGATTACCTGCCACAAGTTGCTCGAAATAGACATCTCGACCTTTCTGCACCTGACGCAGGCCATCTATAAATTTCCATATGGTTGGATGATCTGCTCCCAATTCCATCTTGAGTCTTCTATGGGCGGCCTCAGCGTGATTATTTGTCCGGTCTTCTCCATCCAGAGTTCTCTGGTAGAGGTTCCACATCCTTTGGGGAAATAAACTTGGTCTTCTGCCATTTCCTCTTCTGTTCATACGTCCAATATAGTAGTCTTCAAACCAGTCTACAAGTGGTTGGTGTTCAGCAGGTAGAGCTTCCGCTAGAACGGCAAAGGCATCATCTAAATGTTCGATAGGAACAAATGCTAATGCTGTCAACATTCTGCAATTTAAAGCGAATTGTGGATCAGCATTATACTCTCTCGTATATCCCATAGCAGCCACTTGTTTCTTCATATTTTGTGCCAAATGGAAAAAACATCCATTGATGTCGACGCCTGGAAAACAATCTTCCATTGCCTTAAATGCCGCCTGTTCGAAATCGCAATGGATTGCTCTGGGTTGCAAATTTGGTACAATTTGTCTGATCAATTCAAACATACGGGTATATGTGGATCTTGTTTTATTCGGCAGCATGGCATAAAATATTGGATGGACTCCATTATATTTTGTGGCCATAACTGTGTATACTTGTAAAAATAGAGATGGTGCTATAGCAAATGTACCGTCACCATACCACACATCTGAGGTCTGTAGATGTTGCAGCCACGATTCTCTCCCGAAAATCAAAATTCTTTGCAATCCTTCTCCATCATCTGCTAATAAAAAATTTTCTTCTACACCATCTTGTAACGTGTAAACACGATAAGACTCGGGAATTACTAACTCTTCAACAGTTGTCGGATTTGATGGGGCTGCATGAACTTCGTTACGTTTTCGTCTGATGAATTTTCTCATCGCGCCAGTGTTTGGGAGCCGACCATGACAAGCTTGACTTGTATTTCTCAGGCACTCATTGATTACCACTATTGTCCCTTCGTTTGTTTCTGTAGCACGCTTTTTCATTTTTGTAACAACTTGTGCTACTTCCACGTCCATCGCCGAGGAGTCGTGAGTGTGAACATTTACTTTCTTGATGACTTCACCATCTCTTGTATGTATTCTTGCTTTGCACGTTTGTTTCCTCTCACACCTCCAAAATTTTAGGGATTCATCGCTTTTACTAACAGCGTCAAAAACATACATGAAACCATCAGTGGTAAATTTCTCTCTTCCTCTGGTCGATAAAATTTTTCGTTCCATAGCTTAAAAATTCTTCGTCTGTATATCGTATAAATACTACTATGAAATATTATAAGACACTACATAAACTCTTAAACTGATCTCTGTTTATATAGCTGTACCCTCAATAATCCAACCAATCAAATCAATAATAGGTAGGTACCTACTTAAAATTTCCCTTAAGATTAAAAATCAACAAATTACTTGCATCTCTCGTTAATGACATTATAATGTAATTTTTGAAATCAACAACTAATTTAGTTTTCGAATATTTAAAATCAACAAATAACTTGCATCTCTCGTTAATGACATTATAATGTAATTTTTGAAATCAACAACTAATTGATACATGATAATGTCATTTGGAATTAACAGGTAATTTAGTTTTCGAGGAAATGTTAATAACATTATTATGTGATTTATAGAATTTTGTATTTAAATTTTCGAAGAAACTGCAATAAATATAGGGATAACTATTATTATACTAACTAATGGTAAATATTTTAAAAGCAGATTCCTTTCAAGAAAATATTGTATAATTTAATTTTTTTTAAAAATATACATTCTGCAAATATTTTTGCTTAAAAAAGATATTTTAACAATATTAAAATTCTCCGTCTATATACCATATAATGTATGTCTAATTAAAGTTGAAAAATGTCAGTTATCATCTAATTAGCTCTGGGACAATTAAGAGAACAGCAATTATTATTAATATGCATTAATAAAAAATCCAATATAGGTATTTGCAGAATAAAATATAACAAAATGTTTATAAAAGAAATATATTTAGTTTATTTTTCTACTTGACCATTAATGTTAAAATTGTGTGACCAATGAACTCCAATGTATTTAAATAACTATATTAAAAGATTTTTTTCCAAAAAATTGCCTGACCAATAAACCTCAATGTAGGTATTTAGTCAACTAAAATAAAATTTCTGACGCCGAAATGGCCGACGCCGAAACGGCCTACGCCGAAACGGCCTACGCCGAAACGGCTCTACGCCCAAACGGCCACGCCGAAATGGCCACGCCGAAACGGCGACGCCGAAACGTCCCATTCCGCATTAACAATGTATTGCTGTCTGAACCCAATTTTTATGTGCTAAAATTCCCTTCATTTGTGACTCCTAGCAATTTCAGTGTTGTAGTGTTTTCTTGTATAGATGTAATAAAATTGGTACACTGACTTTGTTTTTAGTAAAATACTATAGATTTAGTTTTCTGTCCGTCCATTCGTCTTCTTTGATGACTCTATGTCTTATTAGGTGTCGTACATTTTCTTCCAGGCAACTGAAGGACTTTCTCTTCTTTTTCTGTGTTGTGGTATGTAATTTAAGGATTTCTTTGGCCACCTATCTTCATTCATTCTCTTCACGTGACAACAACACACTAGTTGTCTTGTTTCAATTCTGTCTACACTGGAATATACAGTATTTGTCCTTCTAATACCTTTATTCCTGATATGATCTTTTTTGGATGCACCACACGCTCTCCTTAAAAAATCCATTTCTACTACTTTTATTCTTTTTCTCTGTTTTAGTGATCTGTCAAACTTCTACCCCATAAGTCATAATAGGCTCTACCAAGGTTCGATAGATTTTCGATTTTGTTTCTTGTCTAATATCTTTGGACCATAGTAAAGAGTTTAGAATTTTAACCGCTTTTTTTCCTGCTGCGTTCTGTTTTCGATGTCTCTTTTGATAGTGCCTTCTTTAGATATTATAGATCCGAGATATTTATATTCATTGCATGTTTTTGTGTTTCTAATTTCTAACTCTGGATCTTTTTCGTCATCTCCTAGTTTAAGATACTCTTTTTTTTGACAAATTCATATTGAGGTCCCCTTTTTCAAATTCTTTCTTTAGTTTTCCAAATATGTAGTTCATGTCTTCCTTATCATTTGTTACTTCTACCCGATCATCTGCGAAAAATAAAGTTGTTAGGCATTTACCACCGCCTATGTCTATTCCCATTCTGGATACTTGTTTCCTCCCCTGTTCTAGCGATGATTGAATATATATTTGAAATAAGGTCGGAGATAGACAACATTCTTTTTTAAGCCCCTTTGGTATTGAAAATGATTAAGATATAAAGTTTCCTTCTTTAACGACACCTCTTGCATTTTTATATATATTTGCGGTAGCATTCTCATACTCTCTACTGAGACCTACTTTCGTCAATGTTTAAAACAGTGTTTTCAAAGGTACCGTATCGTATGCCTTCTCTAAATATATACCATCAGTGCACGATCTTCCTGCACGAAATCCATTTTGTTCTTCTATGTCTTCGTATTCTGATTCTATTCTTTCTTTTATTATTCGACCGTACAACCTCCCCACTGAGCTGATAACAGTTATTCCCCTATAATTAGAGCATTTGCGTTTATCCAATTTCTTGAATATTGAGCTGATGTATCTAATATTCCAATTGTCAGGGATATTTTGTCCTTTTAAGCATTTGTTAAATAGTTGAACCAACATCTCATGTAATATTTTTAGTCCATACTTTACCAACTCAATTGGAATGTCTCCAGGTCCTACTGCTTTACCGTTTTTTGATCTTTTGAGGGCATCGTTTAACTCTCCGGTTGTTATCTCAATTATTTGTGTGTGTTCAAATATTTCTTGCATTTTGATCTCTTGGAATTTACATCTACTCTGTGTCAGTAAGACTTCATAATGGTGTTTCTACTGTTTCAGATCTATTAAGTGTAAGTTAGATTTTTCCTTTCCGTCTCTCCGGAGAGACTTTATCACCTTCCAAGCTTGCCCATCTCTTTTTCCACCCATATACCTATTTACCTCTGCACATGTTCGATCCCACATCTCATTTTCACTTTTAACTACTTCTCTTTTTACATCGCGATTTAATTTTTGATATATCTTGTAATCTTCCTCCTTTCTCGTTGACATCTATTTCTGATAAGCAGTTTTCTTCTTGTTGACTAACGTTGCATATTCTCCGACCACCATTCTTAATTTTTTGTTTCATGTTTGTCTTTATAACCCAAAGTTTCACTTGCAGCCTCATGAATGCATTTTTTAAGTTGCTGTTATATTTATTCCGCTGATACATTTTCTTGATCCACATTTTGTAGTTTTGTGACCAGTCGTAATTTGTAAAGAAATTTCGATGAATCTTCTTTTAAGCTTTCTTGTGACTATTTTTCAATATCTAAAAAGAAATTCTGTGCAAGTTTTTGGCCGAATATTTGGCCAAATATTACGAGATCATTAGCATATAATGATAAGTTACCGATATCAAATATTTTAGTTTAAATATGGGTATTATAGTAGATGCTCTCGACGCTGTTGAAAATTTCTCTTCTGTCCAAATAATATTAAATATATTGAGTAGACGATTGTGTTCATTTGTAGCATTTTCGGGTTACCTCGTATAGAATAAAACACCGAAAAATATTACGAATTTTTGCGTCGCTGAGATTGATAATACAAACATTTTTGAGTCTGTTTATAAAAATTATAATTGATCTTTCGATTGATTTTTGTCCTGCCTAAATATTTGTTCACGAAATAAATAGCAATATGTCCTTTCCACTTAGGTTGGTGAGAAAATTTATGTTGACAAGAAAATGATTTTGGAACGATAAAATAACTACTTGATGAACATGATGCAAAAGCAGTTGATTTTATTGTGAAAGAATTTTGTCAAAGAAAATTCGTTAATGTACTTCTTCTTAAGGTACCTTCCCCATTACTGAAGGTTGGCTATAACTACAGCAAATTGCTCTCTATCTTAAGCTGTTCTTAGTATCGAATGTGTGTTCATACCTGTTTAGTCTCTTACATTCTTCAACCAGGAGCCTTTTCTTCTTCCTGGACCTCTTCTTCCTTTCACCGTTAGTGTACAGTCAGAGAAACGAAATTTGAGTCTGAACGGTGAAACAGCCTACATGGTTTTAAGTGAAAAATAAACAGCCGAGTTTTAAAGAATCGTATAGTTATTATCCAGGATAATCTGAGGCCCAGTTTTGGTGTTAGTCAACCTCCATTTTCTCCATTTTGTATCTTCAATGAGTCGGATCTAGATCGTTTGCAGTTTGTGTGGGACAGTGCTTTTTGTATCCAATTCCAATGTAAAAAACTTTTTTAATAATTTAAAAAGAAATAATTAGCTAGTGAAGAATATAGTTTTGTTACATAAAAGTTAATAATTAGCTATTCATGGATTACAGGTTCTAATACATTATCTGTAACACAAACCATCCCTAACCACACGCTACAGAGCAGTACACCTACAATAGACATAACCACTAACACCTAATTAAGTCCATTGGAAAATTTAGATTACCGTTCATACAAGTCTTAACACCAAAACACGAATTTATAAATAATTTGATAAGAAAATAAATTTACTAAAGTAACTAATTAGTAATTAATAAAGTAAAATTACTTTATTAATTCCATATTCACTAAAGTAAAAGATAAAACACCTACGGACTAATTATCCAGTATAGTCTATCGTTTTTCTTGCAGAAGTTGCAACAAACAATATACATATTGGCCAAACTAACAAATACCTAAAAAGTCGTATCACTTCCCACAAGAGTGACACAACAGATTATATCCTGATAGATGTTCTCTTGCAAAACACGTACATGATGAATACCATATAATGAATTACAGCGAAACAAAGATTCTTGTAATGAAAAATAATCTTAATAAAAGACTGTTACTCGAGATGGTATTTATCACTTAAATAGATAATTTAATAAACAAGAAATCAGATGTTGAGCATCTAAGTAAGATTTATGCTTATTTATTACAGATTAAAAAGCAAACACTATAAACAAACACATATAACTATTAAATAAATAATATACCACAAAATGTAATTTTAAATTTTTCAACTAACACACCTTTAATAAATCTCAATTAAACAAACTGCTACTACCACAACGATATGGAACTAATTATCTTCTTTCATAATTCAATCAGTAACATTCAACATTTGGTATTTCTGGTACTTAACCTTAATAACAGTCGCTCAAATAAACGTTTTGTGTTTGTTTTGTTTTTAATGTGAATTGTGTTTGTGCTTATATTCTTATTGTTAAAGTAAATTACACAACTTTTTAAATCAAATTTACATATCAAAAATAGCTGCAATCTACATTGTATCCACAATACAACACAATACAACCTCAATAAAGTAAGATATAAATAACAAACAATTATCAAATTTTATATTTTACCATATTTTAAATGATTGTAGCTCTCATCTAGTGATGCCAATGACAACTCGTGAAATATAATGAACTGTTGAACAAAGTAAACTTGCTTTCAATCAGCTGCGTACCCAAATAACCTAATTAAACATTAGCAATGTAGATATTTCTAAAGATATTAAACAATTTTTTGCACTGGGCCTAAAGTTTAGTATTGAACCAAAATTTAATAGCAATTTATTGCAATAAAGAATCTACTTGCTGATATTGATTTGGTGGCTCCGTCGATTAAAGACGAACAAGCAAAAATAAACACAAGAGCTAGATCCACAAATGTACTCACCAAATACGCTAAACGCCATAAAAATACCAACAACTACTTTCACTATTTACTAGGCAAAACAAAAGAAAATTCTAAGAGGACATTCTGAATTTAAAGTCACTAGATGTGATAAAGGGAACGTTACTGTGATCATGAAACAAAAAGACTGCACAGAATTATCACAACAGATCCTTGATGATACTAAAATATATTTAGAATTAAATTCTGACCCTACACTTAAAATACAAAAAGAAAGAAATTTGTTTGATATTAAATTTATTCACGAACCTACCAAAAAACAATTAAAGAAATATAAGAGTAACTCTCCGAAATTCTATACATAACCAAAAATACACAAACCGACATTATTACTAAAACCTATTGTTTCGTCAATTAACTCGCCAATTGAGGATATTGCCAATTTTGAAAAAAAAAAAAAACATTTTAACTGCATCATATAAATTTGATAATGAGTACTACATAAAGGACTCATTCGACGTTAAAACAACAATTAATGGATTACAGCTTAACGAACTACTACGTTCTTGTAAGTCTGGATGTCGTTTCTCTTTTTGCTTATATTTATCTAGACGCTTGTCTAAGATCTAAGTAAATATTGTAAAATCGATAAAGGTAACTTCTTAGCTTTAGTCAGCTTCCTATTTAATAAAACATATTTCTACTTTCACAACAAAATATATAACCATAAAATAGGCACTCACATGGGAGGTTATGTGAGTTCTATTCTGGCCTCATATGTTATGGATGATCTCTTAGCTATAGTCATCCCAGTTCTTCCATTTAAAATAGTCTTTCTAAAGAAATACGTTGACGATATAATCTTAGCCCTTAAAAGACATGATTGATGAACTCTTATACTTATTTAACGACTTCGACTGACATATCTAATTTACAGTTGAAAAAGAAGACAAACATCAGTCTTTCTCATTCCTTGACACCAAACTAATACGTAGCACTAAAAACGTAATAACAATAGATATGTATAGGAAACCTATCAGCTCTGAAAAATACATTAAATATTGGTCATATCATAAGCATAGTACAAAAATAATCTTATAAAATAAATGAAAAACGGAATTTTACAAATTGCAGATCACTCTCTCTATTATAAAAACTTAAAAATCCCTCATCAGCTCTCTCTAGACAATTCATACTCAAACACATTACTTAATTACTGAATATGAAAGGAAACGTCTTCAATAAATATATAAAGTAGCAATCACCTTTGTCTTTTTTCTCCACCTTTTGACCGATAAAAGGACCGACCACTATATATATACCACTATGTATATATATATATATATATATATATATATATATATATATATATATATATATATAGCAAAACTGGTATGCGGTCTGTTATTATTAAAAAAAAAACTCTTTTTTCTTTTAATCCTCTATGTTTCGCTAATTTTTTGTCAGCTTCATCAGGAGACAACTAAAATATGATTAAAAGTTATATAAAACTCAGTTTAGAATAAGCAATGACTCACTTACAGATTTAAAGTGGAAAGTATTTAAGCAAGTTGTTGAACATAATTTGTTCAAAACAGTACTGACAGTATTGATTAAAAGCATCTAGGTCACTAGTAATTAAATATAAAAACAGAGCAAACAAAAACAACCAAGAAACAATTAAAACACAATAAAATTACACAATAACAATATAGAGGGTGATTTAAAATATAATTGTTAACAGAAAATCTATTTTTTATATGACACATTTCCAAAAACAATCGTTTTTTGTGTTAACTGTTTGTATTGTTTGTACTGCTCCGATATCGGTGCGAAGTTGATACTACTTCATCTATTTTGAAGACGTTTCGCTATCGAATTCTGATAGCATCATCAGTTCATCTAAAAATTTTACAATATGAGAACCACACATTCATGAAGAAGATGTTACATAGTTACCTTAAAAAGACATGTAGTTGTCAATGGTATTAAAAAGTTAGTATAAAAACTCAAATAAATGGACATCATTATTTTGAAAAACCATGAGATGCTATGTACAGTTTTGTGTTAATATAAAGGTTGGACTTTGAACGTTGATATAATAAATAAAGCCGACGCATTTGAAATATGGTTGTATTATAGAATATTCAAAATACCATGAACTAGCAGAACCGTGACCGAAAAGTTTTTCGACGAATAGTACATCAAAGAACACTATTAAATATCATAAAAAATAAAATAGAAACTTGCCATATAATCAGAGGATTAAGATAATAGTTCGCTCGTAAACAAAATGGGCAGGGTAGAAAAAACTCTCCTTGTTAAGAAATTTGTGATAGTGTACAGGTTTAAGCAGTCTAATTGCTATACATCTACACCAACCAACAACCTGCTCTGGAAGAAAATGGAACCTTTATCTAAGCAGACAACACATCTGTAGATATGCGAAGAGAAACAATTTTAGAAATAATAACACCACTAATAACTAAACTACTTTTTTCAAAGAATCTTCACAAACCAGATGATTAAATAATGAGTCGTGTAAAGAAACCTTTGTACACTGCGTTTCCCCTTGATAGCTTCTTTTTAACGTGGATCGAAAGTCATTGTTGACAGAGCATTATTTAAGACTAAAAGGAAACCGAAATAAATATTCTCAGCACTTGTTAGAAAAACGTGGAGAGCACAAAAAACTCTTTGTGTCAAACGAAAAAAGCTATCGTTATCTGAATCGTCAAGAGTAATTTTTGTCTGGAAGCCATCTTCTTTACTCTATCTAAAGGACTCTTAATCGTTTGCCAGTCTGAGTATTTAAGTGTAAAACCAACATGAAGAAATAAGGACTGTTGGCTTTAGACTTTGATATTATGTCTGAATGTGGTATACAACTGATACGGCCATTGTGACTGCTCTTTTCTAGATGGACAAGATTTAATTGTTTAAACTGGACGCGTAATTAAAATAAGTAAGTAATTAAGCTAAAAGTAGTAAATCTTATGGGCTTGATAAGGTTCTCGATGAACATCGTACCATAGCCGTAATAAGTCACGTGTTGAAACTGTTTTAAAAGTAATTCACAATATAATACACGAGAATTAGATACATGCATGAATCACACAAAAGGGGTTTAGGAAAGGTGTGAGAATACGGGATACACTGTTTTGCATTAAGTGTTCTTTTGCAATTTAGATATCAATAAGGAAATATATGCCTGTTTCATTGATTCTGAGAAGGCATTTGATATAATGTAGCATAATCGGCTCAAAGAAATTTTGGTAAATAAAAACATATAGAGTAGCAAAAAAAAATCACTATTAAAAACCTGGAAACTTTTGAAATGTGGTAATACCGGCCTATTCAAAAAACATCACACATGTGTCACAAAACAAATACACACACAACAAGTTTTCGGACAACTGGAAAAGCAATGCGAGGTTTTAAATTCCATAAAACCGGGAAGTTGGAATACTCAGGACACATTATGAGAGGTAAAAAATACAAACTATTAAGGACTATAATGCAGGGCAAAATAGGGGTAGAAGAAGCGTAGGAAGACTTAAATTTAGTGGCTATGAAACTGTGAATGTTTTGAATGCAGTTCAATTTAGGCGCGTAACAAACAAAATTATAATTTCCATAATGATTTTTAATCTCCGATAAGAGTGGAACTTAAAGAAGAAGAAAGTAAGCAAGCAAGTAAGTAAGTAAGCTAAGTAAGTTATGTAAGTAAGTAAGTTAGAGAATATATGGATGTAGCTATAAGCAAGTAAGCATAAATCGTTAGTGGATTTAAGAGACTCACAATCATCATTAAGCTCTGCCTTATCTTTTGTATTTTAACATTAAAAGAGAAGTTGCGAGAGATGTAAAAAGTAAAAAATAAATGAAATTCTTTTTCCATTCACTTTACTACCAGCACACAGCACGAATATTAATATATAAAAAGCTTAATGGGCAGAATAATCCATCTCTAAGATCCATTAGAAAGAAGTTGTCTAAGCAAATAGACAAAAGCTATTCCTCCATACTTAAAGTCCCGGAAAAATGTCATCTGGTAGCGACATTCCTTATCCTGTATGGAGAACTCGCTATCGCTTGCAAGGGCACCAACGCAACAAGGTGAAACAGGGGCCAAGCTACCCAATTTGGTGCGCTGCTAAACTAGAACTATCTTTCCTCTTTTGGACAAACCAAAAATATATAGTTAGTAAAGTAAATAAATATTTCATAAATTAGTATTTTATAATAGTTCAGTTATGATGAAAAATAAGAATATATATATATATATATATATATATATATATATATATATATATATATATATATATAATGGCTATACACCCCAGCGTGGGGTTAAACCGCAAATGCTTTCTAGATCCTATTTCTTAAGTGGATCTTTTTTTTTTGTTTATCTTATCTTCTTGACAATATCTCTCCATTTTTTTCTGTCTCTAGTTCTTCCTCTCCATTCACTGACTCCTGCCCTTTGGAGGTCTTCTTCAACTTCTTGCAGCCACTTTGATCTCGGTCTTCCCCTTCTCTTTCTTCCTCCTGGATTCCATTCTATCATTGCGTATGTCACTGCCTCATCGCCTGCTCGCCAAATGTGACCTAACCATCTAACTCTGCATTGCTTTATTTTAGTTACGATGTCTTCCTTAAGTTCTTTCTTAATTTCTGCATTTGTTCTGCTTCTATATTCATTTTGCTCTGTTCTGATTGGTCCTAGTATGGTTCTCATAATCTTTCTCTCTGCAATTCTTAAGTCTTCTTCATCTTTTTTAACCATCGTCATTGTTTCCCCTGCATATAATAATATTGGTCTAATTATGGTGTTATAAATAAATGCTCATCTTGCTTTTTTTAGTCAGTGTTTTGCTTTTAAGTAATCTTTTGTTTACAAAATAAGCTTTATTCGCTGCTAATATTTTTTCTTGTATTTCGGATTTCCTTTCTCCGAATTTACTTATTGTAACTCCTAGGTATTTGAAGCATTCTACTTCTTCAAACTCGGAACTTCCTATTTTGATTTTTTCCTTCATTGGTTTTTTCCCTAATCTTAAAATTTTTGTCTTTTCTTGATTTAATCTTAGCCCCATTACCTCCCCTTTCTCTCTTATTTCTTCAAGCATTTCTTTCATTATTTTTCTGTTCTTTGCAATAATAGCAATATCATCTGCATATGCAATTATTTGACCACCTCTTGTTCTGAGATTTCCTTTATTTATATTTCGCAGTACTTATTCTAATGCTATATTAAATAGCGTTGTTGATAAGGCATCTCCTTGTTTCATCCCTTTACTTATACTGAATTCTTCTGTCTCTCCTCTTTGTGTCTTTATGCTTATTTTTGTAGTTCTCATTGTCATTTCTATTAATTTTCTGAGTTTATGTGGAATTTTTAATTTTTTAAGTGCTGTCATTAATACGTTCCTTTTAATTGAGTCAAATGCCTGTTTGAAGTCTATGAATAACATTTCCAATTCTAATTTATACTTGTTTTTCTTTTTCCATTATTTGTTTTATTGTGTGTATTGCATCTATTGTAGATCTTCCTTCTGTGAATCCACATTGGTACTGTCCTACTGTCTTCTTTGTGATCTTTTGATAACCTCTTTTTTATTATTGATGTCAATATTTTATATGTTGTATTTAGTAATGTTATTCCTCTATAATTTTCACAGATTTGTTGGTCTCCCTTTTTATGTACTGTTATGATTTGTCCTACCTCCCAGTCACCTGGCATTTTCTCTTCTCTCCATATATTTTTCAATAGTGCCAGTATTTTTTCTCTTAGTTCCCTTCCCCCGTATTTTATTAGTTCCATATTAATTCCATCTTTACCTGGGGCTTTTCCATTTTTGCTTCTCTGTATTACTTCATCCAATTCCTCTAATGTTGGTTCTTTTGAAATTTCGATGTCTACTTCATTTGCTTCTTCTTCGTGTACTGTTTCCTCCTCGTCATGCATTTCTTCTTCTGTTGTTTCCTCCGTCAAAAGCTCTCTGTAGTAATCTCTCCATACTTGCTTGTATTCTTTGTCCTCTATTATCACTATTCGCTCTCTATTTTTTATTCCGTTTGTTTTGCCCTTGTATTTTTTGTTTTGTTCTTTAATCTTTTTGTAAAAACTTTTCGTATTTCTGTTTGATTTTTCCTGCTCTATTTCCTGCATTTTTTTGTCTACCCATCTTCTTTTATTTTGCCTTATCACTTTCTTAGCATTCTTTATTAATTTTTCACATTCTTCTCTGTCTTCCTCTTTATCTGTTCTTAGCCATTTATTTCTGGCTTGCACTTTTATTCCTGTTATTTCTCTACATTCTTGGTTATACCATTCGTTTTTTGTTTTAGCCTGACTTTTACCTATCTGCATATTTGCACCTTCTTCTATTGATTTTTTGATCGTGTCCCATTCTGTGCTTATATCTTCTACTTTATATTTCTCTTTTATTTGAACTGTTACTGCCTCTTCATATTTTTTTCTTACTTCTTCATTACTCAATTTATTGACATTCCACTTTTTATGTTGGTTTTTTTGTTTTGTTTCAATTTTAACTTTTTGTCTAATAATGGCTGTGACCATGTAGTGGTCTGAATCTGCACACGCACCTCTGAACGTTCTTACATCTTTTATTGAAGATTGTTTTCGTTTATTAATCAATATGTGATAAATTTGACTATATGTTTTCTGATCCGGTGACCTCCATGTTACCTTATGTATTTTAGGGTGTTCAAATTTTGTCGAGCTTTGTCTTTGCCCATTGTCATTCGTGTTTTCGTGTATTGTATGCTTTCCTGCAATTTGCTGTAAAAAGTCCTCTTTTCCAATCTGGGCGTTGAGGTCTCCCAGTACAAATATGACATCTTTGGGTATTTTTTCTATCTCCTCTTCGACATTATCATAAAAGATTTCTTTTTCGTCTGCATTGCTTGTTTCTGTGGGGGCGTATAAATTCAAGACTGATATATTAAAAGGTTTGCTGTTGACTCTAACATAGGCCATCCTTTCGCATATTGGCTTGAAATTTATAATTTTCTCTCTTAGGTGACTAAGTATCATGAATCCCACGCCTTTTTGCCCTTGCTTCTTTCCTCCTGAACATATCATTGTAAAGTCTTGTTTGTCAATCTGTCCCTGTCCCTCCCAGCGTAATTCTTGCAGTGCTGCAATATCTATTTTATACTTTTTGAGTTCCTTTCCTATTTCTAGCATTTTTCCTGGAGCTAGCATAGTTCTTATGTTCCATGTGCTTATTTTCAACTCTTTATTTTTTTTTGTTCTGTTGTCTTCGTCCTTTATTTTTGTTTTCTTGTCCATTTTTCTTTATTTCACTTTTGTTGTGCCCGGGTTTATCTGCAATTATTTCCTGTTTCTTTGCCTCGTCCGTCAACGAATAATGTATCCTCTCATCCCTTGCTAGTTTTTTGAACCACCTTCATGATGGTCCTCCAGCTGGTTGGTGTTTCTATTCCATCTCCTTTCTAGACCATCTATTATAAGTTTGTTGGCTTTAATTTGGACACGTTTACCTTTCTTTATTTCATCTTTTGCTATTCTTCGTATTTCCCCCTGTATTTGTAATTCCTCTGTCGTCAGATCATTGTTTATATATATTTTTTCTTTTTTCACTTCTTTAAGTTTACTTTTGTTTTCCATAATTTTTGTTTTTTCTTCTTTGTTTGGCAATCTGACTAAACATGTTTTATCTCCTAGTTTCACTGCTTCATCTATATTTACGGTAATATTTAGCTCTTTTGTCATAAAATTTTCTATTACTTCTTTTAGTATTCTTCTATCTCCAGTTTTTATTGTCATTCCCTGTATTATCACATTATTTTCTTTTCTTATTCTATCCAGCCTTTCAAGGCGTCCTTTTGTCTCATTCAGATCCTTTTTGATTTGTTCATTTTCTTTCCAGATTTTACTATTCACTTGTTTTAGTTCTGCTAGTTCAGTTTTGAGTTCCCTCATTTCTTCTCTGTATTGTTTTTGTTCCGTTTTTACTTCTTTTATATCAGTTTTTAATTCTTGTAACTCTATTGTTAAATTTTTTATCATATTTAGTATTTGATCTATTTTGTTTTCATCTTTGTGACTTTCAATTGGGCTTCTTTGTACTTTTTTACTGGGACCAAATAATAGTTCCTCTTTTTCTCTATTTCTTTTCCGATTGTCATCGGATGTATTATCATCTGAATCCATATTTCTGCTGCTACTACTCGCGATAGAGCCAACCTCCCCACTCAACGCGTCGAAGGAAGATAGTTCTCTCAAGTAGTAGCTTGTAGTAATTTATTTTCTCGTTTTCTTCCTGGATAAATTAATTTTCAAGTAAAATAATTGTCAGATACTTTGGAACGGTTTGATATGACAACGCCCACCTCTAGCTTTTAAAACTGATATATAGTGTTAATTACCTGGGCCGGTTTTGTTTTTAGTTATTTGTGTTGAGAGTAAATAAAATATCCTTCGCCTTCCTAAATTTATCGAGGTTATGCACTTACCTCTCTTCCAATGTCTTTGCTATAATTACCCTTAACACTTTTATTCTTGTATTACACACTGCACGCAAAATCAGCAAAATTATCGACTCACAATAACCAAAAATTGAAATTATATGGAGCAGAATTTACACACATCTATTCCTTACACTAGAGATGGAAGAACTTCTGAAAAATAAGAATATGTATTTAAATTCTTTACGTTTACAAATAAATTAAAAAAATTAGATATTTTTCATGCATCTCCGCAAGAAGGTATTTTAATTAAATTACATATTTATTCTAATTTATTTTTCGATTGGATGTTCCATTTCGCATGTATATCACATATAATATTGTCTTGGTATATATCGTACTTACTCCGTCGGTGTTATGGCCCTTAAGATAAATAATATACTCGTAAAAGTTCTAACGCAGATGGTGTCTCAACGACGGCAGTTACCAAAAGAATATTGTGTGAACCTCTGTCGTATAAAAAAATCTGCGTCAACAGTCACGTTCGTGTCATTTGTCTTACTTCTCAAAACTGAACTGTCAATGTTCGAATGATACTTACATAAATATCTAAAAAATGACTGAATAAATTATTATAAATTCTACCTTACTTTTTATCTTAAAATATTACAATTAATTATTCAATATATCGTTATCCTCATTTGCACTTGTTGATTGGGAAATGTATTAAAAAATTATACCCTAATCTATTTTGACCTTATAAACTAATTTCGCACCTTTGTGATTTTCTGTATATTGGATAAACTTTTACAAAATTAATGGATTCGACCGTTACTTGATGGAAATTTATTTTATGTAACAATAAAACACTGAAAACTTCGTTTTCAAAACTTCCACAAACATTTATTATAAACTTTTACCACTACAGCATGCGTTTACACTGTAACACTAGAAACAGCTGTAGTGATAATAGTTTATAATAAAATTTTGTGGAAGTTTTAAAAACAAAGTTTTCAGTGTTTTGTTGTTAGATTTTTTAAAATTGCTTTAAAATTCCCACAACTGATTTTCCTGTTTTAAGAGTTTAAGAACTTTCTCCATTATTCCAATGCCTGTTTCTAGGCTTTAACGATATTAAATGGATATCTAATTATTTATTTGATCTGCTCATATAAATGATTAGCAACATTATTATTATTATTATAATGATTTTGACAAGTCTTATAGCAGTTTATAAATAAATTTTACAAAGGTGGTCGTATTAACAAATACAGTTGGGTATAGCATATCAGAAATAAAAAATCAAAAAATTGCTCTACTAAACTATAAAAAAATTAACAAAAAATATTATAAATGAGAACTCAAGTTGGTAAATTATTGTAAACTAATAAAAAGTAGCTGCTAATGGTAGCTAAAGCTACCCGATTAGAAACAAAGAATTCCCCCCCTCCCCAAAAAAACAGAAAAACACCAAAGAAAATATTGGCAACTTTATTTATTAACAATCAAAATTAACATAACTTGATATCCTATTATCCCGAATTAAGTCACGTATCTTAAACTTAGCTAAGGAAATTCTTCGACAAAGAAAAGTAAAAGAAAATTAAAATATTTTGATAATTCGTTTTTTGATGTCTGTTTTAATCCGACCATATTATTTTCATCTTTGCCCCCAAATAGATATATTCGGAACATGATGGAATTATTTTTAAATCTTCTAAGTTTATTATTTTCACTTTTTTTTAATTTAATTATTTGGCTTTGGTAAAGACCAATTAGCCAGACAATTTTTTTTAACTATAATAATTAAAAAAAAAACTTTAAAAGAAAACTTATCCTTTTTCACAATAGCAATGTGTTCAATCATAAATTAACCCCTTTATTTGTAATCTTACATTATTCTTAACCTCTTAATCTTTTATATGTATATCTGTATATCACCATGTATAAGTGACATTGTAAAACCATATCGTATAATATTTTAATAAATAGTTCATTTACCTCCAACTAAATAATTTGCTGAATAATATATTTTCTAATTGAACTTCCCAAGTGTCACAATTAAGGCGTAGATTAAATTGTATTGTAAGCAAAGTTTGTTCGTATGGTATGACAGAAAGCAATGACCTATGTGCTTAGGTATGAATTATTTGTGAGATTATAAATTGGGGATTTGAGCTCATATGAAGATCAAAACACAGAAATTGAAGAAAAGAGTTCGAGAGTTGATTAATATTTTACATCTTACTTTTACGAACAAGTATAAAAAATATATGAATAAACGAAAAAGACTTTAAAGGAATTTATTAATTCGTACAAGTCTTCGACAAAAATTAGAGAAGTAGAAATTAGGATGGGAAAACTTCACCATTTATTGGAAGATGACGAAACCGATGAAGATATACAAGAAGATTTAAAAGAAGAGGTACAAAAAATAGATGCTTTAATAATGGAAATCACTGTGGACAATGAACAGGATGCACTAGAAGAAGGTGAAATAGAAATATTTTATACAGTGAGAAGAAGGGGGCGGTCGATCATAAAAGAAAATAAGAGATTATAGGTGGAAGGATCCAATAAAGACAAAATGATATTACCCCAAGTGAAGATACCCTGTTTTGAGGGAAGGTATGAATCCTGGGTAACATTCTATGATATTTTTAAACGTTTGATACATAAGAATAACCAACTATCAAATGTGGAAAAAATGCAGTACCTATCTGAAGATAAGCATGCGAGGCGAGGAAGAAGCAAGTAGAATAATACAACATTTAAACACAACAGAAGCAAACTACAGTGCTGCCCGGAAAATGTTGCAAGATCGGTACGATAATCCAAGGATGAATCTATTTATATTAATAGACAAGATTCTTCAGGCTGCGGAGATAAAAGAAACGTCAGCAAAGGCGCTGAAAACTTTACATGATACTCTCCACGAATGCTTAGAAGCCATTAATGGACTAGGTATAATGACAGAGTCCTGAAGCTCTCTTGTAGTAAGGATAAGTATATTAAAGGGGGACACAGAAACCAGGAGATTATATGAAACGTCAATTCAAGGCAGTAGGGACATTCCGACATATAAGTCAACACAGCAATTCCTACAAAGAAGATTCCAGACATTGGAGATGTTGGAAACAGAAAGAAAAGGAACAGATCATAGATAACAGGTAAAGAAGAACATAACCTGTGTGGTGTGTCATGAAGAACATAAACTGTTTTAATTTACAACGTTTATACGTCAACAAGTACGTGAAATAAATAAAATTGTAAAGGAAAAGCAATGGTGCGGTAGATGCTTACTACACAAAAGGGAAGTAGCATTTTATTCCTCTCATAGATGTGCAGAATGTGGTGGACAGCACCATTCATTACTACACATATCAGAAGATCAGTATGATAACAGAAGAAATTCTGAAAACAGAAATCCACAAAATAGATCAAATGATAGTAGGTCAGGTCAGTATGACAATAGAAGAACTTCTAAAAACAGAAGGCCACAAAATAGACACAATTCTAGTGGGACAAGAGGTGACAACAGTTACGACGGATGGTCAAGGAGACAAGAGAATACCGTGAGCTGTTTAAGTTATTAGAATGAAGAAGTGCTACTTGCAACAGCATTAGTACGAGTAAGACACTCAAAAGGAAGCATTGATTGGCCAAGGCTCGCAGTCATCATTCATTACGGAGCAGGCCGCTACAAGTCTCGGAATAAAAATAAAGGCTGTCCAAGCTCAGATATCTGGAATTGGCAATAAAGACCAAAAGACGTCGAAATGGAGCGTGACATTAAACTTAGAGGCGCATTTCAAAAATGAATTTGAAATGAAGATCGAAGCATTTGTACTAAGAAAAATAACAAAAAATCTACCGAAGAAAGAGATACAAATGAAAGAAAGGAACCATAGGAACTTAATCCTGACGGATCCAAATTTTAATAAAACAGGTTCAATAGATATTCTATTAGGAGCCAAAGAATACAGTTTGATATTACTGGACAGAGTAGATCGAACAAAGAATGGTTTGCTGACCCAAAATACATAATTGGGTTGGGTAATGTCAGGGATAGCACAGCAAGAGAATATCCCTAATATACAAGTACTCAGCCTGCTATCTACACGACAAATGGATGAAGATAGAAAACAATACTGGAAGTTAGAAGAAGTAGAGCAAAGCAATACTCTTTGAGTAGAAGAAAAAAGTGTAAAGGATATTATAAAAGAACAGTAAAAAGGGATAACGAAGGAAGATTTGAAGTTAAAATACCCTTCAATTCTAGTACAAACCTATTAGGGGGACTCACTACAGCAAGCATATATTAGACTTTTGCAATTAGTATTGTTCTGCAGCTATTTTCTTGTGGCATTTTAAATTAATTACTATTAAACTGGGAATAAGCCACAATTTAAAAAAAAATACGTTTATTGACGTTTCAATTTCCACTTCGGAAATCGTTCTCAAAATACAAACAGTAAATTAAACAAATTTTGTTTTTTGTTACATAGTGAAAAATTCTTCTAATAATTTAATTTTATCTGACTCATTTATATTGACAATTCAGACATACATTATGCATTTTAAAGTAGACGACTTTAAAATGATATTGATAATATTGTTGAGTTGCGCTCCTGGGACGACTTTACTTATAAGATAGTTCATTCGATTACATGAAATCAACTTTAACTTGAGAATATCCGTCAGATGAACGGATAACCTAACAATGAACAAGAAAGGACAAAGAATTGCATTTATAAAATACCTTGTGAATGCGATCAGTTTAAATGCGTGCAAAACGCGTGCAAAACTACCACATCCTCAGTTGCCATCAGACATTCGGCACGAGTGCACGCATTTTTTATGAAAAACTGACACATTCCAAAAAACTGCTAAAAGATAGGTGAAATTATATATTCAAAAGTGCCACATTCAAAAATACATTCATATTGCAGATCACATACAAGTAAGTATCTTATCATTTTTATGTGCAATAGTACAATATTTTAAAATAGGTTAGTTTTTCGTTTATAAATTTGATATTATCTCTTATTTTTGTATGCAATACTACCATATTTTGAATTATGTTAGTTTTGCAAAAAATAATTAGAATTATTTTCTTATTTCTTTATTCTAAAGTTACATATTTCGAAATATGGTATCTCTGTATTTATAAGGGATCTCTAAATAGATTTTATTTTATAAATTAAAAAGCAATTTTTAGTTTTACTGTTGTTTTATCGGAAAGTTTTTGTAGTTTTTGGAGTAATCTTATGGGTTAAACAAAATAATTTAGAAATCTTAAAACCAATTAAATTTTACTTACCCATATAGATACATTATAACACCTATTTACGAGAAAGTAAATTGTTTGATACAGGTAGGTACTAATAATTAATTTTTATTTTCAGAATGGCAAGAAGAGCGCAACTTATTTTGGACATGATACCACCAATAAATGACACTCGAGATGAACAGCAATATTCTTCAACAATACGACCTAGTAAACTGGATTCAATTGACATTCAGACACAATATTATTTATCATGAATATGATGCTAATGGCATTAGCTCTCTAGCGGACAGTCAGTTATCTTTAGATATTCTGAACTCCGTTGAAAATAACGAAGATATTCAAGCAAGATATCCTCCAAATCACAGAATATTCAATAAACCATCTTTAGTCATTAAAGAAACAGACTCAGACAGTGATTCTTCCTCTGGTGAATCTTCTAGCTCTTCGAGAAGTTCCAGTTCTAGTTCTTCAAATAGCTCCAGTTCTGCAAATAACCTAAAAGATTTCTCATCCGATGATAGTGTCAAAGATCCTACGTATGAAGATCCATTTTCTGAAAACCGCAAAGCCCAGTCAGATTCCGATGAAGTACAGTTACCACAAGGTACAACAACCACAAGTACAGTTACCAGTTAGCATCGGTGAGCAGTCTCCTAGTGTTGATGATGAATCGCGCAGCAGGTGTCGTAAAAGAAAAGCAGAACCGCTTTTACGGAAACGAAACCAGAGCAAGCTATTGAAAAACAAAGGTATGTCGTATACTTCTATGTCCAAGTCTAAGAAAGTTTATGATGCCAAAAAAATGGGTCCTGTATGTTTCGATAAATGTAAATTAAAATGTTCTACAGAGTTTACGTTTGAAGAAAGAAAACACATCTTTGAAAGGTTCTGGGAGTGCGGTGATCTGGAAATCCAACGACAGTTTATTGACGATCACATGACCAATGTAGGACCAAAATATAGATACGTTCGTGAAGGTAGCAGTCGCAAAAATTACAATTACTCATTTTATCTGACTATCATATTCTTATTCTTCATGACTACCCTTGCAATCTCAGACACTATGATCAGAACAGTCCGAATCAGAAAATACCTTGTGAATGCGTTGTCAAAAAACAGTCCGAAACTGGTGTGCACCTTAAAGATAACAGGGGAAAACATAACAACCATAAGACACTAGACTCAGAGCTGACCGATGGTGTCAAAGCACACATCAATTCAATACCCCGCATAGAAAGTCGCTGTAGGTCGCGATCGACTCGAGAGTATATTAAGGGCGGGTTAACAGTCGCGGCACTACATCGACATTACGTAGACAAATGTGAATCTGAAGGTAGACCACACGTTTCATATCAAGTATACTACAACATATTTATACATGATTTTAACTTATCTTTCTGGCAGCCCAAGAAGGATCAAAGCAAAGATTGCATGGCTTACCAAAATGCTGAAGATAAATCGTTAATACAAGAAACTTACGACGAGCACTTGAAGCAAAAGACTCTCGCTAGAGCTAAAAAAGATAGAGATAAAGAGCTTGTGAGTAATACCTTCGTAGTGGCTGTGTACGACCTCCAAGCGGTGATACCTTGTCCACGGGGTAATGTGTCGAGCTTCTATTATACGTCTAAATTAAATCTACTTAATTTCACAGTAACCGAGCTCGGTACAAAGGACACAACTTGTTTTGTATGGCACGAGAGAGAAGGAGCCTGAGGTATTAATTAAATTGGCTCCTGTGTTCTAATGTATCTTAGAAAATTGAATGACAATGTCACGGAACCTTGTGATGTCACTTTCTATAGCGATAATTGCTGTGGCCAACAAAAGAGCAAATTCATGCTGGCAATGTACCAATACGCAACTTAAGAATTGCCAAACATCAAGAGTATTACTCATAAGTTCCTAATAAAAGGGCACATCCAAAACGAAGACTCTGTTCATTCTGTCATCCAACGTAACATTACGAGAGCATTGAAATCATCTCCAATTTACGTTCCTGACCAGTATATCACTCTGATTAAAACAGCAAAGAAAACTGGAAAGCCTTAAACTGTTGAAGAACTGACACATGAGAATTTTTTGACCTCAAACCTCTGTGTACAGGAAACTACAATATAGATGATGATGGCAATAAATTCAAATGGACCGATATGAAGATTCTGAAGGCGGATAAAGTAAGCAATGGCATATTTTTCTTTAAAAGTTCCTACGAAGAGGAAGAGTTCAGGTCGGTATCTACGTTGATAACACGCCGCACGAAGTCAACGGCAGTGCCTGATAATAATTTTACTCTAAACCAACTTTACACTGAAAAGCTTACAGTTCCTGAAGCAAAGAAGCAAGGCATTCTAAAGCTAATCCAAAAAACGTAGTGCCAAGACATAATGAATCTTTTTATTATAATCTCTAAATTAGTGCACAAGTTACTGTTGTTAACTGATTTTTAATGTGTTCGTTAAGTTTTCTTTTTATCCTTTACGAGCATTACGCTCAATGTAGTTTTAAGAAAACGTTTTATAAAAATATTTTTGTAAGAACCACGTTTATGTGCTTCATACGGTTGTGATTAGTGTAGATCATGGAAATGATTATTTTGAAGGTGTCTTTCTCCTTAGTGCCTTATTTTATAAGACTATAACTGCTAATAATACTATTTTTAAATAAAGTTACCTCTGTTTCTCTTAAAGGTTTTTGCTTAAAAGGTTAAGTTTTGTTTTTAACGTAAATTTATTCCTCGTATCTACTACTATAGGTAATATTAAAGACTTAATTGATGATCTCATAATAAAATTAACAATTATTCGTTTTTCCTTAGCAAGTTTAGTATGTAGTAAGTTAGTATGTGCCTTTTTTTTTAATAAATTGTATTTTGTAAGGTTTACAACCGAAAATAAAACTCAAATTTTCCTAATTATGGTGGTTTAATTTTTAAAATCTTAATGTTCTCGACGACAAAGTCTATATACAAAACTAACTTATTTGCATTTTTTCGACAGTCCATTCGAGCTATGGTTAAGATTGCTTTATTGATATAGGCTATTTAATTACGCATCTTTTGATACCAAAAAAATCTACCTAATACACATAGTTTTTACAAAAATCATAAAGTAATCCAAATTATTTTTGTAAATGCCTCTCCTGTACAATTTGCTTTTTTTGACTTGTGGTGCTTTTGTATTTAAGGAGCGACTTATCATCGGTTTTTATATCTGTATACCAGAGGTAAAGGGAACTATGTCCATTTTTCCCAATATTGGGATTATACTTTATAAAATAACAAAGATAAGCACGTTATAAAAAGTATCATATCACATTTTGTTTAGAGGCAGAGGGAAAATCATGTGGGCACCTTCTTCTTATAGTGCCTATGCGTTACGGATGTTGGACAATAACATGGCTATTTTGACTTTGCTGACTGCTGCCCTGAAAAGTCCGGTAGTGGTTAAGTTAAACCATTTTCGCAGGTTATGTAGCCAGAATATTCTTCTTCGTCCTCAACCTATTTTCCCATGCACTTTACCTTGAAGTCTGATCCGAAGTAGGTCATATCGTTGTTCATTGCGTATTATATGGCCCAGGTATTTTAGTTTGCCACATTTTATGGTTACGACTAGTTTGTGCTCTTTACCCATTTTATGTAGTACTTCTTCGTTGGTAACTCTGTCTATCCAGGAAATCCTCAACATGCGTTTATGGCATCACATCTCAAATACTTCGAGTCCCTTCAGTGATGCTTATGTTAAGGCTCATGACTCCACGCCATATAAAACAACGGAGAATATTTTGTTCCCGTCATCCATAAATTATTGTTACTTGTGGTCACGTTATACGTAAAGCAATGTATTTAGATAGGAGAGAGGATGGCATAGTGAAGTACCTAAGATACTATGCACCATAATTCAGGAAATCACGAAATTAGGGTTGCCATGAAAGTGTGTTTTTCAGTATACAACATATTTATAATTAAATAACTTTTTATTAAAATGAAAAAAGGCAGCAAATATTTGATTCCACGCAAACAAATCCTATGTATCTGTTGATACGTATTTCGACCTAATAGGTCTCATCAGAACAGCTATTCATAGGAGTTCTCAACGTGAAAAATCAATATTTTCTGCCTTTTAAGAAGCAACAAAGTTTATAGTATAGAAATAGTATCGAATAGTATCATAGCTTCGAAACTATTTTACGATTTTTTTAACTTTTTATTATTTAGCTAGTTACAGTCTTACTAATAGAACAAAACTTATGTAGAGTCAAGTTTACCCCACTTAACAGCGTAAAGCGGAGTACCAGGTTGACATTGTGGGATATGTTTATATCCCACAAGGATGTCAATGCATTTTTGTTAACAAAATACAAACTTTTAATTGTTATAAGTATCTTAAAACAAAATTAAGGATTAATGAGTATATTCAGGAAAAACCGACATAAAATTAACTAACATTTTTCTTAAAACAAAATTAAAACATTTAAACTAAAAAAAAACATACAATTCAATGACAGCCTTAAAATAATTAGTTAACAACGCTTATGCACATACATGTGTGACTCCATCATCCTCGTCATCTTCTGCACAAGAGCAGTATGCTCAAAGCGTGCACTTTATGCATTGTATCATACCCTTCGTAGTCTGTGACCATAAGTAACCACAGTCAATGCATTAGGCGTCTTCCCCATCGGTTTTTTTTTATTTTGTTTCTTTGATAAAAATGCTGTTCTCCATTTAAGATTTTAAAGAGTGTTCGGATAGTATTTAGTGCCATTTGTTTCTATAATTTTCCTAGGGTATTACCATTAATAATTTTTTCCAATTACATATAGTGCCCTTTATCAACAATTTAAAAAAAGTTTCTTGTAAATGTTTCTATTTTTTATGAGGAATCCAAATTTTCAAAAAATGAGGATTTCCATGTAAGATTTTAAAGTTATGAAACGTTTGGTTCGGTGTCATGGTTGGTGTCATTTAATAGATTTTTGAAAAATATTTAACAGCTGTTATTCAGTTGTTCAATCCGATGTTCACTTCGCAAAATATTCGACCGACCCGCTTCTTTTCATACACTTTGTATACAAATATTATATTTCTGAATTTTGAAGACCTTCCCACATATTCAGCAAATAGGTGACAATTTTTTCTTACATTGCCATACTCATGAAAGCAGACACTGTTCATGGTCACATTGAAAGGAAAAGGAAAAGACTACCAAACATGACAATAATGACTCCTTGGGATTGACAAAAACTTGTACGCTAAACATCTACTAAATACACTGTACACAATATGGAGTGTGACGACTACAAGAAGTCATTATCTGTCGGAAAAGAAGCTCATTTTGTCTTAAGAAAACTTAACATTGAAAAACAACGTGTATTCATGTCTGTCTGTGTTCATTTTCAAGTTCGTCGAGAGGCTAAAGGAAAGCTATTTTTTAAAACTCATTTTGATGATAATAATTTCAATAAACTTGATATGATAG
Source organism: Diabrotica balteata (assembly GCA_918026665.1). Lineage (NCBI taxonomy): Eukaryota > Metazoa > Arthropoda > Insecta > Coleoptera > Chrysomelidae > Diabrotica > Diabrotica balteata. The sequence goes on along the minus strand of OU898280.1, from coordinate 74,733,093 downwards.
GATTTAGAAGAAGTGAAAAAATAACATGGTCACGAGTTCTACTGCCTGTCACTAATGATTAATTACCGATTTCTCGCCAAAAGTTCGATGACTTGATGTCACTGCTATCATATTTGCCAACTGTATATCATTATTTTTATAAAAAATTACCACATCTAACAAGGCTAGTGATTCCCCAGAAGATGATTAAGAGGAAGTTTTTGATGTATGAGGGATATACAATATGTTTCTTTCTTCTACAGTATCCTTGTCATTAAAGGATGACAAGAAAGGTTTCTTTCTACAGTATCCTTGTCATTAAATATAAACAAATTTTAAACAAAGTTTTACATTGCATAATGCATTTTTAGTAAACATCTAGTAGCATGACCCTAAAGATCTTGAAGAGATAAACAGCACTATGTCCACTTTATTGTGTTTTAATTTTTTTTATTAAAAATAAATCAATTTTGATGTCACAATTAATATTGTTATTATATTATTTTTAAATAATACAATTTTGAAAGTTAATAATCTAAAGAATAAATTAGATAAGGGTTTGTGAGATAATAAATGTGAACATCCTGTGAATAAAGAAACACAAAAACAAACTTAAAATGCTTCTTCTGTAAAATTACAAATTTCTGACATAGTGCCCTTTACCTCCAACATGCAGATATATGGTTTTACCTTTAGCTTTTATTCCTTCTAGTACACATAAAACATAATGAAATATTTAAAATAATATTATATCAAGGTCAGAATATAGGAAATCGTAAAATAAATTTACTATGTTTTTTAAATCATCTGACTTTAATACCCCGATGTTTTGAGTAATTAACATTAAATTTGTTCAAGTTTGAAATATACCAACCAATATAGACGTGATCTAGTGAACGCTGTTTCTATAAAACCTAATAAGCGTCGCTGACAAAGCAAATGTTTAATTTTCTCTCGGTTCTGTAAAACAACTAGCACACTTTAAAAGCTAATCAATTAACAGACCATATATCAAACGTTAACCGTATCACCCACAGTTCTCTTTGGCTCTTTACCCTTTTCTTTTATTGATGAGTATCTACCTATTCGGTTAGAGTGGCTCTCAAAAGGAAATAAAAATATTTCTCTGTTTAGAAAACCTTTCAAAGAAGGATAAAACATGATATATTTTTCGCATTTTTTATACATTGCATGCCTGAAGTATCTCCAATACATTTCCTTAATAATTATAAAACTTAAATATGCAATTTAACAACACTTAATAAATTTTAAATGTTGAATGTGTTGCATAATGTAAGTTTTAATTTAGGTTAAAAAAATATATAAAGACTTATATACAATTAACTATGTAACGATGAGTCCAAGCCATCACCGTTAAACCAGCGTGCGCGCGAACTAATCCATGAAGTAGGAGTATATCGACAGTAGAAAGGGCAAAACTAATTACCAAGCACCTCTATATAAACCGCAACATTTCCTCATAGAGGAAGAATCGACAGGTGTTGACTGAAGGTTCTCTTCTTCCCTACCCCGGCTTGTGGACGTGTTGAGTTCACAAGTTGTTCCGTCCCATACCGCCGTTACCCGAATAGCGTGTTGATCTCTTCACTACCCATACTCTGAAGCAGTCGTGTTGAGACTGTCGAGGAGTGTCCTGTTAACCCGAATCACTTACGGGACGTGTTGAGTTCCTTTCCTTTCTTTGTACCTATCGTCCGCTGTTATTAAATCGATACAACGTTCCCGTAAAATTTCAAATACACATTCGCTTGTCGATAAAACTAATTTCATATGACAAGGTCAAACTTAATTTGAATAAATAGGCCAGGTACTGAGAAGACTAAACCAAATTGTAAATATGTACATAAGATTTTTGTCAATTTAATTTAAGGAAGACAATAAAGTTTTATTTTTGTTTTGAACTCTTTCTCTGACTGTCTAAAAGCTACCCGGATAGTGACTCCTACGAGAGGAAATCACAACTATGCATCCTCAGGTCTCCGGTACGGTAAATTAAGTGATGTCAATACAAGGAATGCTTTTAAATGTACTTGAAACCATATGTAAATCTTAGTTATGACTAGCTGGCGTTTGGTGGTCATTGGCTTTACTGAACTTTGACAAATATTGGGAGGTTCTTAAGAAGAAGAGTTATGTTAACAGCAGAATTAACCTTTGCTACCGAAGGGTAAAGTTGTTTTGTAGTTGACGAAGGGGGTACATCATGTACCCCATGCATTTTTATAGATTAAATATTAACAGAATGCAATAATTTTAGTTAAAACATAATTAAAACAAATGCAAGTATTTTTTATTCAATATAAGTAACAACAAAAAAATATATGGTGTCTTGAAAAAATTAATTATCGTTTTTTTTATTAGCTTTACATTTTGTACATATTATTGTTTGAATTGTTGTGGTTGTTTGATGTTCAGCACAAACAAAAAATTTACAAGAATTGCACGTTTTTCTGCTTCTGCAGTCCTTCTTCCGTGGACAAAGTAAACATCGCCCTGAGGATTTCATGATGGTGGCGTCGTTTTCGCGATTCTCCCTTGGTGGCGGTGGGCATAATTCTTACATCACGTTTATAATTCGCTTATGGAACTTTTGTGGACTTTGTAGTCGTCTATCGACATGGAGCTTTATAAGTTCTTGACCCAGGTTTAGTAAAAATTCTATGCGTCTGTGAGAAGCTTTATACGCACGAATGGAATTCTTTGTCGTCCACAGTACGTATGCATTCAGACCTGCAATGTCTATAAGATTTTGAAACAAAACAAATGGCCATCTCTTAGAGGCTCTTTTACAAGAATATTCATTTACCATCTTATCCATGGTATCTACGGCACCTTTTGTAGAATTGTAATGCAAGATTATGTCTGGCTTATAGTCCGTCTCTTCTCCGCTAATTTTATCGTTATTACGTTCTGTACTCAATAAAATTACTGCCTTATTCTTTTTAGGAACGTAAGACGCCAGTGTTGTTTCCTCACTGAAGGCAAAAACTGAGGACTTTTCTTGTCTAGAAATATTGGGTAGTAGGGCTGGAGGGATATCCTGCTTGTTTTTTCGAAGTGTTTCGCATAATGTTATTTGTCGATCTAGGAGTTGTTTTGCCAAGTGAACGCTGGTAAAGAAATTATCAGTAGTGCTGCCATAACCAGTTTTTAGAAATGATACCAAATCAAGTACTACTCTTTTGCCCTAATCTTTTTCTGGTTTGTTACCATTTTTTCCAGTATAAATCTGAAGATTAGCAGCTTAGGTGATTATTGCATCAACTAGAGCCCATATTTTGATGCCATACTTGGCTGGTTTTAATTTCATGTAGACTCTAAATGGACACTTACCTCTAAAACTTACAAGTTGTTCATCAACAGTTAGATGAGAGTGGCACTTAAAACTTTCTTTACAGTGTTCTACAAACTTTGTAAACACTTCCATAAAAGCTGCTAGTTTGTCAGAACTTCTACGTTCTTCTCAAGTGTTCAAATCATCGAATCGCATAAGTGAAATTAAATCTAGAAATCGGTCGCGTGACATGGCAGCCTGAAAAATAGATCGACTGTACAAAGGGTTTCGACACCACAAAAAGTGCACTGGTTCCCTATTTCAGTGAGTTGTTTTATTAGGATTTTTCCCATTCCAATCCTGAAAGTATTTCTCCGCTTTCTGGTTTGTACATTTGACGATAATCTCTACAATTTTCTCATCTACAAATAATTTGAAGCAATCACTAATTTTAGCGACATTTTTAGATTTTTCTGTAAGCCCTGGTTTTTCGAGCAAGTTTTTTGTGCGACATCTAGTTTGTCGTAAAGGACGATTTTTCCAAACTGTACCATTCTTAGAAATAAATGTGGAATCTACTGCGTCCAAAACTGGTTTATCAGAATCATTACTGTCGCTCTCAGATGGCTAAAATATAATATACTCAAGATAGAAATATCGTACATAAAACAAAAATAAAAATTACCTGCAGAATTTCAAGCGCATATTCCGCTACTTCTAAATTATCATCTAATTCTGAATCATTCGATAAACTATCTCTTTCAGGAAGGTAATCATCATCACTTTCCTCTAACCACTGCACTGCAGTTTCACGATGCTGTTCTTTCTGAAGGTCTAACTTTATTTTTTTTTGACATATCGGTAACTCGTGTAATCACAAATGGATAAACTAAAACGGTATGTTAGCACTAAGTCATCCACAGAACTGATTTGTGTGTTATTGCAAACAACAGGTTTGGTACCGTGCGCAAAACGTCTGGTTTAGTCAATGGCATCGACCGCAATGAATTGTACCGCGGTTGACGGAGGTGGTACAACTTGTACCCCAAGCACAGTGCTGCACTTTTCATAGGTAAACATATGTCAAATTGAAAACAAATGGCTAGATATGCTTTTACACATCCCAATGAAGAAGTAACTAAAACAGTTAAACAAAATTTCAACATTTTTAAAAATTATTCATGAATAATCGAATTTTGGGTATAGTCTGTACCCCCCTCCCGTAGCGGAAGGTTAAAAGTCGAAATTATTAAAATTTTCTGTCAAAAAATACTTGTGATGTTATATTGTTAAAAGTTATTTATATTTATCGAATAGATATATTTTTAAATGTATGTTATTTATTTAAAATATTTATAGAAAGGCACATACTATTGTATGGTATATATGTAGATAATGACGAAGTATATTATTCAGGAGAAAACAGCAGTTACCATCGTAATTTTGTAGGATTCATAGTCTCTAGGAAGGTTAGCAAATGTATTACCGCTATATTTCAGATATCTTAACGAGTTATAAGGATTCAGTTTAACGCGAAACTCAGAACCATAAATTTCATACAAGTATATGCACTGCCAGCTGAAAGAAAACTAAAAGCATTCAAATAGTTCTACGCAGATGTAGAAATCATTACTGACTAACTCACACTAGAGCTCTTACCATTCTTGTTTTGTATAACACTTAAGAGGTCGCTGATTAAATGATATTAGATAAATAATTATAAAGAATTAATGCAATATTTGTTTGAAAATAAATTAGCGAAAAATAGAAACTCTCAATTGTAAATAAATTACGAAATTAACTGGTCTTACTCATTATTATTATCTGTACAAAGAATATAGACTTACCCTCTGAAATATTGATGTCGTAAGATTCTTAGCCAAAGAAATCTCGTTGGTACCACATCGGGACGTCCGCCCGGGCTCGATGGCTGGTTATGTTTGAGATGGTCAAAACTAAGAAACCCTCTAACCGTTGGGTGGTCAACAGCTCGTGGGCAAGAGCATGTCATAAATTAACCCTATACAGTAACAGACAAATATTAAATGAAAAAATATGAAAAGAATTCGTACATACTTTCCCAAACAATTCTAATGGATGACCTTAATGCTAAAATAGAAAAAGGCAGACAAAGTAGCATTATTAGAGATTTTTGAATATGTAATAGAAATTTAAGGGTAGTCTATTTCGTAAATTTTTGCAAAGAATATATTCTACGTATAACGAATACCTTTTTTAAACTACCTAAACAGAGATTATATTATACGCGCTAGTCTCAGTTTTATTTTACCATTTCCAATATCTAGAAAATTTTCATAAAATATTTGCACCGATAGACCATTTTGTACTTGTGCTCTTATGTTTATAGTCAATCGAACTATTTCGACATAAAAATGATTATTTTAGACATGCATTAATGTCATCCGCATATGTAATGGGAGGAGTAACCGGTAGTGTCTGGTGACTTTCGACAGAGATTGAGATAGTAAGACACCATCATCACATAGTTTGTCGTTACGGTTTAAATTTTGCATACTTTTATACTTTCAGTGAATTTTTATGTGCCATTTCACATTCATCTCAGATAGTAACTAAACTTATTTGCATCACTACAACAGTGCAAAAATTCCACTTAATTTTTTTAATGTTACATATTGCATTTGGTTTGCTATAAACGTCTAATAATAGCTTAAGTACTGAACTTGCTGTTCGCCTACCATCTAATAATTTTCTTAATTAGCAATAATAAGTAATTTTAGGTTCTGATGGAGTAGTTAGAGATGACAACAGATGCCAACTGCTTTATTGGAAAACTTTAATGCCTGACAATACTGGCATAGTGTGTCCATGGCAAATTTTAAATGCGCAGAACAATTAATGTCTGTGGCATAATCAAATGCAAGACGAGCAAATGATAAACATGTAAATGCGCTATGTATATGCTAATTACGTGCAGCTCTTGTTCTTAATATATTCTGTGTTACATGTTGGTCACGATATGCATGAGATTCTTGTACATGGTTCTCTTTTGACCGCATTCTCGGATCTCCATTTATTTAAATAGTTTGTTTGCCCGATAAATTAGCCCTTGCAATTCATTTACGCCTTGCGGCTTACCTACGTGCATTTGATTTTCTTCGGGACATTTTACTAAAAATGATAATTGATGTGACAAAAAAATAAAATCAATATAAATATATATATATATTATATATATATATATATATATATATATATATATATATATATATATTCTCACTAACTCACAATCAGTGCCCTCAGCACAAAATAATTCTGCTCAAACAAGTGTGTATTTTTATGCCCTTCCGTATATTTCAAAACTAACCGTAGAACTCACTAAAATTTTCAAAAAATTTAAGAACATCAAAATAGCTACCAAAACCATACGTCAGCTGTATAGCAAAATAAAACAACCCCTAACTACTTTAGAGTCAAGAGATGTTGTTTATTGCATTCAATGTACTGAATGTCCATCCACGTACATTGGTGAAACTGGAAGAAATCTGTCTGTATCATTTCTCATAAGAGTGACTGTAGACTAAATAAACCCACTTGTGCTTTGGCAGAACATACTATCGATCTAGACCATAAGATAGATTTCAATAATGTAAAAATATTAGCCAGAGAGAAAAATAAATTTAAGAGAACAGTCTTAGAAATGGTACATATCAGCAAGAGTGATAACAACAATCTGAATAAAAGATCTGAGATCCAGAATCCTAGCAAAATTTACAATTTTATTTTGACTTTTGACTGAGCTTTTCTGCATCTCAGAGTGTTCTTGTCTTGTTTCTAAATTCCTTTATTAATTGCTATAATTATCATGATTAACTTCAGTTATTATTCAGATAGTTCATTTGGTTTTTGGTTGTTTGTTTTTTCTAAACCTACTTGCTAAACACTATTTTCTTTTTATTGTTTAATATAATGAACTCTTTTAAATTTCCCTCTCAATTTAAAGTTGGTAATATGGTTGGTAGTACTTAAAATCACAAACGGTATTTTGTTAGACATCAGTTTGAAAGTTTGTTTTTTGTAGTTACATCGAACTATTTAAACAACAATAGTTCCTCCTACTGACTCTTTCTGTTCGTGAGATGTGACTGAATTCAAACCTGCAAAGACGACTGTTTTTTTGTCAAACATGTCTTACTTTTTACATTTTAAACTTTGTAACGTATTCATTAACTTTTAAGATATTTTTTAAATTTTAACATTTTTAATGCCTTCAGCAATTCATGTCATATTATGTTATTTAACGTTGTGTTTATATGCTACGAATCTTACTTTCTAGTAAGTTTTTATAACTTTTATATTGCATCAGTCGAAGTTTATAACAAAGTAATTTTCATTGTAGACCTTGATAAAAGTGGCAAACAACCACCGAAAGCTCGGATTCAGAATAAATAGTACGCCTTAGCAAAGCTCTATTTTATATATATATATATATATATATATATATATATATATATATATATATATAATATATATATAATAATAATATATCATATAATAAAGTATTCAACTAGTGTAATCCAGGTGGCAAAATAAAAAACAGAAGTCAACTACTTCATAAGCAAAGTCAGGCAAATATGCAGGCTAAAAAGTAAGATATATGCGCATATATATATATATATATATATATATATATATATATATATATATATATATATGCATATTATTTATGTCAAAATATGCATGTATATGCATTATTTAAACAAAATGTGCACTTCATAAACCGTTTAAATATAATAACTTTATAAAATATTAGTTGAGTGCTTGATATTATAAAATAAAACAAACCTTTTAAGCAACTATTTTAGTTAGTTAAATATATATTATACATGACTATTTATTTAAAAAACAATATGTGATAATATGTTTTTCAAAATTTTTTAACAAAAAGTTTTGTCGCCTATCTGTATACATATGTTTGTATATAGAAAAGCTCCGTTCTACATCCACCGAAGTTATAGGAGCGTATTTAAAATTATTTAAAACTTCAGCCTCTATATTTAATGTTTCATCAAACACCCCACTTAAAACATTTGCAACCTTAGATAGAAATATGAAACCAGTATTTTTATCTATGACTGACCTAAATTTTGCTAAAATGTCTTTGCCAATTTGACTCTCAACAATTTTGCAAGATAGTTCAAATTTTTTTATTACTTTAACTGCTTCAATTAACGATAAATTCGTATCCTGTAGCTGAAGGATGCAACTTGGCACAAAATCATAGTTTGATTTTATGTATGAAAGTTGCTGTGGTAGTAATTTATTTTTCAGTAATTCTTTGGAAACTGTAAGTGCTTCGGAAGAATCGTCAGCTAATTCCATTATTACTGGCTTCAATTCAGAAAAATGTTCTGCATAAAACATTGCAGCCTCTAACCAAGTTCCCCATCTAGTAACAATAGGTTTTGGTGGAAGAGGAAGATTGGGCAAATGTTCTTTATATAACTGAGTTCTTATAGGTGACTTAAGAAATATTTTTTTCCTATTTGAAATTATATTATTAACAACAGGAAATTTATTTCTAATTTCTTCTGCGACCCTATTTAAACCATGTGCTAGGCAAGTTGTATGTACTAAACGCGGATAAAAAATTTTCAAATTGTTTCTTACTTTAACCATGTAAGGTGCAGCATCTGAAAGAAACATTCATTGGTAACAGCTAAAGGAAGAAAAAAATTTGTTAAACTATCTTGCAAAAACCTTGTAACTGTTAGTGCGTTGGTTTTATCCAACTGCTTGGAAGCAATTAAATGCGATTTACAAGCTTGTTCATTTTTAAAAGATCCAATTAATAAATGTGCGATATAACGGCCAGAAGAATCAATTGTTTTATCCACACATACATAAAAATAATTGTCTCCTATATCTAATTTTATTTTACTCAGTACAGCAGAATAAACAGAATCGACCTCGTTTCTTCTTAAGCTTCTTTCACTCGGAATATTCCATTTGCAGTATTTTCCAAGAAACATGCGCAAATTTTAGTTCGATAATTTGGACAAAGGTATATTTGAGCTTAACAATGCTTCACACAAATCATGGTTAAATATCTCTTGCTCATTTGATTTCCGATTAGTTGATTGTAAGCATCTACATATCGAATCTTGCTTTTTCTCTCCCGATTTTAATTTCTGTTTTTTGCCGGTGTGTAAAGCAGTTTTGCAATGCTGAACTATTTGGAATTTTTTTTCGCATGGTATCTGCAAAAAAATCCTACAGTAAACTAAATAATTTTTAGATCGAGGGTTATTAAGGCATTTATTATGCCTGGTTGCACCAACACATCTTAAGCTTAAAACATGCCTTAAGCTCAGCTTACGAAACAGAAGCTTTATACTCGAAAATGATGGTACAACGTAAGCGAAACAAAAAACGGCCCTATCTAAAAGCTGAGCTTGGCTAAGCTGGAGATTAAGATTTGTCGGTTCAACCAGGCATTAAATGTGTAACAAAATAACTTAACCATCAAAAATGCACCTTTTTTTGTTTCTGATTTAGTCTACTCGCAACATAAGGAGTCCTGTGGAAAATTCTAGCTCGCCGTGATTTGATGGTGGTATTATAGGTTTTTTGGGTCGCTTAATCTAATGGAATTGTTCTGGAAGCCCAAATATTACCCTTCTTCTCCTTGCAGTAATGTCTCCTATCGAAGGTTGACTACCATCACAGCAATTTTAACTTTGTTGGCTGCAGCTCTGAACAACTGTATTGAACACATTTCTCTTTCCTTGAGATTTTTTCTTAGATTGTGAGTCTTAGCAGGGAGTACTTTTCTCCTTTCGTTATGTGGCCTAGGTATTCCAGTTTTTTGTTTGTATGCTGTATGGTAACAAATTATGGTAAAATTAGGTATTTTTCAGGTATTATTAGAAGCCCTGCAAAAAAATGATAGTGTTATCTTCTCTGGTGTATTTCTGCTCGCTGAATCGAATGCGACTAGTTGCGATTACTCAAAATATATTCTTATTTTGTTAATAACAAAATAATTGTTTATTCGCCATAATGCTCGAAATAATGCGCTCTCTACATAAAGTTTGTAGTCTTTTTCATAGCTTTTTTAAGAACACAATTTTTGGAAAAATTACTTTTTGAGTTATTTACGAGAAACCGTCTAAAACGTGATTTTTTTTGAAAAATGAGCATATTCACTCGCAAATAACTCGAAAAATATTGACTTTGTAGAACAAAAGTTGCTTAGAATAATTAATAACTTAATCAGTTTATCCACTTCTGGACTTATTTTAAAGGTATTGTTTTCACCCCCGAAAAAAGAGGTGAAACTCACCCCCAGGGTAAAAACACACATCGGCACAATATCAGTTTTTTGTTATCATGTTAGATTACGTGTATGCCAAATTTAATGTCAACTCAAGTGGCTTTTTAAAATTTAGAGCAAAAACCGTGAGTTAACGTACTATAAAAACAGCTATTTTTGCAATAATTTATTAATAACAAAGTAGGGGCGCGGTTTAATTCATCACGACTAGTGATAATCGATTTAGTATAAAAATTCTTGGTAATTTTTACCTTCTATTTTAAGGTATCCATTAAGAAAGTGTTAAGGGATTAAGATAAGAATAACATTTTATATTTTGGAAATACCAGGTGCTTATAAAGGTATTTTAACCATGAATCAACAAATAAATTCATTTTGAAAACCTATTATATGCACTTTATTTTTAAATTTACCAATATATGCAAAATTCAAAAAAATACACAAAAATATGCAAATGCATATGCATATGCACTCTTGCATATTTGCCTGACTCTGTTCATAAGTTTATAGAAGACGTTTCGCTTTATACTTCTCTAAAATACAAAGATGACAGAGATTATAAGAAATACAGATCTAATAATTTATTACTTACAACTCAAAATGTAGTATTAAAGATGTTATTATAATATATGTACTTAAGTTTACTCATTAATTTAGAACTAACTTAAAAAACTTAAACAGAAACATACAAAAAATAATATTCGCAGAAACGAAGATTTACAAAACTTTAAACGTACATTTGGCATCGTTTAGAGATGGTTCTCTAATGAAGACAAACAAAACACTGATATATTGCAATCTATGCTAAACGACGTGACACGATACCGAAAATTTTTCAAGGGCCATATGCTCAACAAATTCCAAGGTTTGAGACAATTATGAACTTCTACGGGGGTCATTGAAAGATTAGTTGGACGGGTGGATTTGTATGACGGAAAAATTTGATATGATTTTTTTGATAATTTATGTTTTAATGAAACTTAGAGATCTGGGATGATTATGTTATTGTTTTGAATGGAAAATAAAGCTATTTTTAATTATGAATATTGGTATTATTTATTTCGTAAGATGAGAGAGTGGTAAACCTGGCTCAAATTGTCGATGTCGGTTCTTTTGTTTATTGCAGATGGGTTTTTAGGATCTCACACATTTCAATAAAGGAGCGTTTTTGATGGTTATTTTGTTTCGCCCTTATTTTAGTATTTGAGAAGTCAATGCGATGTTTGGTGGAAATGGCGGGTTGTGCAAGGGCACAAGAGGGTTTGGAAAGTCTAATATCGCTTTTATGTGAAGTTATACGCCCTAGAAGTGAACGACTGGTTTGGCCCATGTAGCAGGAATTGCATTCAGAACAGGGGATCATTCAGGAATATAAAACACCACACAATTTATTAACTTTAAGGATTTATTGGAATAATTAATTAATATAAAAGGATGATACTAGATCTAATAAGTATAAAAGAAATTCCATTACTTGAACTGCTGAGGAAAGGTGTAAAATGGAAATGGAATCAGAGAATTTTCTATTAAATTTAAAAATCTACCATCCTCCATATTTAGAAATACTCAGTTTCAGAATTAGAATTAGCAAGTATCATACACTGTGTCACAAAATTAAGATTTTATTTGTTGGGTAATGAATTTAGTATAGAAACAGATCATAAAGCTTTAACAATTATATTAAAGAACAAACATGGAAACAGTCGAGTACACCGTTAGAGCCTAATACTGAGTGAATACAGTTTTGAAATCAAATACATTTCTGGAAAATCCAACATAGTGGCAGATGCTTAGTCACGGTTACAAAATACATCACAAAAAGGGCAGCGAACAATAAAAATTGGATTATATTATTTAGTAGAAAGCACTGGATTATATTCTAAGGAAGAAATAATAAGAGATCAGATCAATTTGAGTGAAAAACAAAAAGTCCTTAGGAAAGATGGGGTGTATTATAAAATAATTATTGGCGTAGAAGTATATGTGATAAGTAGAACTTTGGCAAGGAAAATATTTAAACAATTTACATAACAATTACATGCATAATGGTTCAAGAAAGCTATGGATGCTATTTAAAGATAATTGTTTTGCAAATAATGACATAAGTATAGCAAAAAATTACTACCCAATGCCAAATATGTCAAATAAACAAAGAAAAAAAAATTCAAAAACCAGAACACATATACATCTAATGTTGCATATGAAAAACTAAATGCAGTTTCCATGGATTTCATCTCAAATTTAGTTCCCAGTCCAACAGGAGAAAAACATATACTAGTGATAGTTGATTTATATACAAAATTTATTAAACTATATCCATGTTCAAGAACAAATGTTAAAACATTAAAATTATATATTAATATATAGACTAAATATAATAAATATGACCATTTAGAAATTGCATAATAGATAACGCTACATATTTTAACAACCAAAAATTTCGGGCATTTCGTGAGAAAAAGAGAATCTACATTCATTTTACATGTATCAGATATCCTCAGGCAAATCCTGCAGAAATATATATTAAACAAATATTTAAGGATAGTGTGCCAGGATCAACATGGGACATGGCAGCAAAATATAAACCAAGTAGAATATTTTTTAAATAATACACATCATTTAAATACAGAGGAAGTACCAGAATATTTAATGTTTGGCCATATAGTAAACAGAAAATGGATTAGTAAATATAATCAGGATATGTTAGAAAAAGTAACGCAGAAAGTAAATAGCAGAATTATGAGGAAAGCTCAAAAATATATCAGAAGACAAAATCGAAAAACCGATCACATTTCAAAAAGCAGATAAAGTTTTAATACATTCACTTCGAAAGGGTAATTTTAGAGAAATCCGTTGTAAGAAATTACAACCAATAGATCCAACACAATTACAATAGATGCAGATAATAAACTTAGGGGCATATTTCATATTAATAATATTTTTAAATACCATGAAGAGTTTAGGTGTGATCACCTAAACTTAATTTCTATCAGCCCAAAGAACAGGCAGGCTGTAGGGCAGGATATGGCACAAATGACCATTTGCATACCATAAAGATCTTAATGGAAACGTGGTTAATAGAAAACTGGTTCTTGCATTTGTCGATTACGAGAAGGCTTTTGATTCTGTAGAGTTTGAAACAACACTGGAAGCCCTAAATCAAAGCCGAATAGATTACAGGTACACGACACTAATCAAAAACATCTATCAGAACGCTACATCAAGTATACGACTGCACGAAGGCACAGAAAAATTCAGCTTAGGTCGAGTAGTTAGACAAGGAGACAATATTTCACCAAAATTGTTCACGGCAGCTCTAGAGTCAATATTTAAGGGTACTCAATGGCAAGATATGGGCATCAATATAGATGGAGAAAGATTAAATCACCTAAGGTTTGCAGATGATGTTGTATTAATCGCAGATAACTTACATGATACAGTTTCTATGATGCATTCGCTTAAAAGTCTGTCTGAAAGAGCAGGATTAAAGATAAACTTTGATAAAACTAAAATTATAACAAATCTCGTAATGAGTGGAAATATAACTATTGACAATAATACCATACAACAGACACTTACAAATATCTGGGACACGAAATCAAAATAAGCAGAGACAATCAAACACATGAAATACAGAGGCGAATAGGTCTAACATGGGCAGCATTTGGCAAATTAAGCCATATTCTAAAAAGTTCAATTCCCATGTGTCTCAAGCGAAAGGTTTATAACCAATGTGTTTTACCTGTACAAACTTATGGAGCAGAGACTTTAACACTCACGCAAAAATCTGCGAATAAACTTAGAGTTACACAACGAGCCATGGAACGTGCAATGCTGAACGTGAGCCTTCGAGACCACATAACAAACCAACAAATCAGGCAAAGATCAGGAGTTCAAGACGTCATCGAAAGAACCACGACGCTTAAGTGGAACTGGGCAGGGCACTTAGCAGAACACAAGATGGACGGTGGACAAGACGTATTATGGAATGGAGGCCCAGAAATTATAAAAGAAGCCGAGGACGACCACCGACTAGATGGACCGATGACATTAAACGTGTAGCGGGAAACTGGCTACAAGCGGCTCAGTGTAGAGAACACTGGAAAGAACTGAGGGAGGCCTATGTCCAGCAGTGGACGCGATTGGCTTATTGATGATGATAATGACCATGAAGAGATTGCATAATGTCTTCTTTACTTTTAACACTGATAATACTAAATAATAACACCACAAACAGTTTACTAAATGAAAACACTGATAGTAGATTTTATTGTTGTGGAATATTGTATCAATTTAACATGATGTTATTGATATTTCTGAGCAAGTGTTGATTTTGTCCTTGTGGAGATTGTTGCTGTACAAAAAAATATATTTGGGGTTAGGTATTAACTTAATTGTGTAAATGTCTTTCTAAAACTAACCTGAAAAGTGCAAAACTCATCATTCATATTGATGAGAGTCTTTTGAACGAAAAGAAGGAAAATGGAAATAAAGGGATTCCTAAATCTTTTCTTTAAATAAACATCCAACAATATAGACGCTTAGATTATCTATATTCTTTGTAAACACAAAATATAGCTTCCATTTGACATGACAGTTGACATAGACAGGGAACAGGGGCGTACTGAATATTTAAAAAACATAATACTACGGTTGCTCATAAAGGTCACAATCTTTTGAAAAGGAATTTTACAAGATTGAAAACAAAAACCCCTCTATTAAAAAGATCCCATGTTGTATATGAAATTCCCTGCTCGAATTGTGATGGAGTTTATATTGGACAAACCAGTCAGCTACTTAATTCAAGAATACGTTCCCACAAATATGACAAAAAAACTCAACCGCCCTCACAAAACATGAAAACGAAAAAAAAAACATAAGTTTGATTTTGAGAAAACCAAGATTCTAAAAAGTGAATCCAACAGAAAAAAGAGAGAGCTTCTAGAGTATATACAAATAAAAAAAAAATAACAACGCAATAAATGATAAAAAATATGTCAAAAATTTGAACAAAATATATTTTAACTTAATTTAAAAACACATAAAAAGTCTGAATCTGAGAACGCCTATGATGTTAAAATACCTGATTGTTTAAACGATAAACTAACATCAATAAATAACATATTAGATTTAAAATACATTTTAATTGTAGTGACTTAGTGGGTATGTCCTATGTTTTAATATTATTTTAATTGTGACGTCTAATTGTTAATACCTAATATTTACATGCTTGGTAAGTCAAAAGTTTATTTTTTAAACCGTATTATGCTGTCATGAAATGTTTTTTTTTAGTCAATATATATTCTTAAAAAAGGCATGGATTTCCTGCCGAAACGTAGGAAAAAATATATAAAAATGTCTTAGTATCAAGCTAAATTTTTTTTTATGAACCGAAGCCCAAGAGAATCCACTCAAAATATATGTTAAGGTTCAAGAACTAAATTCAAACTATATATATATATATATATATATATATATATATATATATATATATTCTTAGAAAGGGCTTTAGTGACTATGTGAGTAATATATATGGATATATTGGGTTTAGTAGTCAATATATTGGCCTTTAAGTAAAACTCTTTTAGGTTTGCTAAGCTTTCGAGTTTATTTTACTCTTTTTCAAAACATACTAAAAATTAACATAAAAAATTTACATTAGAAAAATGAAGTTCTTATGTCTTAAATAGGCTTACCCTTGTGAGAATTGTCTTTTAAAATTAGCAAAATTTTTACATTTTGTCATTATGTCATTAACATAATGACATTAAATTTGATTTACTTTTTATTTCTGTCAAAACTTATTACTAAGGTTTCCATATCTCTTCTATTTTTTATATTTATTTTAGGTGAGTTTGACAGAAGAAGTGTCTATGTTTATGCAAACCTTCATTGCAAATTTTGATATAATATTAGTTATTAAACAAGCAACAGAGTTTATGTTACTAAGTATTTAAGAAAGAAAAAATACAAATAAAAATAAATTTTATCTCATTTGAACTTGGAATAATCCCTTTCATATGCGTAACTTTTAAGAACTTTTATATTGTTATTCATTTATTTAAAAGAAGATTACTGTATATAGCACTAAGATTTTCAGTTTAAATTTTAAAAGAGAAGACATTGAAAATCTTAGTGCTATATACAGTAATCTTCTTTTAAATAAATGAATAACAATATAAAAGTTCTTAAAAGTTACGCATATGAAAGGGATTGTTCCAAGTTCAAATGAGATAAAATTTATTTTTATTTGTATTTTTTCTTTCTTAAATACTTAGTAACATAAACTCTGTTGCTTGTTTAATAACTAATATTATATCAAAATTTGCAATGAAGGTTTGCATAAACATAGACACTTCTTCTGTCAAACTCACCTAAAATAAATATAAAAAATAGAAGAGATATGGAAACCTTAGTAATAAGTTTTGACAGAAATAAAAAGTAAATCAAATTTAATGTCATTATGTTAATGACATAATGACAAAATGTAAAAATTTTGCTAATTTTAAAAGACAATTCTCACAAGGGTAAGCCTATTTAAGACATAAGAACTTCATTTTTCTAATGTAAATTTTTTATGTTAATTTTTAGTATGTTTTGAAAAAGAGTAAAATAAACTCGAAAGCTTAGCAAACCTAAAAGAGTTTTACTTAAAGGCCAATATATTGACTACTAAACCCAATATATCCATATATATATATATATATATATATATATATATATATATATATATATATATATATGTATATATATATTATATATATATATATATATATATATATATATCTATATATATTTATATATATAAGCATTGTGTGCTATCTAGTCATCAACATTGTCATCAAACATGACAAAAAGATGCTACAAGAAACCAGGTTCAGAAGAGGATTATAAGGAATCATCAAAATAAATGGAGGGCATTTCAAGAGAAATCCAGGCTAAGAGAAAATAAAGAAAAATAAAAAATCTCTCGTACAATTTCATAAACCTCAGTAAACGAAAGATTAAAAAGTCACCAAAATGATGACTGGATATTGTGGTTTAAGAAAACATTTATTGCACATGAACATGAACATGAACATGAACTAACTAAGTGCAATTGAACTTATCATGAATTGAACTTAGCAATGTGATATGAGGCAGGAATTTACTGGTCAACTTAGGATTGACTAGAAGCGATCTAAAACGATCAATGAGGAAACTGTTGAAGCCACAGGACTTATTGGAGTTTAAAGAAGAAAAAAAAAACCGTTTGGTATAAAGATGTTATGACCAACGGTCAAAGATTCACGTGTCTTATCTAAACTATAAGAAGAAGCAGGTCTTTTAAAACTCAATTTAGTTGTTTTGGACAGAAGACTTTTACTTTTATATTTGTAAAATGCCACAAGTTTAAAATATTTGTTTAAGAATAATCATCACAAAGGCATAATCTGCAAACACTAAGACAAAATAATGCAATTGTCAGTTTTGGCCATACAGTAGAGAAACTATTCCTGATTATATAATATATAACAGTGCAAAGGACTAAATCACGTAGGTCATGGAATTTATAATACGGACAAAATAGTCGCCAATGTACGTTATATAGGGCATGTTAAGAACAATTAATTACAAAATAAGGGCTGTCTGGAGCTATAAATTTGTGGTTTAAATTATTAGAAGCATTTTACACTGACGTTTAAACATCTAGCTTCCGTATTTATAGTCTAGTCAATAACATGTGTTTAAATGAACGTTTACTAAAAAAGATTAAAAGAGCATTCTGAGTCAAAATATAATTTGTTCTAATAGAGCACTTAATTAAAATACAAATTTTTGATCTTGTCGGATAATGATTGTTGAGTGTATTAAAATTTTATTTTAAGTATTTAACCCAAAGGATTTTTGTTACTCTTCTTCTTTTTGTTATTCTTCTTGATGTGCCATATCCGCCACAATGATTGGCTATCATTCTGGCAATTCTGAAGGCTGCTGCTCGGACTAGTTGAAGAGAACTACAAGCGAAACCTTTTCTAAGTTTTCTCAACTAAGATATTCTTTCTCTTCTAACAGTTTATATTTATTTCTATAACATTACACAGGTATTGTAATTTTCTCGTTTCAATGGTCAATAAAGCCTCTTTTTTTGTTCATCCTGTCCAGATTAAATTATTTAGTTATTATCTTAATAGGTAGGCTTAACATTGTTTTAGCCCTAATTTTCGACTATACAGGATTTGTTTCTTGTTACGTGCTGCGGTCTTTTTTTACTGTTGTTCTTTTTTAAGTTATTCTATTTGACTCGTTAATATTTTTTCCTAGGTAATTGTAATATTGTACTAGTTCTATTGGTTTATCTTATATTATAGATATCTTTCTTTGTACTTATCAAAAATTCCGTCTGCTTTGTATTTAGTGAAAGACCAAATCCCTTTGCTTATACCACTGTATCTAATAATCTTTCTAAATATTTTATCTGCACTGGGCGCGGTTTTCCGGCTGTATCATTCTTAAGAAATTTTTTAATTACTTCTTCTAAGCAGACTTTAAACAAAGTAGGATACACATTTCTTTCGAACACTTTTATTGATTTTATCTTATTTATTTTAGAGATAGTTATTCACAATATAGCCTCGTCTTCTTAGTAAAGATTATTTATAATTTGGATATTTCTTTCTGGTATACTATTTTTATTGTTAAGTAATTGCATAAAAAAAATAATTATGATAAATAAATGTAGAGGAAGGGAAGAAGATGAAAAATTTATAAAATTATTTTAGTTATACATCTAGATATACGGTTTTATTTTGTGTTTGTGTGAAGTGCTATAGACTTTTTGAATTTAAGAATTATTGTGAATTGTGACTTTACAAATTATGTAAATTAGTATATTTAAAATTGTTCTAAAGCTATTTTCTTGTGGCATTTTAAAGTAATTACTTTATTAAATGGGAATACGCCACAACTAAAGGTTAAAATACGTTTATTGACGTTTTAATTTCCACTTCGGAAATCGTTCTCAAAATACAAACATCAGTTGATGTACACATAAATGTATAATATTACACAAATTTTGAATTATTTTATTTATTTCTTTCTAATACACTTATTATCGAATAATATAAAATACAAAGGTATTTCTGAATTAAAATAAGAACTACTTTTTATTATTATTTAATAAAATAATATCTAACACAGATATAAAATCAGATTTTCAGCGAATAGACAAAGATAACAATTATATTTCCCCTTGGTCTCCCCTCCATAAATCTATTGACATCCATTGGCCATTAGTGAGACGAAACTAGAGGTCGGTTCTCTAGTTTTTTTAAATTTTTATCGGAACCGTTTTTCGTAAACTGTAACTAACTGATTGTTTACCAGTATTCAAATTAGCGAGTGCACAAACATATTGGCTATTATCGTTTATGTGTATAAGTATTGAAGTGAAAGAAACTAACGATGGATATATTTATTATAACTGGAAAAATAAATTAAACAATACAAATAGTACTTACATTTACATTACACAATATTAAATCGCGAATCGTCTAAATTGACATTTAAAAATATAAGTTTTTCCACGTTTCTTGTTAACAATGTTCTTCTTTTATTTAAAATTAAATCAGATTTTGAACATGTGTTCACAAGGAACATATTTTCTTCTTCTTCTTCTTCTTGTGCCGTCTTCTAACGAAGATTGGCGATCACTTCTTTAAACGCTTTTCGATCTTTTGCAACGTGAAATATCTGTTCAATACTGAGGTTAGTCCAATCTCTGATATTCCTCAGTCAAGATTTCTTCTTTCTTCCCAAGCCTTCTCTTCCCTCTACTCTACCTTGCATGATGACTTGTAGCAGAGAGTATTTATCGTTTCGAAGTATGTGGCCCAGATACGATGTTTTTCTTATTTTAATTGTGTTCATAAGCTTTCTGCCATGTCCAACTCGTCCTAACGCTTCCTCATTTGAGCCTATATAGCCACATTTCGAGTACCTGCAATTTTTTTATAGATTGGGCTTTCAGAGTCCAAGCTTCTACCCCATATAGTAGTTGCGACCAAACATAACATTCGACGAACCTCAATCTGATGGCCATACTCAATTTCTTATATTTTGTTACAATACTACAATATTTTATGAATATAGTGGTTAAGTTAGGATATACATGGCGATGGTTTTTCTACCACAGTAATGGACATTTCCAATCTCCGTTCGAAAATTTTTGTGGGTAATATATTATCAGACAAATACAGTCGACTTCTTTTATATCTCTCGATGCAGGTCTATGTTTAGATGAGTCATGTCCAATTAATTCATCAAAATTACACCATGGACTTAAGTCATCTTTATCAGTTTCTCTTTCTTGTACTGGTTGATTTTCAAGATTTACTAAACTTATGGAAATACTCATTTCTTTCGTTTTCCGTAGTTGAAGAATGAGCTTTTAAAAAGTTTGCAGGGTGGATTCCTGAATATAAACCGCCAACAAGAAAAACTTTGTCAGGTTCATTACTTTAGGAATATTATATTAAAACTGAGCAAATTATTAGATCACAAGTTGTTAAAGCAGTACAAAATATCTTTATTACTACTGACCTCTGGACATCTAGAGTAACTGAGAGTTACATCACATTAACAGGACAATATTTAACCGAAAATTTAGAATTTAAAACGGTTTTATTAGGCTGCTGCCATTTTTCTGGAAACCATAATTCAGAAAACATTGCTTCTAAAATTTGTGAAATTAATAATCAGTGGGGTCTAAAACGAAAAGTAAATTTTGCAGTAACTGATAATGCTTCAAATATGGTCAACGCTATTGAAGATGTTTTGAAATGAAAACGTTTAAATTGCTTTGATCATAAGTTAAATTTATTGGTGGAGGACGCACTTAAATGCTGTCGTGTACAAATAGATAAAATAAAAAGTCCTTTTCTCGACAATTTGGCAAAAAAACACATTTCAAAAAAAAGTACCCTATCTTCAGAAAGGCTTTTAAACTATCAATTATAACATAACAAAGTTCCCAAACGGCCAATCCAAGACGTGGAAACTAGGTAAAACTTCACCTATAACATATTATAATTAATGACCGAGTTAAAAGGGGCAATCCGTTCCACATTAGTTATAGGTAATACAGACTTGGACCAAATCTAAATAAAGAACACTAGATTCTTTGTTCTCAACTTTCCCAAATTTTACGACCGTTTAAAGAAATAACAAGTACAATGAGTGGCCAAAAACACTTAAAGGGTAGTTCAGTAAATGTTATGGTACGCTGCCTGCAAGAATCTTGCAATACAATTTTAGCAAACGGTAACCTAACATCCATAGTATCCGACGTAGTACAATTACTAATATCGGGTTGAGCAAAAAGATTTGAGGTATAGAACAGAGTGGCACATTGTCATTATGTACATTTATGGACTCACGATTTAAACTGCAGGGTTTTTCTGATAAAAATGAATGAAAAAAACACAAGAAAGAGTTAAGAATCTGGTTACTTCTATAATTAAAGAACAAGAAGATTGTACTATTAAAAATCAACTAGTACAAGAAAAATTAACCGATAAAGATGACTTAAGTCCATGGTGTAGTTTTGATCAATTAATTGGAGACGACTCATCTTGTAACTATATATTTTGCCTACCTCAGGGTAAGATTATGGAGTAGAAAATTTGGGACAAAAACTAAGGGGGATGAGATGGAGCAAACAAAATTATCGATACTGGTGCGTACGGCACTCAGGGGTTTAATGGAGAGCTGGATCGTAGATAATTTGAATCAAAGGGGTCAGATTGGGGTAACTACAAAAATGAAGCCAAGGGATACTAACATAAATCTCCTGGTCAACTGGGCAATAAGGACAACAAAAAAGTGGCTTCTATCAAGTGGCAATTCTGATAAGGGCGCCACTTCAAAGTATCCTAGTTTGCTGAAGAAAAGAAAAAATAGACTCTTCTTTCCTAAAATCAAGAATATACACAAGGGTTAGGAGACTTTTCTAAATTAAAACAAAAAATGAATCAGAGAAATAAATCAAACATTTATTTTTGTCTCAAACAAACAGTTCATAAAAATACAGATTGCACGAAAGGTACACTAAATAAAATAATACAAAATAAAAAAACTTACGTGTCTATCTGTTTACAAAGGGGATTGCTACAAAATCTTTTAAAATGGTTCCTAGGTTATGTATTAATGTGGCCAAAATAGATTATTGAAATTAGGAATATCCTTGTAAATAAAAATATCGTAAAATTTAACCTTTTCTATGAAACATCTTTTCGATATAATCAAAATAAATTTTTTCAAAACAACAAACCGATTAAAGCTAACTGTCATATATCAACACCACATTTTAGGACAGAATAAAATTATGACAGTTATAACCACGTCCTAATTATATAATTTTAATTATTACAGATTCTTAAATTTTTAAATGAAAGCAATTATTGCCACTGAAAAAATGTCTATTTTTCTTTGAAAATTAATATATTAAATGTTACATATTTCACACTTAACTGTTAAAAAAACTTGCTACATCTATGAGATGAAAGCTATCTGGACAACTTCTCAACAAAAAGCTTTATCCATTGGAGGCTTAAACTGGCACACTGGCACATTCAAATACAACACTGCTCCAATAACATGCTAAATGAGGTGAAGAGACATTTGCACAAACCTTGGAAAAACGAGATTAATTAAGAAAAACAGGAACCAAACTTCACTTTTTAAACATTCTAAAATCTCCACAAAAACCGAAACAATGGTCACTCTTTCAGATATGACATATTACATATAGTGAAAACTCCATCTTTGGCGAATTAATGCCGGGTCAGTACCTAACCGTTAACAATCTCCGTTTTCTTCAAGCCACTCTTTAAACATCCTTCACTTTTGCGTCGATGTCAAACCCAACGCAAATCACTTCCCCTCACGTCTTGGAACCAGTTCGTGCCTACGAACTTAAAAAAATATAAACATTTCGACCAACAACCTTGAATCTACTTCCCAGCGTTATTAAGAAAACTGAATACAAAACTTGCTATATTATCGATCGTTTTAAAATTGCTTTACAAGAGACAAACGCAGATTTCCTCTCGACAGGGGCGCACTACAAAATTTTATACAGAATTTATATTACTATATAGATATTAAATATTATATTATTATATATAAATAAAAATAAATTTAAAATGCTTCAATCTGAACGTACACCTGTATCGAGAGTCCATTACAACGGTGGAAAAACCATCGCCATGTATATCCTAACTTAACCAATATATTTATAAAGTATTGTCAATGTAAACACATGTTCAAAATCTGGTATAATTTTAAATATAAAAATAACACGGTTAACAAGAAATAATGTGTAAAAACTTATGTTTTTAAATGCCAATTTAGACGATTCGCGATTTAATAATAACGTGTAATGTAAATGTAAGCACGATTTACTATTTTTATTGTTTAGTTTATTTTTCAAGTTATAATAAATATATCATTAGTTTCTTTTACTTTGATAAATATACACATAAATAATAATAGCCATTATGTTAGTATATGTAGGTACTCTCTTACTTGAAACTACTTTTAAACAATCATAGACACTTGTTTACGAAAATCGATTTAGTTGCGTTTAGAGCGTAGGCACAAAATTTTAGTTCAATGCTTCTTAAATGCATTCATTTTTTTGGAATCATGAGAAAACTAACACATGTTTTTGAAAAATTAAAAAGTAGAATCAAAGATTACATTATTACCGAGGGCCGAAAGTCCCTTAGAATAAACAAACATTTTTGAATGAGATATTTGAAATTAAAAATTACACCAAATTTTCTCTTTTTTTTCACCCCTGTAACTTATTAAAATAAACATTATAGAAGTTTTCGTGGACTTTCGGCCCTCGGTAAGAATGTATTGTTTTATTCTGCGTTTAAATTTTTCACAAATATTTATTAGTTTTCGCAGGATTTGAAAAAAAATTAATGCATTTAAAAAGCATTGGCCCGAAATTTTGCGCCTACACTCTTAACGATAAAAACGCCAACGAGACCCACCTCTACTACTCGTTACCCTACTGTGAATCGGTGCTTTGACCAGACAGACGTTGCCAAATAATTATTGTGTATGAAAATTTTTTAATGTGGCGTTATTGTATGCAGTTTATTATTTCATATTGGGAACAATGCACAATGTGACTTTAAATAAGCTTATTTTGATGTTTAGTTTTTTAATTCGGAAATCGTACTTAAAATACGAAACATTAATAAATTTTATTTATATAAAACGATTTTAGAAGTGGAAATCAAAATGTTATATTACACTTATTATAAAGTAAACTTGTGGTATATTCCCAATAAAAAACAGTAATCTGCCATTTAAATCCATTTCGCCCAAATTTTATTATCTTTGCATTAGAACCTTGTTCTAATGCAAAAAAGAAAAACCAATAAGTTTGGCAACGTTAAACTTCCCTCCTTTTATTATATCCACGCATGCATGTTCGGCGATATAAAGAGCGGACCTAATATACCTCTCTCTTTTTAAACAACTTTTTCTCACTCCATCTCGCATAAGGTTCATACCGACCATAAACTTTTTCCTACACCATGTATATATATATATATATATATATATATATATATATATATATATATATATATATATATAAGTATATAATATAAATATATATATTGTTACGATAAATTCTGACCCAAAATCGTAAATATATTTTACTAATATGTTTTTATTCATTCATGAATGTTCTAGGTATACCTACCTGACGAAAATCAGCCGAGCCGCTATAAAAAAACCCGTTCCAGTTCATTCGAGACAATGCAGGTCAACATCCATGGGGTCTCCCCTCGGCTATAATACCAGTATGACGTCACATTCCAGTATTTTCGCCAAGGGTCAGGTCAGGTCTAGGCGGTCTTATGGTTCTTTATATAAGGACGAAATTTTATTGAAGGAGTCAGTCATAAGAAGCTCGGGAACCGCGATATTTAAATGTAACGAAACATAAATAAATTATTTGTAATATAAATTAGGATTAATAAAGACTGTAATAAGTTCGTAATTAGTTATCGTGAGTTTTAATAAATTAGAATATAGACAATAAATTAGAATAAAGACAAATAAATTAGAACTATATAAATACACAACATTTGGTGTCAGGTGTGGAGTTCCAACATAAATCCAGCAGTGACTTTTGAAAAAGACTTTAAAACTTTTGAAAAGTATTGTTCGTCGGGAACATCCGCGTAGTTCGGTAGTGACCTTTGTACAAAAGAACATTTATAAAAGTACGTGTGTGCCTGTACAAAGATGCTGCTAGTACAACTCTCGGTAAAACAGTTGCGTGAGCAATTAGAAGAACGCGATGAAGACTGCAGCGGGTCCAAGAAGATCCTCCAGGAGCGACTGAAGAATATTCTTAACAAGAATGGACATGATCCAGAGACATTCCAGTTTCAATCATCAGAAGAAACAGTTTTAACAAAAATAAATGAGAAATTTGAGAACGTCTCGCAAATGATTGAGGAGACTTAAAAAAAAATGATGATAAAAGATTGGATGAAACGTCTCAAATTATTAAAGAAGTACGTAGACAAAACGACGAGAAACTCGAAAATGTGTCTAGAAGATTCGACGAGAAATTTGAAAATGTTTCTCAAATGATGGAAGAAACTTCTAAAAAGAATAATAAGAAATTTGAAGAAGTCTCTAAAACATTTGATAAAGTTGAAGAGAAAATCAAACAGTTAGAGACCATGATAACTAACACGAGAGTGCTACCACCAATTAATACGGTAGCTTTAGATCCGGTAGAGATAGAAGACGAGACGAAATGTAAGTTGGAAACACGGCTGAAATTTGAAGGAAGCGGAGG
The DNA here is from genome assembly GCA_918026665.1 of Diabrotica balteata. Taxonomy (NCBI): domain Eukaryota; kingdom Metazoa; phylum Arthropoda; class Insecta; order Coleoptera; family Chrysomelidae; genus Diabrotica; species Diabrotica balteata. The sequence continues at coordinate 74,706,624 of OU898280.1, read as the reverse complement.
TTATGTTCAGGTCAAAGTTCCAACTTTCGACGGAAAATCGTCATGGAACAACTACATGAAACAGTTCGAATCAGCTGCAAGAGCAAATGGATGGTCAGAAAAAAAAAAGGCTGTAAACCTGACTATAGCTCTTCGAGGAGATGCCTTAGATGTGCTCCAGACCATAGCCGTAGAGGAGACGGATGATTTCGAACAACTGAAGAAGAGGTTAAATATGCGATATGGCCACGAACACTTGGAGCATGTATATCAGTCGCAGCTCAAAAATCGACGACAAAAGAAAGATGAGGCTCTTCAAGAATATGAAGTAGATATCGCCAGATTAGTGCGATATGCTTATCCAACAGCTCCCGAAGACATGATGGAAAAGTTGGCCGTTCAAACGTTTATTGATGGTCTTCGTGATCATGAGATGCAAAGAACACTACGATTAGCTCGTCACAAGACGCTGATGGATGTCTTATCTGCCGCCCTCGAATACGAGTCAGCTGCGCAGGCCTCTGGCGGGTATAGCAAAGTCAGGACTGTAAAAGAGGAAGAAGATGAAGATAAACTTGACCAGCTCTTTAATATGATAAAAAGCATGACACACAAGAAAACGAAGACCATAAGACCGAAGACAAAACCAGAACGCGTCGGCCTTAGGGGAGCAGCTTCGACCCAGAACTTTACCAAAGACCCTCTGATACTAATAGCTTCTTTGAAATGTCGTGAAGATAGTGTATATGTAGATGGAGAAATAAATGGTAAAAAGCATACGTTGTTGGTGGATACTGGAGCCACCAGAACCATTATACGCCCGACAGTTATAAACAGCCGAAAGAAACTGTTACCAACGAGGTTGCGACTTCGGACCGCCACAGGTGAAAATGCCAACATTCATGGAGAAATCCAGGTACAATTAGGAATTGGAGCAGAAAAGTTCGTCCATACTGTTATAGTTATGACATCGAAGAGGATGTTATATTAGGAATGGACGTAATGAATACGCATGGATTCCAATTGGATTTTAAGAATAAGGTAATCAAAGTTGGTAACGAGGAGGTATTTCTCCATCCACATGATGACAACACTATGCAAGCAGCCGTTAAAGAAGATACAGTCGTGCCTGCGAGAAGTGAAACGATAATAGTAGCGCGGCTACAGGGAATTGTGGACGAAGGAACACCTGTTATGATGGAGCCTTGGAATCATGACGACGAAGTTGGCCGTGGAATCATAATTGGAAAAGAATTAGTGACTTCGGCTAAAGAAATTCCTGTGAGACTTATTAATGTCAATGACTACCCAGTGACCATCAAGAAAGAGACAAAAGTAGGAACTTGTGTACCTGTCACATCCATAATCCGTCAGACGACAACGTCTGATAATTCCAACGATAAATTTGATCAAATGGTTGCGGTTGCTGGACAATCTCTGAATCAGATTGAGAAAAGGAAATTAAGGGAATTTCTTCGGCAATATCGTGATATTTTCGTACCGAAAGGAGGAAAGACGGGAAGAACTACCGTTGTTAAGCATAAAATTGATACTGGTAATGCTAAGCCAATTCGTCAAACAGCTCGACGATTACCACAGGCGAAAAGAGAGGAAGCTGAAACGATTGTTCAGAAAATGAAGAAAGACGGGGTGATAGAACCTTCTACGAGCCCATGGGTCTCTCCGGTGGTCCTGGTTAAGAAGAAAGACGGAACAACGAGGTTCTGTGTGGATTACCGTTTGCTGAACAACGTTACCAAGAAAGATAGTTATCCTCTGCCTCGGATCGATGACACATTAGACACATTGGCTGGAAGTAAATTATTTTCTACTTTGGACTTGAAGTCTGGATACTGGCAGGTAGAAATGGACCCGGTAGATAAAGAAAAGACAGCCTTCACCACAGGATCTGGATTATGGCAATTCAACGTTATGCCATTTGGACTTTGTAACGCTCCTGCGACATTTGAGAGGCTTATGGAAAATGTGTTGAGAGGGTTATCTTGGAAAACATGCCTAGTTTATCTAGACGACATAATTGTCTTGGGAGAGACATTTGAAGACCATCTGAAGAATTTAGAAAACGTTTTTAATCGACTTAAAGCTTCCCAATTGATGTTAAACCCCAAGAAGTGCCAGCTATTTCAAGGTAAAGTCAATTATCTGGGTCATATAGTCAGTAAAGAAGGAGTGGCCGTGGATAAGGGAAAAATCGATTCTATTAAGGAATGGCCAAAACCAACTGACAAACACCAAGTGAGAAGTTTTCTGGGACTGTGTACTTACTACCGGAGGTTTATTAAGAAGTTTGCAGATATCGCTGAACCATTAACGCGACTTACAGAGGAAGCAAGAGAATACCGCTGGGATGTAGACTGCCAGAATGCCTTTGAAACCTTAAAAAAGCATTTAATCACAGCACCAATCTTAGGGTATCCACTGCCAGAAGGAGAGTTCATCTTAGATACAGATGCAAGTAATGTGGGAATTGGAGGAGTGCTGTCTCAGATTCAAGGAGGACAGGAAAGAGTCCTTGGATATTTTAGTAAAGTTCTCTCAAAACCTGAGCGAAATTATTGCGTCACGAGAAGAGACCTTCTGGCAGTAGTGAAATCAGTAGAGCACTTCTATCAATACCTCTATGGAAGGAAGTTTTTAATCCGAACCGACCATGCCGCCCTTAAGTGGTTGATGCAGTTTAAGAATCCAGAGGGTCAGATAGCCAGGTGGATCGAACGACTCCAAGAATATGATTTTAAGATTGAGCACCGGGCCGGAGTTAGCCACCGAAACGCTGATTCTCTTTCCAGAAGGCCATGCCCAGCAGAGTGTTCTCACTGCAACAAAACGGAATCCAAGGAAGCAGCAGTGCTAAGAACGACGGTGGTCCACGACGACTGGACGCCTACCAAGATCAGGGAAGAACAAGAGAGAGATCCAGTTATACAGAAAATCCGAAAATGGAAAGAGGAAAACCGTCGACCACCTTGGCAAGAAATATCGAACCTAGGCTCAGTAGTTAAGACGTATTGGGCCCAGTGGGACTCATTTATCATGGAAGATGGCTTGCTCAAACGAGTCCTGGAAAATGATGACGGTTCAGAGAAGAGAAGACAGTTGGTGATTCCAAAGAGCAGAATAGCCGAAGTACTTCGTCAGTTACACGACAGTCCATCAGGAGGGCATTTTGGTGTGAAGAAGACCCTTCAGCGAATTCGGGAACGGTTTTATTGGATGAACAGTTCCGACGATGTAAAAGACTGGTGTAAGAAATGTACTATTTGTGCTACGAGTAACGGGCCTTATCGAAAAAGGAGAGCTCCTATGAGACAATATATTGTTGGAAGCCCGTTTGAAAGAATAGCTTTGGACATTGCTGGGCCGTTTCCAGAAAGTGATAATGGAGGCAAGTACATGTTGGTAGTAATGGATTACTTCACTAAGTGGGTCGAGATTTACGCACTTCCAGACCAGAAGGCGGCCACCGTTGCAGAGAAGTTGATCCAAGAATATATCAGCCGATTTGGAGTGCCTTTGGAGATCCATAGTGACCGAGGCAGGAACTTCGAAAACGATTTATTCCAAGGAATATGTGATAGACTAGGTATGAAGAAAACAAGAACTACGGCTTATCATCCGCAATCGGATGGTATGGTAGAACGAATGAATAGAACAGTTGGCAAGTATTTGACAAAGATGGTGTCCGATCATCAGCGAGACTGGGACCAATATCTCCCGTTCTTCACAATGGCCTACAGATCTGCTGTTAATGAATCAACAGGCCAGACACCAGCCAGAGTCCTATTCGGACGCGAGATGCGACTACCTTGTGATCTAGAGTTTGGGTGTCGACCTGGAGAAGATGTAGCAGGTGAAGATTATGTGATCGAATTGCGAAAAAGAATGGACGATGTACACGAGTTGGTCCGTTCCCATCTCCAGATCGCTAGTGACCGAATGAAGAAACGGTACGATACGCAAGCCGAAAAGGGGTGTTTTAAGAAGAACGACAAAGTCTGACTTTATAATCCCAAAAAGGGAAAAGGTTGTTCCCCCAAGTTGCAGCAGTTTTGGGAAGGTCCATACCTCATTATGAAAAAGATCAATGATGTCATTTATCGAATAAGCAAGATTCTGAGGGGAAAGCCGATGATAGTACACCACAACCGGCTGGCGTCTTTCGAAGGCGACCACGACGTAGATGAAGAAGTGGAAATAAACCAAATCCAAGATGTGTCTGACCTCACGTTTGAGGAATTCATGGGTGCCTATGGAGGTACCGGTAAAGCAAGACATGGTGTTACCACTGAAGAAAGGCAAGATCTACTCGCGCTTCCCGATGACTACTCACTGGCCCTTACTATCCCGGCCAGTATCAAAGATGCACCAGGGTTGGCATCCGTCTTTCGAAGGAAGTTTGGTCGAGTTGCAGAACTTCAATGCCAAGTGCCAGCTCCTGGTAAAACCTTGAAACTTCAAGATGCATCACGTTACCTTTTCTACCTGGTAACAAAAGACACTGCCCGTGACCAACCTACATACCGAGATGTATGGGAAGCCTTACTTCAGTTGAGAGAGCATGTACTAGAGTCCGACGTGCAAAAGTTAGCCATGCCAAAGATGGAGTGCCACCAATTAGATTGGAGGGTTATACGAAACATGGTGGAGGAAATCTTTAAAGACACCGAAGTCCAGGTGTTAGTCTGTTGCAATCCGCATAGTTACTGGTGCGGAGAGAAAACCGTCCCTTGTCATTTCTATACAACTGGAAGTTGTAAAAGAGGGTCCAGTTGCCGATATCAGCATGCCGCTCCAGTTCCAGTCCCGACAAGGTTCCAGGAGGAACCATCTTTTAAGAGGGGTGGCAATGTTACGATAAATTCTGACCCAAAATAGTAAATATATTTTACTAATATGTTTTTATTCATTCATGAATGTTCTAGGTATACCTACCTGACGAAAATCAGCCGAGCCGCTATAAAAAAACCCGTTCCAGTTCATTCGAGACAATGCAGGTCAACATCCATGGGGTCTCCCCTCGGCTATAATACCAGTATGACGTCACATTCCAGTATTTTCGCCAAGGGTCAGGTCAGGTCTAGGCGGTCTTACGGTTCTTTATATAAGGACGAAATTTTATTGAAGGAGTCAGTCATAAGAAGCTCGGGAACCGCGATATTTAAATGTAACGAAACATAAATAAATTATTTGTAATATAAATTAGGATTAATAAAGACTGTAATAAATTCGTAATTAGTTATCGTGAGTTTTAATAAATTAGAATATGGACAATAAATTAGAATAAAGACAAATAAATTAGAACTATATAAATACACAACAATATATATATATATATATATATATATATATATATATATATATTTATATATATATATATATATATATATGTATATATATATATATATATATATATATATATATATATATATATATATATATATATATATATATATATATTCACTGAAAGCACTACATAGAAGTATGCAAGATTTAAACAGCAACGACAAACTATTCTGTAGTGATGGCTTACTACTGTCTGGTGATTTCCGATAGACATTACCGGTTATTCTTCTCTTTAAATTGTGCATAAGATTAATGCATGTTTAAAACAATTATTTTTATATCGAAATGTCCTAACATTTCGATAGATTATTTACCTAAGAGTATATGTGCAAAATGATCAACTGGCGAAAGTATTTTTCAAACATTTGCTGGATATTGAAAACGTTCAAATAAAACTGCATCCAAATACAATGCATCAATCGTCCAGATAATAGTTGCACTATTGTTGAGACCAAATATAAATTACTTAAAATTATCATTAAATAAAATTAAATTTAAATTAAATTAAACATAAAAAAAGAAGTTAGTCTTCGTAAGTGGGTATATTTATTTAAAAACCCTTAAGGGCTACATCAAAAAAACAAACGTTTTCGGACTAAACAGTCCATCATCAGGTTTAAAATTTAAAATTGCCTAAAATGAGTATAAACCATTTAGTTAAAACAACCGTGGTTATGAAATTTTGACTATGGTTAAAAAGCAAAAATGTCTATACTTACTAGGTTAAAATGCCTGAGCCACCAAAATACCTGGGTAAAAACCCTTTAAATTACATATAGTTATAAAAGATTATACATCTTGTTGTTAAAAAACTGTGACGTTCAGTATTAAATCAAATATGACTTCAGGTAACATACATTGCTGAAGTGAGTTCCAGAGCAGGAGAGTAAACCTCTACACCTGGAGAACAGCTGGAAACTGATTGACAATATACCTATGAACGAGGTCGAAAACAAAATATCAATGTAACATGGAACTATATTAGTTATACCTAGTATTACTACAACCAAAAGGTTCAAAAAATTATTTTGATGATTTTAAAAAAATACTAACAGCAATCTAGGTGTTGGGATTTAAAAATTTGGGTTATAATAGATGTGAAATCACTGATGGTGTTAAAGTCATGTTTAAGAGGATGACCTGTGTATTAGGCAATCTATGTTACTTTTTGTCGTATGGAATGTGGTCTAAAAGTGTATTTTATATTAGATATAAATAAAAATAAAATAAAAATAAAAATAAAATCATTTATTGCCATTTCTATAATGTACATGTCAAAATTTAATATATCTGTCTTCTTTCTTCTGTGTTACGCTCTTTCACCGCCAACATTTGGGTCTTCTTCCTCTCGGATCCTGGATTTTCCTAGGTGGTGTCCTCGTCTGCTTCTGTAGGTACTGTATCGGCAAACGTACCTACTTCCCTGCAAGCCTGGTTCTAGTCGCTGATCATATGGTCAATGAGTCGATGAGTTTCTCGGTGTATCCTCTGGATCCTGTTTTTCTCGAGGATATCCCTGGTTTTTCGCAGTCTTCTTATGGCCTGGTTGAAGAACCACCTGGTCCTGTTCTCGGCCACCTCCCTCAGTGGCGTGTACCCTAGTCTGTTCCTGATGGTGGCATTGGTAACTATATCCTCCCATGCTGTTCCGTCGATGATTCGATAGCATGAGTTCTCAGTTGCTTCTAACCTTCTCCACTTGGATTCCGCAATGGAGCTCCAGACTTGTACAGCATACTTTATGTTAGATTAGCTTATATATATGAAAATTCTCCTTTTATGTTTATCACATCTAGGACAAGGTAAAAATTTAATAGCAAATATTTGAAGCTAATATAAGACCTCGTATTTAAATGACTTTATTTAAGACTGCTAGTATGGTGAAAAAATTAATAAAAATAAGTTTAGTAAATTGAAAATCTACAGGTTGAAGAAATTAGAGTTATAACCTATGTGATTAAATTTCAAATTAAACATAATATCACTGATATAATAACCAAGCTACAGCTATGCGTGGCCGGGTCAGCTGAGTACGACCGTTAATTAAATTTAAAATATATTCAACAGGTGAATCGCAGAGGTTTGTATGGTCAATTCTTGGCAAATTATTAAAGATGTTAACTACTTTATTAGTTTACTAAAATATGTTTCGATTTTATTATTTTTTCAAAAGCATATACCTGTAGCAAACAAGAGGTGTCTAAAAAAAGTAATAATATAAGAATATAAGTAAAAAACGAACATAGTTCATCCTTACAAAACAATTTATAGGTTTTTGTGATGTACTGAAAACTTTACCATAACTTTACCTTAAAACTTAACAACTTAAAGGAAGAAAAAAACACAAGAAAAACTGAATGGGTGGGCTAATGCTCCTTAATTTAATTTTTCGTTGATCAAAGAGAGGATCAAACGATACTAGTTTGCTTAGTTAGTGTCGTTCCACATGTGGCTTGCTTTAGTATATGTGTTTTTTGGAATGCAGTGGGTACGATTATCGAGAAAATTGGTGAAAAAAACAATTTTTTAAAAAAAGTTTTAAACAAGCGTTTATATTTTATTACATAGAGAATAAAATAAAAATTTTATTTTAGATACAGAGACAAAACGTTTTAAAACGATATAGAGACAAAACAAAAAAAAAAGATATACCTGAAATTTTAAATGGAAACCAAAATGGTAAAGGTAATAAAATACACTGTTTTATTTTGTTTTGATTTTATTTATAAAATATGGAATCAATAATTTAAAATTATTTACTTTAACCAACAATAAGCTGTCAAGTAGTTACTTCACTTTCAAGTTGGATAAGTCAAGGAATTTATATCCTTATAATAAAATGTTAAAATGCTTTATTGAGAGTTTTATTTGTAAGTTCCTTTAACATTACGTCAACTATAAACATCTTCCAGAGTAGATTCAACAATTGAAACAGGTATATTATATGGCATACAGAGTGAAAGAAACAGAGTGTCCCATATAAAGGCATTAGTTGGTATAAAATAAAATTTCCATATTTTGGTATAAAAATAAATTATCCCATATAATAACATGAGTTAGTATTATATTTCCTTAGTGACACCTCCTAAAAAGTTTATTGTACGACACTGACACCTTCCATAATAGATCTATTGAAAGTTTTATTAAAGTTTTTTTAAAATGTTTCTTAATAAAGAAGATATATAAACCAGTCCTTTTCGACATTTTTCAATAAGCGTCCTATATCTCGCTAATGTGGAGAGCTATAAATAAGTCATGGCATCTTAACTACTTTTTTTTTATATCTGCTCTAGTTTTCGGTACACCCTGCAACATGTATCAATTTGGGATATACTGTACAGCAATTTGCCGTACATAGCTTAGCGTGAAACGCACTCCATTTCAGCCAATTAGAATTTTATATTTTCGCGCGTAAAATTTAAAATGATATATAGTTTATAAAGTATATGATAATTTTATATGCTGGTTTCGTTTATAATTCATATTTTTCCTTTATTTTTACTTTGCGTCAGATACTAGCCGTACAAATCATGGGCCGCGAGTTTTACACTCCTGCGTAGATTGCTTTAGACACTCAAATGAGATTTAACTTTAAATGATCTTGTTTATGAATTTTAGTACAACACAAGAGAGTTTTAACGTGTTTTACACATTTTCTTTAAAATACAATTTTAAAGTGTATAAGATATATATAAATAAGATGACCACATATACATATTGGGTTAGGTAATATTTATTTTGAATTTCTTGTGTAAATAGAGTAACTACCAAAAGAAGAAAGGTTTATTCCAAGGTTTGCTTTACGATTTTTTTTTTGGATAAGACCTTACAATAATTGTTTGCAGTATAACCTACCTGTTATAGAGGTCTATCGAAAAAAAGGTATAAAACTTAATTTATACATAAGTTTTGATAGTCTGATAGCATTAAATCCCGATATTGTTTTATATTTTGTCATGATTTACCGGACTAACGGTAGCTTAGCTTGCATAAACGTAATAAGTTTAATTAAAGTAGGTACGATGAGCAAAAAGAAAGTGTAAAACTAACTTTAATATATTGCTAATTAACAAATTTCGTGTGGAAAACCGGGAATTCTATTTTGAAGTTTCTGAATACATTTTAGAAGCGCGCGTTCATTGGAGTGAATTTCTGATGATAAATTTATGCTATTTTACTTTGTTAAATATTTATGCGTATTTGTATTATATAGAGAAACGTGTTTAACATCTATAAAAGAAACGAATTTAGTACATATTTAAGTATTTTTAGAGAGTAGTAATTAAGTCTCTGTAAATCCATAAAATTAATTTTTGTAGTCGCAATTATCAGAAAAACTTCAAAGGATAGATAACTAATTACTATTAAACTGGGAATAAGCCACAATTAAAGATAAAAATACGTTTATTAACGTTTCAATTTCTACTTCGGAAATGGTTCTCAAAATACAAACAGTAAATTAAACAAATTTTGTTTTTTGTTACATAGTGAAAAATTCTTCTAATAATTTAATTTTATCTGACTCATTTATATTGACCACATAACAAACCAACAAATCAGGCGGAGATCAGGAGTTCAAGACGTCATCGAAAGAACCACGACGCTTAAGTGGAACTGGGCAGGGCACTTAGCCAGAATACAAAATGGACGGTGGACAAGACGTATTATGGAATGGAGGCCCAGAAATTATAAAAAAAGCCGAGGACGACCACCGACTAGATGGACCGATGACATTAAACGTGTAGCGGGAAACTGGCTACAAGCGGTCCAGTGTAGAGAACACTGGAAAGAACTGAGGGAGGCCTATGTCCAGCAGTGGACGCGATTGGCTGATTGATGATGATGATTTATATTGACAATTCAGACATACATTATTCATTTTAATGTAGACGACTTTAAAATGATATTGCCAATATTGTTGAGTTGCGCTCCTGGGACGACTTTACTTATAAGATAGTTCATTCGATTACATGAAATCAACTTTAACTTGAGAATATCCGTCAGAAAAAAATCATAGCATGTAATTCGTCTTTAAAAAGACAAACACATGACATGATGACAGTAAAATTCTCCTGTTAGTGATTCCATAGTAAATTATGAGGGAAAAACCAGGAAGAAAACCTCATATTACTATCCCGATATTGTAAGTATTTGTTCGTGAATTTAGTTTACCTTCAACAAACATCAAAATTCTGATTTTATATGTTACGTTATTTAAAAAACATAAATGATGTATCCTCTATATTTACTGACTTACTAATACTGATATTTTCTTATTAATAACTTCCTCTTTCAATATTGGTAACCAGATCCTACTACATTCTGCCGAGGAATTTGCGACACAATTGGCCTCATTTAGCATAATTAGAGCCGCTTCTTTGATTTTTCTTTTTTTTACCATCCGTTTCTTTTAGGACTACATTTGAATTATTCCATTGAACCCTATGTTCATTATCCCATGCGTGTTTACAGATTTGAGATCTATCAAATTCTTTATTTTTAATATAAGATTGATGTTCACTTATTCTAACATTTAATGGCCTTGATGATTCACCTAAATAAAACTGATCGCATTCACAAGGTATTTTATAAATGCAATTCTTTGTCCTTTCTTGTTCATTGTTAGGTTTGGTTTTGGACAAAATAGATCTCAATGTGTTTGTTGTCAAAAACAAATGTCGTCCTAAAAGAAACGGATGGTAAAAAAAAAATCAAAGTTAATTAAGCAAATAGCAGTAAACAACGGATACAATGAACGAACAATTAATAAAATGTTAAATCAAAAACTACACAAAAAAGCCTTGAAATTAGTATTTCCACCACCAGAGAAAAAACCCAGTACCTTCTGCTCGATTACCTATACAGGCAAAATAACAACAAAAATTGCCAAACACATAAAAAAGAAAGGAATAACACCAGCTTTCCGAACAAATAACAACCTAGACAAATACATTAAAAATAACAAGAGCAAAAATAAAAAACACTTAAATAGTGGTGTGTACAAACTTCAATGTAGTGACTGCCCAACAACTTACATCGGTCAAACTGGTAGAAAGTTTGATAAACGAATAGCAGAACATAAAAGGCCTTTCAAAAATAGAAAAACAGATTCGACATACGCACTTCACCTTCTAGATCATTATCATTCTTTTAACGGCAAATTTATAATTCTTCACACTTAAAATAAAGGCCTTAAGCTATCTTTGTTAGAATCTATGGAAATCAACAAATTAAAAAACACAGATATAATTCTGAATGACTAACTTGAGACAAACAGTTCTCCCCTCCTCAACCTATTTCATTAGAGACTATAAATTTGTAAACCCAAGCCAAAAATAGATCACTTGAGAAAGGCAAGTAGCCGAAACAGCTGTAGTGATAAGATTTAAAATAAATTTTGTGGAAGTTTGAAAACAAAGTTTTTAGTGTTTTATTGTTACATAAAATGAATTTTCATAAAGTAACGGTCGAATCCATCAATTATTTAAAAAATGGAGTAATTTGCCAAATTTAACAAATCTTTTCTAGGATATTCTAAATACTTCTACCATACGTAATTTTAATTAAATAAAGATTAAAATTTTTTCTGTAAAACAATGCCTATACCCATAACTTCGTGAAAAAGGCAAAAATAAAATAAGGCAAAAAATTACGATTTTTCGTGTTTTTGAAAACATTTTGGTAAAAAGTAATATTTTTGATTTTAAAAGGTGAGATTTAGATAGAAACTTTTATTGTGAACAACTTTTTTCATAGATTTTTATTACAGACAAGAGCATAGAACTCACCTAAATCCAACCTAGTGCATAGAGACAAATTCACCCTTTTTTCAACAACACACACCTTTACATGGCAGCCACTCTACGTTCTTTTTTTTTCGTATTGCCATATATGACAAAATAAAGCCTCTTTAAGGTTGTAGTTCTCTAAAGTGCATAATCAACAGCCTAGTTTAAGTTCGTTAAATTATTTAGTTATTTATTTAAAAACTCCTAGCTACTATAAAAACCCTAGAACATTTTTATACTTTCCTTTATAATAAAAAATTTCTAAATAGAACCATATACCATAGCGTCTTGCAGTGGCTAGTAAATTTTAAAAAGACAAAAGGACAAGTTGTTCGGTGGGTAGAGAGACTCCAAAATATTACTTTCACGTAGTACATTGAAAAGGGTATCTTCAATAACAATGCCGATATTCGTTCTAGGAGACTCTGTTTGGAACTTCAATGCCAGTAGTATAAAAGATCAAGAGAAAATAACCGAATAAATAAGTGTCCAGGTAACCACAGTTATACAGGAAGAACATAATGATCAGACTTGTCTGGAAAACCTTAAAGGGAATTAAAAGAAAGACAACGACTTAAAAGTTATGCGGGAATGGTTTAAAAATGAAGTAACGCCTATTTGGCAGGAAATAACCAAGTACCGTACAACTATAAAGACCTTCTGTTCTCAATGTGTCTTTATCTTTCCAATAGTCTATTGTATAGTAAGTGGGAAAGTTCCGATTTTGTACAGTTTCAAAAGTGGTGCTGCCAAAATCACAAAATAAAAGTGTGTTACAAAAACTTCGTAGCAGCTTTTCTAAAGGACATTTTTGTATAAAGAACACTGACCAGGAAACAAAACAGATTTTTCTGGATCAACTGACGCCAAGATGTAGAGGGTTGCGGTAAAAATATCAATAATTCTAACGGTAGAAAAGACCCTCAAACAAGATGTCGTGGTGAAATGGTACAATATCTTTCCTGGGAGCCTTCTAAATGACTTACAGTCGATATTCCTGGTCCAATTTCCATTTGAAAGAGAGGCAACAAGTACTTAATGGTCACAATCGATTATTTTTATTTTACAAAATTACCTAAAATTGTATCTATTCTTCAAAAAGAAGCGACTACTGTAGCAGAAGCAAAGAGTTAATAAAAAAGGAAAATAGAAAAGAGAAAAAATATTAAAGTTATGGTGTTTGCGGGTTAACACCCCATAATAATTTATGACACGTTGCGGGGAAAATAGACACACTATTTTCCACGAAAAAGAGATAAGAAATACATTTTAAATTTACAAATTTTTGTAGCTCAGAAATCATAAATCTTAGACTTAATAATTTTGTCGTCGGAATATAAAGATGCAATTTAATCAATTCTTAGTGGCTCACCCTATATAGAAATCTTTATTAATTATAATGTAGTAATTTGTATAAAATAAGCATAATTTGAAATTATTACGTAATTAAAATATAAATATAATTTAGTAGATTTTAAAAATACACCGTGAAAAAAAATTGTTACCCATTAATTCAACATTCTGGATATATAAAGCTTGATGCCAACCAGAGTTCGAGCAACAACTACATTAAAAAAAATGTCATTTTGCATCAATTAATTCAAACCCATTGAAACTTTTTCGAGCGAAAAAGAAAATGCCCTCTTTAACAGTCGGACGGGATGCTGGGGCTGGGCCATTATCAGGCGCAAGCGTCGCTTACCATCGCGCCGCCGGTTGTTTTCTGTTCATTCAGTGTCAATCTCGTTTTGCAGGATGCTGGTCCAAGCGTCGGCCCTGCAAAGTTAGGATATTCCGCGCGCGGGTTTTTTAACTTTAAAATTTAGCCATGGGATTTTTAGGCAGTAGGTGTCACTGACTTTTAAAGAATTGTGTTAAGTTAATATAAGATGTGAGAACTGCACTGCAGCTGATATTGTTTCTCATAAGTTTTTGCTCAACGGTAAGAGTTTCCTTTTCTCTAATTTAAACTAATTAAATTTAATAACACAAATAGTTTTCTAGAAATGTACAATTGTAAGAAGCTTGCACGAATGTCAAAAATTTTAGGCTGATTCCGCAATGGTATAAATTATATAGCATTATTACACAAAAATATAATTTTTTTGTACTTTGTTAATAATTACTACATAATGTTATTATATTCTAAGTGGTCAAATAGACAGTGGCAAATATATTAATGACAATAATAGTAGTGTGTCTACAATGTAACAATTTTAATTTTGAATGATATTCTTATAATTTCAGTGAAGATTTAAAGAAATATTTAACATTTCTTTAAATATTTACTGAAATTATTAGAATATCATAAGTTATTTACTTATTATGTCAGTTGTGTAAGGTCTGGTATCTTTGTTATTTGTGGTGATTTCAACATGTATTATATTAACATATATTTACCGAAAAAATCTATGTTACTTAATTTTAAGACCAGTTTTGGACTTCATTATAAAAATACTAAGCCAATAGGAATATTTACAAATAAAACCGTTGGTTAGCCATTACTCAGTTAAAAGTATTCCACAAGTATATAGGCAGGTTATGGTAGGATATATATTTTAATACTTTACTTACGGATGGTATACAGTCATTTGAGGCACGTAGTGCCTCCACCAATGTTTAGACGACTCGCATGAATGAAATTGGACATAAACTCTTCTAAGACGTAAATAAGTTTCAGTTCAGAATCAAGGCTTAGGTCATACATCCACAAGAAAAGTGTTAAATAGTCTTGGTCTTTATTTCAGCTTAGATATATTTTAAACAAATGGTCAGGATAAAATTTGGTACAAAGTTTTCTTGAATATCGTTACTATCACAAAACTCTTCCGGTTATTAAAGAAATAGAGACAGAAGAGACCTATTTTGGCCAGTAGATATTAGTGATAATCTAAATTTATTTTTTAAATCTAAAATTTAAAAAGCAACTATATCCGTACGTTAAATGATGCAAAAAATCCCATTAAAGGATTTTATTAAATCAGAGTGTTCATTAAAGAGTATATGGCACATTAAACCATTAAACTAGGAACCATAAAAACAACACTGATTGAAGAATTATTGACAATGCGTAAAATATGTTCGATTTAAAATAAAGAGCAATCAATTTTGTAAGTATTTTTGTACGTCATTATTATTATTATTATTGAGTTAATGCCTCGACAATATACGTCATTATTACCACACTTTAATATTGGTATATTCAGTAATTCCACAACCACAAAAATTAGTAATAATTTTTTACATTTGGCGTAACACCCGTTGATGTTAAAAATGGTTTATCCCTGATAAAATAATAAAATAGATAGCCTTGTTTATATATCCCGTCTTACCTTATATTCTGAACCTATTATTCTTAATGATTCAATTTTTAAAAAAGGAGATCTTGTGTTTCACTCGAGATGTATCGAGATATACGAGGTTAAACTATTTAGACATTTCTCCAGAATCATAACTTTAAAATCGTTACTAAATGTAAGAGTTTAACTGTATATCAGTTTTAGTTTATTGTTTATCTAGGAGTTGCATAGCTAACTAGTTCAATTTTTTTTTAATTCATAAAAAAAATGACTTAAGTAGTTATGTCCCAATGGGTTATATGACTTAAGTTTTTTAGTTCACTGATCTCAATACATGTTTTATGAAAAAATGGCATCTGTAGTCGTTATTTATTGTCTTACATATTAAAAATAAATAACAAAAACGTATTATATAGTAAATATTTAATAAAATCATACAAACTAAACATTTTTTGATCACTAAGGAAAAAAATCTTAAAAAATAAATTAATATTACTCATCATCAGAGGTGACGCTATCCTTTGTTCTAGACCCAGAGATTTTTAGGTTTTTATAATAGTCATGGAACACTGGATTTATTAAATGTAAAATGCTGACCAAGTCTGCTTTTTTCTCTTTACTTATAGGTAAATACTCAGTATACTGAATTGCAGGCCTTAAATCTGTAATATTTTGTCCTCTTCTTAGAAAAGAAATTTTTTTAAAAGGCTCATCTAATTCTAGAGACCTTTTATATAACAAAGTACACCTATTTTCTTCTTTTAAAAATCGCATCCATTGTATATCATGCCACACAAATTTATTATTCTCGTTATCTTTTGTTTTTAATTGCAGTTCTTTGGCATATAATTGCTTAAAATCTAAGAAATCTGGTTGGTCCATATCTACTACAACATATTTCGGTCCCATTGATCGGATTAACTGAGACCAATCACGTGGATGATGAATATCCATGGATGTCTTCTTTTTATTCTTTTCTATATTTGCATGCACTGTGTCACACTCCATATGTGAATGTCCACTTACCATAAATTTGTGATCTATAGACTGCAAAGTAGAAGAGTTTTGTAACGCTGAAAAACACATTGCAGCTATATGTGAATTTCTATTTTGACCTGTACATGTGTCAGAATACATGATCAAATCAGTTATATCTGGTGAAAGTTGAGAAATATATCTATATACGCATGAACCAATCTGGTTACCACCTCGTCCTGCGATTGTTTCATTCCAGATAAAATTCCAAGCTACTCCTGTGTCACCTTCATGGACTGTTAAATTATATACAGCCAATTGACGTTTATAAAATATTATAGATGAACGTAGATAAGGAGTTTGTAAGACTTGTTGCAAATCAAAAGTTACCATTTTAATTGAAGGATTTTTTATTGCGTCAGCTTTATCCTTTGATTTTGCTTCAAAATGTTTGTCAGCTGCAGTTTTATGTCTGTTCCATTCAATTACGAGATCTTGTTTTTCTAGTTCATCTTTACATAATTTCACTTTTAGTTTGAATGTATCGCACGTATTGCATGTATCATTATGGGGCACTTTGAAACTTAAATTCATTTCCTTAAAAATATTTCTATACACATTGTAGGATACTGGGTGATCCGTTACTAATTCTTTGTAAAGTAAATACATTACAGAAATATTTAAATGAGATGGAAGATACTTTTTTTCAGTATGTCTTCTGCTGTAATGGCTTTCATATCTTGGGAACGAATTTATATGATTGATGATTTTATCTTTTCTTTCCTGTGTAGTTTTTGTTACTGGTGAATGTCTTCCTCGATTGTCAGTACTTATAGTTGCTCCATCGGAATTTTTCAGTATTTTGTTAAGTTGAACTTTGATGAACCCTTCTGTGATATTAAAAGTTTTCATAAAACATACTTTACATATTTTATGGAATTCTCCATCAATTTTAATATTGTAGGTATATGTCAACTCTCTTTTGCGGTTGTTAGTATCTGAGCGTATACGAGTTGTTGCCTTAAGCTTGGACGTAATCAAGCTAACAATATAGTCTGCTCGACGATCGTGACTTCCTAAAGACCAAAAACCAGAAAACAGCTCTTGTCGTTTAGCCGTCTCAAATCTAATACTACAATTCAATCGACATGGTAATAAATCTTGACAAAATTTACCCCGTACTTCTTTACCACTCTCTGTGACATATAGTTGACCAGTATTTCTGCAAATCTTCCTTGTTTCTCTAACAATCCTTGATCGTTTAGAAGGGACTGTTTGAACTATGTCTGTGGTTCTCTTTGTTTTTGCTGCTGTAGTACTTCCTACTGTGTCTATATTTGGTGCACTAGTAGCTTGTGGTGTAGTAAGTTCAATTTTCTTCTGTCCTGCGACATTGTTATCTAAATTGTTTATTGAAATGTCTAAATTTGATTCGTCTAAATCTGGAATGTAATCTGAGTCCTTGTCTTCATCATCACTATTATGAAAAGGATCCTCAAACTCATTTAAAATTTGCCCTAAAAAAATATGAAACGCTATTAAAAGAAAACACGAAAAAACAAACTGCAGCTAGAAAAATAGTTTTGTTAAACTCTGTTTCCACTTACATTTATCTTTTGAGACACTCTGTATATCATCACCCCATGTACTGCTTGATGCTTGACTGTTGCCTGATATACATGTCTGGGTCATATCCTCTGGGTCTTTGTATTCATCATCACTATTATGAAAAGGATCCTCAAACTCATTTACGGTTTGCCCTGAAAAAATGTGAAGTGGTATTAAAAGAAAACATGAAAAAACAAACTGCAGCTAGTAAAATATGTTTGTTAAACTCAGTTCTACTTACATTTATTTTTTGAGGCACTCTGTATACTATCACCCAATGTACTGGCTGTTGTTTGACTGTTGTCTGATGTGCATGTGGTTGCCTGGTTTTTATCTGATAAATAAAACAAATATGTCAAAATCAAAACCAAATTATATTTATATGAAATCAATACAAATCATAAGTTTACTAGCAACAAATTTAAAATATGTACGTGTTAAAAACGTTGCAATTTTGTAAACTAATAAAATATAATCATAATCTCACTAGCATTTTACATAGTAATAATAATTATATTATGTAATACTTACAGCTATATTGTTGAGATAAATCCATTAGGGCTAGTTTCTTTCCTCTTGAAAAACTATCCATTTCGTTATAAGCTATTATAGTTTAGATAAAATACAAACTTTTGTAACACAGAACACAGTGATAAACAAGCTTCTAAAACATAAACGGTCAATCACAGTAAGAAATTTGATTCTTAAGTGATGCTAATTCAAGGTTGCCAGCAATTTTTATAACCGGGTATAACTTCCTAAATTGTCATAGGAACTTTTGCTCAAAATTTCATAAGCGAATTAGTTCTTATGCCACTAAGGTTGTTTTACCCAAATACAAACAAACAATATTTGACTTATGTTATTATTTCCTCAATTGTATTGTAGAAACGAATCGTTATATAGGACTCAGGTTTTTTTACCCTCAAATATAGATAGCCACCTATCTGTTGGTCCATTAAACTCAAAATGGCCAAAACTTGACTTAAGAACTTTTACCCTGCGACCACAGAAATGTTAAATTATTTTGAATAAATTTAAATATGTGCTCCTCTAAGACATACCTACACATAGTGCTTTTAGAATAGAATCCATGTGGCATTGGATAGAAGAACGTATTTGAGTGCATCCGTTTTCACTTAACTGCTATGATTCCAATAGTTGTGATTCCAATAATATGACATTCTTTAGGAATATCTTGCACTGTTAGTTGTCCTTGTATGATAGTTATTGTCTAGAAAGTCTAGAGGGCTAAACTGCAAGTAAGGATATATTTTTCGGATATAGTTTCGTTATTATTTCCATGAATATGGTCATCATATGTATGGTGTTCGATTATATGTTGCTTGATTATTCTGGTGAGTCTTTCTCGTTTAAAACTTGGTTTTATATGAAAACATTTCTACAGTATATGTAGTTATCCGAGTAGAGTCCTTTACAGTTTGCATACTTTGCGAGTTGGTCTCGTGAGTCTGTGTATTGTATGGTCCTCCAGTTTTCGCTGCATTTCACACACAAGTAGTTTCCTGCTGCTGGTGTGTTGATATAACTAACCCTCTATTGCACACACCATTTTAGAGAGCAGCAAAAAAATTTCTAAGGTAAATATGGGAAAGTAAGGATATTTAGACTATAGTTCATTTTTATGAACGATAGAGTAATTAGCATAATTTTAACTGGTACCTTCGACCACTCCATGGGCGTGCTCAAGATTAATTGAAAAATTACTTTGAATAATTGTAAAACATAAATGAATTATTTCAGTGTTATAAAGTGTCAGTATGTGTATGTTAACAAAAGTGACCTCTTTTATCACACACCATATTGGAACTGACTGGCCTACATTAAAAAGGGTTTTAAAAATTCACATTTTTTTTTAATTTTTAAAAATTACAAAAGAGAAAAAGAGTTTTTAAAATCGTCTAAGGTATGTTAAATAGATGAATAAAAATATTAATATAAAACTTACAGCTACTTGTTACAAATCCAAATCAGATTCAGAAGATGAACTTTCAGAACCAAGATTTATAATAACTGGCTCAATCATTTTATCAGTAATATTGTCCAGCTTCCACATTTTTTCCTCTTCTTTAATAGTGTGATTTACTGCCTTTTCCCAGTTTTCAGGTTTTACATTATTTACGGCCTCCAAAAACAACTGTTTAACATCATGAATTTTAAAAGTGGTATTTTTTCTTGAAACTTCACTCTTTATCTGTGCCCATACCAGTTCAATCGGGTTTAATTCACAATGATATGGTGGGGATCTAAGTACTGTCATTCCACGATTTTTGGCAATTTCATCAATTTCGTATTTTTAAAATTTTTCTTTATGAAGGGCACACAACGAATAAAGTTCCTTTCTTATAGATCCGGGATGGTACGTAATATTTTTTGAACTCAGCCAATTCTGCAAGTCTTTTTTTAACCACTTGATTGTGGGCAGTCCTTCTATAAGTCTGGAGTGATAACTTGCATTATCCATTACTATTACACAGTTCTTAGGAAGAATATCTATCATTTGTTAGAACCATTCTTGAAAGACATCAGCGTTTATGTCTTCATGGTAGTCACCAGTACGAGTTGATTCAAAAGTTAATAAACCACCTTCAAAAAAACCGTCTGAACTGCCAATGTGTACTATTATCAGCCTGCGTCCCTTTCCTGATGGTGGGTTTAAACCAGTAGATAAGTTATTTACAATAGCGTGCCTTTGACTTGTAACAGTTTCATCCTGCCAAAATTTATTTGGTGTATGACCCTCGTTGATCCATGTTTCATCAAGATAAAATATTTTTCTTTTTTGGTTTCTCATTTCCTTTATGGTTCTTAGAAAATGTCTTCTCCATATGACAATATCGCTTCTTTCTAATAAAATAGACTTTCTGGGATTCTTTTTCCAGCGGAACCCTATTTCTTTTAAAAGTTTCCATAACGTACTTCGACTCATTTCTGGGTAATCCTTATCATCTCGAATTGAGACAAGAACTTTATCCAATGTTGGAAATTCTTGTCTAAAGAAGAATTCATGTACTTTCCGTCGAAGTCCTTCTTTAAAATGATATTCTATTTGAAATTTTGGTTTCCCTGGAGCATTACGTGGCATTTGAAAACTACCACATTTCTCTTCTTTAATAACTCTGTAAATCGTAGATTTCCCAACACCAAGTGTACTGCTAACTAACTCAACGGTCTCATCAACACTTTCACATAAACGTTTGTCTGTAAATGATTTAAAACAATTAAATATGAATGTTTTTTCATTAACTGTTAAAGGACCAATTTTTCGGCGTTTACACGGCACTTCCAAATTTTCCATAACACTATTATACACAATAAACTGCACCTTGCAACTAAAGTAAATATTTTTAGTGAACTGTTAAGAATTTTGAATACGTCACTTGGACCTTCCTACAAAATGGAAAAACCCACTATCACATTTTCTGTGGAATAAGTTTAGAAGGTAATTATCTAGTCAATTACTGTCGTAGATTCCTGGAATTAAAGAATTAAATGTTTGATTGTTGAAACCCTTACTTCGTGGAATGCACTCATTTCAGATAAAATAAAACGTTTTATTTTATCTAAAAAATTAAACTTTATTTTGCAAATAGGTAGGTACTTATTAAACTTTTATTGGTTATATATAACCAAGAAAATAAACATCTTACATTTCTTGCAAATTCATTAGTACCTGTTAAGCTCCATCACTCCGACACTGGCAACCTTATTTAGGGATTAGTAACCCTCACAACTATTGTATTCTATTCTACTCCAACCTTTATACCTGGTGGTCATACTTAATTTAAAATTGTTTTCCTATATACTTCTGTAAACTTGTTGACAAATATCTGTTTTTCATTGAGTCACCCGTGTCAACAGTTTAGGGATTTGCATACATAATTTATTGTTTTATTACTGTCTCATACATAAAAATACACTATAGTTTTAGGTAGTTATTTATTTTCAAAGTTTTTATTTCTTTGAAAAAAAGTGTACATTCAGATATACATTGTGCATATATTATTAAAAAAATTGCAATTCTATACCTTAGTCAATACAGATTTTTCATAGACGGTTCTTAGTTCTTACGATAATATAAAGAAAAGCAGGCACAATATCTACAAATAATCTACTAATAATAAAAAATATTAAAACTATTGATGAAAATCTAGGAAACAGTTTCTGTCTGGAACAAAACATAGGAAACAGTTACATTTAGTGCATTTTACTTTTGTTATTTTTTGGCATTTTCTATTCTTACATCGTCCTGTCTTTTTTTCATAGTGGGGCCAATGGTCCATTCTATCAGCAATATAGTCTGCATTTGCGGAGACACAAGTTTTAATTTTTCTTTGTCCAATGATGGTGTACTGCCGGATGGGCGACCTCTTTTTGCTAACTTACTAGCCCAACATAAACTCTGAGCAACATCTGCCTTGAACTCATATAAAGACAGCTGTTGTTTTTTAGGAATTCCACAGTCATCGCTAGCTCACCTATACATAAGCCAAGCAATTGTGATGCTCATGTGCATTAAAAGAAAAAATATTCTAAGATAATATTTTCTGGACCGAATCTTTGTTCGGTAAAGTGCCAAGAGAGAATCTATCAAATCCACTCCCCCCATAAATTTATTATATAAAATAATAATACTGAGGCATTTTATTGTTACACTTTCCTTTTTTTACAGTCGTACCTCTGGAGAGTCGTTTCAGGAGAAGCACTGGCAAATGTACTTAGCAATGTCACTGCCTTATTGTCATACCATTTGACTACTCTGAGTGTTGTGCTGTTATGGACAGCAACCTTTTCCGCACAACTCCCTCGACCTTGCTTTATTAGCACTTTATCTGCTGTCAGCTTGTTTTCGGGAACCCTGTTTGTACGAACTGTACCCAAACTCTGGATGCCATTTTTAGATAATTTTATTTGCAACTCAGGACTGTAAAACCAATTATTATAAAATAGCAAAAAACTTTGTTTTTTTTGTTATGCGTTCAGCTAAGCGAATAACAACAATACTGCTAGCACTTATATCTGGTAAATCATCTGGTTGCTTCTGAGCTCCACAATAAACCTTAAAATCATATACTATGCCGCACGCACCTGCAAGACAAAATAATTTGTAACCCCATTTCTTTGGCTTTTTGGAATTATATTGCTTTAGTCCGCTACGTCCTTTATAGGGAATAATTTGCTCGTCGACAGATAAATGTTGCTCTATTGGTATGGACTTCATATTGTGCCTTATGATTTTAATCACGTTTCTTATTTTGAACAAAGTTAGAGTATTGCATGCGTTTTGTTTGTCTGCTAAGGATTTAAATGGTCACTTTCAGTTTCTTTAGTGTCGTCATCTCCCTTAAATTTTTCTATTTTTTCTCTAGCCATCTATAAAATGGATAGCAGTAGCGGTCTTTTGTCGTATCTGGACTTCATTTTTTTATGTTGATGAAATTGATATTTAACTATAGGATTTTCCTGTTTATTTTTTTGGCTGTTTAGTTATGAGTACTTTTTTTCTAATTTTATTACAACCTTGTATGTTTGGTTTTTTCATTGTCTACTGACGCATCTTCCTTTAGTGCTTCCGCTAGTTCCCTTTGTCACTTTCTTTTTGGCTATAATATTATCTGTTTTGAATTTTATTTTATGGTTTTAATTTTTAATTATTTCATTCATTGCGGCTTACATATTCATGTACATAAAGGGATGTATATGTCGATATTTTCGATGTACAAGCCTCCAGGTTAAATGTTTTTGGTATTTAAGGAGGTTTCGTCTTACTTTGTGTCGTTGGATTTGCTTATTGACAAGTGACTTCGTTTTTTATTTTGCTGAGATTTTATTGGATTTACATTCCTCTGTTGCGTGTCTTGCTTTTATAAGTTATAATAAGTTCCCTTATTTTCTTTTTTATAAATATAAGTAGCCTAGATTGTTTAGACTATTTATTAGGTGTTTTGGTATTTCTTCCTTTATTATTAGGTTTGTTTTTTTTGGTTTTTTTCTCACATTTGTGTTATATTTTCTTGAGATTAATCTGCATCTTTTAATTTTGGTTTTTTAATTTAGTGTGCAACTTACTGAGTTTAATCCCTAATTTTTTTGTTCTGTTTTTGCTATTGGATTTGTCCGTAGGTGTATATTATCTGTATATATCCCTCGCCCAACCGTTTCATCTCTCTCTGTTGTCCCATTCTTTATAGTTTGGGCCTTTCTTACTCATGGGCGTCGTCTATTTTATTCCTCCACCATCTTAGGGATCGTCCTCTTTTCCTAGTTCTTTCTACGGCACTTTATTCGGTTATTCTCTTTATCCATCTGCTGTTGCTAGTTCTTTTTACATATCCATACCACATTTATCGTTTTTATTTTATATATGTTCGTACGTCTGTTTCAATTGATGTTCTTTGCTTTATTTCGTCATTAATTCTCCTATCCATTCTTGTTACTCAGCAGTATATTAGCAAGTATTTCATTGCTACTATCTTACTGCCTTTCTTGTTTACAATCCAATTTTTAGCCCCATATGTCATAATAATTCGCACTAATGTTTTATAAATATATGTTTTTGTATGTATATTTAGGTATTTATCCCACTATACTGAATTAAGATGGCTGTTCTTGTTTGTCCTAATCTTTGCTTAATTTCTTCCTCTGCGGTTGCTTCTTTCGTGATTATAAACCCCAAGTATTTAGATTTATCTTTTGCTTTATTCCGTTGTCATCAACATGACGATCTTCTATGCCTCCTTCACTTGTAGATAGCTACTCTGTTTTCGCGAGGTTAATAGAATATACCAAGGCCTGCCTTGGTATATTCTTGGAAACCACTCTTGGAGCTGCGGAATCAACCACCTTTGCAAGACATCTTTGTACTGATCTTGCCGCATTATTTCTTTTTACCACGTACCGACGTCCAGTACCATTGCCGTTAATAACTGACCAAATTATCACTTTTGTAGGCTGCTTTACAATATGTTAACTTAATTTTTAAAAAAATTATGTATAAATAAAAATATGTATATTAAATTTATTAAATGTATCTACAAAAAAAAAATTTAACACCTTTAAATTGTATGATTAAATAGATTAGGTGTTCCGTCAGTTTTAATATATTTAACGCTGCTTTTATTGCTATAGGCGACATATAGATCTCAAAAATTCTGCTCTTTTCACAGATATGAGATTGTTCCATTAGGCCTCGTTTTGGATCACATTCTAGCCATTTATAACTAATGTCTTTTAATTCAATACTGAGTGACATACGAGAATCGCTAAAAAGTTCTTTTTTATTTAATTAAATCCATAACGCTGTCAAACCCATAGGTTTTAAAAAGAATTCAATTTGAATTTATGTTAAACAAATCTGTTTAACTTAATACACTTTATGATATCTAATGAAAAGTACACTTACCTCATTCATACATACTGTAAATTGTATTGTGAATTTTGTTTTTATTTGTTATTTCAGTGTTGATAACTTTCTTAAGCCTAGTACGCTTTTTGGGTGGTAATATTAGGGGTGTATTAGATTTTACGGAATTAAAGATAAAACTTGCAAATTACATACTATTAAACTTTGAATAAGCCACAATTAAAGATAAAAATACGTTTATTCACGTTTCAATTTCCACTTCGGAAATCGTTCTCAAAATACAAACAGTAAATTAAACAAATTTTGTTTTTTGTTACATAGTGAAAAATTCTTCTAATAATTTAATTTTATCTGACTCATTTAGCAATGAGTCAGATAAAAGTCTGGCAATGGGCTCTAGTTTATCTCCATTCTTAGCCGATATATTTATGGAAGATTTTGAAACAAATATCATTTCTAAACAAAATTTCAAACCCACAGTATGGTGGAGGTATGTAGATGATGTATTCTCAATATGGCCTCATGAATTAGAGTTGTTAGACACATTCCTAAATGATATAAACGATAAAGAAGAGACAATAACATTTACCATGGAAAAGGAATATAATAACACGCTACCTTTACTGGATGTTTTAATCTCTAAGAACGATACTGGATATGAGACTCAGGTGAATAGAAAACCAACACACACCAATAGATATTTAAATTTCAAATCAAATCACAATAATAATGTAAAAAAAGGAATAATTAAATCCTTATACGATAGAGCTAAAATTACTTGTTCCAATGAAAATTCGTTCTTAGAGGAGAGACATTTGTTAACATCTGTTTTATTAAAAAATGATTATCCTTTATCGTTTATAAATAAGGAATTTTCAACAATCGATCGAATAGAACAGAACAACTTAGAACGAGATTCTACAGCATACACAAGGAATAATATGAGGAAAATAACAATACCGTACATAAAAGGACTATCAGAAAAACTTAAAAGGATAGGAAATAAATTCAACATTTCAACAACATTCACAACAACAAACACGTTGATATCTATTTTGTCCAAAACCAAACCTAACAATGAACAAGAAAGGACAAAGAACTGCATTTATAAAATACCTTGTGAATGCGATCAGTTTTATTTAGGTGAATCATCAAAGCCATTAAATGTTAGAATAAGTGAAGATCAATCTTATATTAAAAATAAAGAATTTGATAGATCTCAAATCTGTAAACACGCATGGGATAATGAACATAGGGTTCAATGGAATAATTCAAATGTAGTCCTAAAAGAAACGGATGGTAAAAAAAGAAAAATCAAAGAAGCGGCTCTAATTATGCTAAATGAGGCCAATTGTGTCGCAAATTCCTCGGCCGAATGTAGTAGGATCTGGTTACCAATATTGAAAGAGGAAGTTATTAATAAGAAAATACCAGTATTAGTAAGTCAGTAACATATAGAGGATACATCATTTATGTTTTTTAAATAACGTAACATATAAAATCAGAATTTTGATGTTTGTTGAAGGTAAACTAAATTCACAAACAAATACTTACAATGTCGGGATAGTATTATGAGGTTTTTTTCCTGGTTTTCCCTCATAATTTACTATGGAATCACTAACAGGAGAATTTTGCTGTCATCATGTCATGTGTTTGTCTTTTTAAAGACGAATTACATGCTATGATTTTTTTCTGACGGATATTCTCAAGTTAAAGTTGATTTCATGTAATCGAATGAACTATCTTATAAGTAAAGTCGTCCCAGGAGCGCAACTGAACAATATTGACAATATCATTTTAAAGTCGTCTACTTTAAAATGCATAATGTATGCCTGAATTGTCAATATAAATGAGTCAGATAAAATTAAATTATTAGAAGAATTTTTCACTATGTAACAAAAAACAAAATTTGTTTAATTTACTGTTTGTATTTTGAGAACGATTTCCGAAGTGGAAATTGAAACGTCAATAAACGTATTTTTATCTTTAATTGTGGCTTATTCCCAGTTTAATAGTAATTAATTTACAACTCCACAAGAAAATAGCTTCAGAACAATATAAAACTTGCAGTTAAAATATGTAAATTTAAACAAGTAATTCAAGTTAGTTACGCTTAAGCATATATTAAGAGAAAGTAGCCAAAAAGTAACAATGACTCGCCGCGATCGTTTCATTGTCCAAATAGCTAGGATGGACCAATTACTTTCTACGAGGAAACTAAGTTCCTGTAGCTGGCTGTATACCATATATCACAAAAAAATTTGTTAAAATCCTTTATAAAAGGTATATAAAATTGCCTCAAACGGGCTATCACAAACACATTGCAAAACGTTTTCGGATTAAACAATCCATCATCAGTGCAAACGGTTGTACATGCTAGTAGCCACCAAAATATATGGGTAAAAACCCCTTAAAAGTTATAAATTTGAAATTATTTTACATTATTAGTGTTTCTAATTTGTGATGGTTAAGTTACCGTTGGATAGGTAACATGGCGGCGTATGACTCTACATGAGTAAAATGGTCCTGAGACGAAGTGCCTACGAGGACCTGTTGATAACAACTCAACAGGTCCTCGTAGGCACTTCGTCTCAGGACCATTTTACTCATGTAGAGTCATACGCCGCCATGTTACCTATCCAACGGTAACTTAACCATCACAAATTAGAAACACTAATAATGTAAAATAATTTCAAATTTATAACTTTTAAGGGGTTTTTACCCATATATTTTGGTGGCTACTAGCATGTACAACCGTTTGCACTGATGATGGATTGTTTAATCCGAAAACGTTTTGCAATGTGTTTGTGATAGCCCGTTTGAGGCAATTTTATATACCTTTTATAAAGGATTTTAACAAATTTTTTTTTTTTTTTTCAATTACTTTCTCTCCCCTAACTCAAGAAGAAACTTGTGATAACCACAGGTGTAGGTACTTCACTTATAACGATAGAAAAAAAAATCGTACACAAGGACTATACAACTGTAGACAGTTATCCAAGCAGCTCAAAATTGATCTTCCAAATTAGTGTCTTATTGGATATGGAATAATGGATTATTTAAAATTGATAAAGTGCGCTATTTTCGAACGAAACCAGAATTTGTGAAAAATTAGATGATTGACGGATTCGTATACTTAAAGGGCAAGGCAGACAAGCAAAAACGACAATTGCCAGATCTGTTCATAGATATAAAGGAAAAAGGTTCATGTTATTTTATTTATTTATTTAGCGTATGGCTACATCACAGGTTCATATAAATATATAAATGATATAAATTACAAACAACAGTAAATATAAAAATATTATTCTACAAACAAACATCTAGATTATAAATATACTCGATTGACTCTTTTGTAGCAGCCAGGAAATCTGAAGGGTTGCCAGTATAGGATCTAATCGGGCATTCCTCTACCATGTGTTTTACTGTTTGCCTTTCGGCGCCGCAGTCGCAATTTGGTGATTGTATTTTTCCCCATCTAAAAAGTGAGTCGGAACATCTGCCACAGTTCGTCCTTATTCTATTGAGTGTGGTCCAAATTCGTCTCGGTTGGTTAAAGCCCTCAGATTTGCTTGTAATACATGGCATGTTCCAGTTAGCTGGTGCAGCGTTATTCTCCCATTGTTCTCTCCACCGTTCAGTTACATTAAAGTTTTGATCTACTAGCCTTTTTGCTGTTTTTAGAGGCGGGTGTCTTGAACGGAGCCTATTTTACCCGGTTCTGAGGTAGCATTATCATAAGTAAAAAACTCTATTTATTTACATCCAACCAACTTTAGCAGCTCGTAGGTATATTGATTTGGTTCTAAAACCTGTAGTTAAGCTCCAGAGCGGTGCAATAGAAGAAATTTTAATTTTCATACATG
Source organism: Diabrotica balteata (assembly GCA_918026665.1). Taxonomy (NCBI): domain Eukaryota; kingdom Metazoa; phylum Arthropoda; class Insecta; order Coleoptera; family Chrysomelidae; genus Diabrotica; species Diabrotica balteata. The sequence goes on along the minus strand of OU898280.1, from coordinate 74,677,361 downwards.
ACAATGCGCCTCCACATACCAACAGAGTTACTATAGACTTTCTTGAAGCAGAAGACTAAAATGACTAAAGTTGCTTGAAATCAAGACTTTACCTTATGGCCATTTCTTAATCTAGTCCAATAAATAACGCACTAATGGTAACATGGACCACGCGCACAATCACTATGCTCTGGTTTTTAACTGTCAGTTAAACTAATTCAAAGGGCTTTTTTAGCTGTCTTCTTTATAATTGTAGCCACAGTTTTTATACCCAGGTCGTTATGGAGCTTACGTTCCAAAGAGCATTCACAATATTTCTCAATACGTTATTATGAAATTTCTGTAATATTTCTATATTACTTTTTTTGGAACACCCCCAGAGTTGGCTACTATAAATCCAAATAGGTCGTAGTATTTGCTTATAAAGTAAAATCTTGTTGTATGTAGATAGAGAAATTTTTCTTCCAAGCATCAAATTAATTTTTTTCTATCATTGAAAAAGTTCTTCCCTTTTTTTCTTAATATTAACTTTCCAGCGTAGTTGTGCATCTAATGTTATACCTAGGTCTGTTGCCGTATTTGCATATGGTACTTGCTTATTATTAATTGTAACTGGAATATTTTATAGATATCCGGATGATATACTCCTGATTTCCTCGGAACGACAAGAACTGGAATTAATGCTGAATGAACTGCATGAAAAATCACTGCAAAAAGGGCTAAAAATTAACTTCAACAAAACAAAAGTAATGACAAACACGGAAGACCAAGAGGCAATAAAAATAAAAACAGAAAAAATAGAACAGGTAAATGAGTATATCTATCTAGGACAAGCAATTAGAGCTGACAGAGAAAATCAAACAGCCGAAATATCGAGACGAGTAAGAATGGGATGGGCAGCGTTCGGCAAACTTTCTTACGTTCTAAAAAATCAAACAATCCCTCTATACTTACGAAGCAAGGTATATAACTCCTGCATAATACCGGTGCTCACCTACGGAGCACAGACATGGACATTTACACAGGCCAATTTGAATAGGATAAGGAAGGCACAAAGAGCGATGGAGAGAAAATCTTGGGTGTATCACTTAGAGATAGAAAACGTAACCAGTGGATCAGAAGCAGAACAAAGACAGTAGACGCGATAGAACAAGCAGCAAAATTGAAATGGAAATGGGCTGGACACAATGAACGTCTCCAAGACGAAACAAATGATTATCAGCAAGGAGAATATAAACGGGGCTCATCTATACATTAATGGGACGCAGATAGAGCGAGTACAACAGTATTGTTACCTGGGAACTATTATTAACGAACAGTGGAGCAATTTACAGGAAATAAAGTGCCGCATGGGAAAGGCAAGAACGATCTTTAACAAAATGAGCGCCATCTTCAAAAGTCACAACATATCCCATGATACAAAAATGAGACATTTGAGATGCTATGTTTTCTCTGTGTTGTTGTACGGGGCGGAGGCATGGATGCTTACAGACACCACTATTAAAAAACTTGAAGCATTTAAGATGTGGCTTTATAGAAGAATGCTGAGAATATCATGGACAGCAAGAATCACGGACAAGGAAGTTCTAGGAAAAATGAAGAAGGAACCAGAGATTGTATTTACAATCAAACGCATAAAATTCCAATATCTGGGACACGTTATGAGAAATGAGCACCGTTACTCCCTGCTACAGTCTATATTGCAAGGTAAAATCAAAGGTAAGCGAGGACTCGGTAGAAGGAGAATATCATGGCTGTGGAATTTAAGAACATGTTTTAAGAAAACCTCAACGGAGCTGTTTCGAGCCGCAGCGAGCAAGGTTATGATTGCCAATATGATTTCCAACATCCGAAACAGATAGGAATCAGAAGAAGAAGACATATGTATTATTTTTTCTAAGGCCAGATTTAATAGTTAACAAAAGCCTAGTGCACCCTGTTATTTTTTTTTTAACTTCAGACAATTGCCCAGAATCGTACTCTACAATAGAATTTTTCTTTTTAGAGTTAGTTTTGTTAAATTTACCAAATATTTTGGTTTTTCCACATAGCTCTTTTATTAACAGCGTCGTATGCTAATTTGTGGTCTACAAATATGCCATGAGTATCTATGTCATAGTCAGTATTTTTGCTAAAATTTAGACGAGGGCTGCTGTTGACTTGTTGACTTGCCATATCTGAAACCAGCTTGGCAATTTTCCATTATTAGTAATATATATATATATATTTAAATATATATATATATATATTTAAATATATATATATATATATATATATATATATATATATATATATATATATATATATATATATATATATATATATATATATATATTACTAATATTACTAATATTATTATGATGTATTTAAAAGCGTAATTAATCTATGGTTATATGATACAAAGATATCTCCTTTTTTGTGTACATTGTAAAGTATTCCGATACTGCAATCACTGGAGAGGAATTCCGGTGTCAACATTTTTCTATGAGCTTCCAATTTTTGGCAAGTTTTTTAACTGTGTCTTTAACTACACGAATCGTTTGTGATTCCTCTTCCCTTTTGCTTATTTCATTTAGTATTATTCCAGCCATCTATTCAATACATCCTTTCTTGTTGTTAATAGGTCACCATTCTGACTTCTACATTAATTTGTAGTTGCCTAAAGTTCTTTTCTGTTGATGTTGACTCTCTTATTTAATGATCTTAATTTTATTCTCTGTTAAGATTTTCTATATATTTATGTTTTCTATTTAAGTGGTTTCGTTTTTTTGTGTATGCTCTTTTCATCTCTTTTCTTTGGTAATTCTCTGCAATTTTTGGTAGTTGGTCGGGTAAGCATTTTTCTATAGGTTTTATTTTTTCCCTTATTACATTCTTGCATTCATGGACAAACAAATTATTTTTACAAGCATAACTTTCTGTTCCTATTTTATCTTTTCTCGTATTTCTTCATTGTGTTTTAAATGCATGCTTTTATTACTTCATTAATGATTTCCTAAGAAGTCAACATCGTCGGGGTATCTTAGATTCTTACAATATTCTGTATTTATTCTTATTTGATTAAATTAAATGCAACACATTTAAGTATTTCAAATTTTCTCTGGGATATTATCTTTTAATTTTATGAAATAAAGAATTTGAATACGTAATATTTTATCTAGGTACATTTTCAATAAAGCACATAATTTAAGCTATTTAAATATTTAAAACTTTTATATACGAATACAAAACAATACCCTGCTCAAATCTATTATAAGCCATCAATAAATAATGAGAGCCATAAATTGGGTAATTATTTAAAAACTTTTACGGCTTTCATCGCCTTTTATAGATTTATTATAATTTGGTAAAAAGACACGTCACAAATTTTATTAGGTTGATACGAATATTATTTTCAAAACAATCGATTGTAATTAGTAAACACACAGTCTTTGTATCATTTATTTAGAGATGTTAAACAGAAATATTCTATTTAAATTTATTCGTACATTTGTATGATAGTTTTGTTTGCCTTCTTCTATAGATCTTTAATGTTTTTTTTCTTTATTAGTTACTTTTATTATATTCTACGTATAACACATTGGGTGTTCAACAAATTAAAACAATTAAAGACACCAATAATAAGGAAGAAAATGAAAAATATAAAAGAACAAAGATAAGCCAACACTTCTACAAAACCTTGTACAGCACGCAAAGCTAGCCTAATGAACCAATAAAGGAAAATGTCAAGATAAAAACTAACAATAAAGCAAAAGAAAAAAACCCAGTGGTTAGTAAGTACATTAAAGGTTAAACAAACTTACAAAAAAGAAAGACTTCTTGTATCATCACACAGCCAAATTTGTCCACTGTCGAACATAGGCCTCCTCAAGATGTCTCCACTCTTCTCTGTCCTGTGTAGCTGCGATCCAGTTTGTCACTATTCTTTTAAGGTCGTCCGTCCATCTGGTAGGTGATCTTCCACGATGTCGCTTGTCTGCCCTTGGCCGCCATTCTAAAATCTTCTTTGTCCATCTCTTGTCTCTCTGTCTTGCGACGTGTCCTGACCATTTCCACTTCAACTTCGTAATCCGTTTTATGACGTCTTCCACTCCAGTTCTTCGCCATATCTCATCATTTTGTATTCGGCCTCTCAAAGTTACGCCAAGCATAGATCTTTCCATTTTTCGTTGTGCTACTTGTAACTTTTTTATTGATGCTTTAGTCAATGTCAGTGTTTAAGCTCCAAAAGTGAGCACCGGAAGTACGCACTGGTTAAATGCTTTTCTCTTTAGCTTTATTGGGATGTTTTCCTTAAACACGTCTTTTAGCTTGCCATAGGTTGCCCATCCTAAAGCTATTCTTCTAGATAATTCGCATGTTTGGTTGTCTCTACTTATTTGTATTTCGTGGCCCAGATATATGTATTTGTCAACCGTTTCAATATGCCAGTTTTCTAGTTTTAGTGGTCCACTAGGTACTAAGTTGGTCATCATTTTAGTTTTCGCAAAGTTTATTTCCAGCCCTACTTTTTGGGAAACTCGTTGTAAATCTTGTAGCATTTCGTTGGCCTCCTTTAAGTCGTCGGTTATTAGAACTATGTCATCTGCAAATCGTAGGTGGTTCAGCCTTTCGCCATCGATACTCAAACCTCTGTTTTCCCATTCTAACATCTGGAATGCATGCTGCATTACGGCATTGAATAGTTTTGGTGACATGTTGTCTCCTTGTCTAACTCCCCTTTTTAGTTTTATTTTTTGAGTAGCGGTGTGGAGGTTTATTGCTGTTGTGGCATTTGCATATATATGTTGAATAATGCTGGTATATCGGTAGTCGATTCTACAATCTCTCAAAGCTCTTAAGATAGCTACCATCTCGATAGTGTCAAAGGCTTTTTTATAGTCAACAAATACTAGAACTAGTGGCCGGTTGTACTTTATAGTTTTTTCAATTAGGGCCTTTAGACAAGTTAGATGGTCATTTGTACCATACCCAGGGCGGAAACCTGCCTGTTTTCTTGGTCGGCATGTTTCTAGTTTGTTCTCAATTCTGGCAGTGATAATTCGAGCAAATAATTTATACAGGTGACTTAGAAGACTGATTGGCCTATAGTTTTCAAGGTCTGTTTGATCTCCTTTCTTATGCATGAGGAGCGTTATAGAAATATTCCATTCAGCTGGTATTGCTTGGTTTTCTAAGCATATATTGAAGAGCTGCTTGATGGTCCTGATGAGAGCAAAGCCTCCGATTTTTAGCGCATCGTCCACTACTCCATCTTCTCCTGGTGCTATGTTTTTTTTTCATTTTCTTTAGAACATGGTAAATTTCAGCCGTTGATATGTCGGGAATATCTTCTGAACCTTGATTCATAATTTTTTGTTGTGTATGTTCTGTCGGGTTTAAGTCCAATTTATTTGTGTATAGTGTTTTATAGAAGTCTTCTACTATCTCTAGAATTTCGTCTCTGTTAGACGTTAGTTTGCCATTCTTTCCCTTAAGTCTGATGATTTCTTTTCTGCTGTTCGTCAATTTCCTTCTTAATATCTTCATGCTCTTGTTGTGCTCGATTGTCTACGATATTTTCTCATTTTTATAGTCCCTTATGTCCTTTCTAATTCCTTTTGAGACCTCTTTGTTGATTTTATTTATGCTTTGTTGTTCTATACTCTTATCTTTTAGCATTTCTCTTTTTTCTTCCATTTTAAGTTTGGTGTTAGCAGTGATTCTCTCCTCTCTCTTGTTACCTGTACAACATTTTCTGTAAGCTTCTGCTATGGTATTAGTAATTACTTTATTTAGCTGATTTATATCATTTGTGGGGGCCTGTTTTGTAGACGTACCGTTATTTGATCTGCAAAGTCTGTTTCATTTTTTGGTTGTGACCATGCTTTCAATTTTTTTTTTCTTATTAGTTTATTTCTCCCTTTATCGATGTTAATTTCTATTCTAGCGCGAACCATTCTGTGATCACTTCCTGTTGTGAAGCTGTTGAGTACAGTGACATCTTTAACTATAAATTTTTTATCTCTTATTATATAGTCAATTTCATTTTGCGTTCTCCCATCTGGGCTTCTCTATGTCCACCTTCTATGTTGTTTTTTGTAAAAGAGGCTATTTATTTTATATAATTTGTTCTGAAGGAGATAGTTTAATAAAGTTTGTCCGCGTTCATTTCTTTCATCGCTGCCGAAGTTTTCAAGTACAAATTCTGAATCTGACTTCTTGTATAGAATGACATATTTTAATAAAATATTACAATTTATCCAAAAGGATTACACATTTTTTAAACGTTTTGATGGTGGATGCTTCAATAATTTGAATTTTGATTAATATATATTAGCCACTGTTAAAACGCTTACATAACACGGGGCATTGGCCATGTATAGTTTTACCAGTTTCCATAAAAAAAATTAATTTGATTCGAATTACAAGAAACTTATTAACAGCTTCTTGGCCGATTTCTGAAAAAGAACTCATGACACAGCCGAAAAATCAAGTTTACACCACTATTTGCCTCTTGCTTCTTATTTTTAATGTCAAATAAATTTACCAAATCCACTTTATTATTTCTAAAATGCTTTAAATATTGACGAGAAAATCGCATGTTTTTGTTCCAGTATTTGCGAATACTCATTTTAAACACTACTTTTGAAATCTATCTAAATAAAATATTTTTTACACTATTCAATGAGATGAATAGAGCTTCTACTAAATCACTTTCAGTGATTTGACGAATTTTTGAATACGATATCCTTTACTGCTTTTTATCATTTTCGATGTTGTTGCTGTTTTTGGATGTCCTTGACGTGGATCATCTTCTAGGCTTGTTTAACCACGCTTAAAATAGCAACTCATCTTTTGATCTACCATCTGTCCATCTACTAATTAAAGGCAAAGAATTTATAAAGACTTTAAACATTTATTCGTAAATGTTGTTTTGCTTAAACCTTCTAAACATAAAAATTAAATTACTGCTCGATACTTCCTTTTCTCAATTTGAAAAAAAAAATACTGTGACACGTCGATACCAAATTGCTTGCAAAAAAGTGTATCAACATAACAAAAAAAAAATAGGCTAGTAGCAACGCTTCTTTTTAACCAATCGCAAAAATTATTAAGCAACCTTAACATGGTACGAATAAATTTATTGCCTCATATATACATTTATTTACATTACAGACTTTATCATGGACAACAACACAGTCAACAATATTCCAACCAAAGCTTGGAAGAAATTATATAATCTAGGGTGAAACTTATCTTGCATATTTGTGTTTGGTGAGCGAGTAGAATATCTACGCTTCGCTGTAGAAGGTTTGGAAAGAAATCACCCTCACTAGAGGACTTGTAAAGTTTAAAACTCGTCCCTACCATTTCCAACTATCGAATGTGAAAAATCGGGTTTTTCAGATTCGATACCTTGTCCTTGCATTAAACGTAATATACCTTGTAGCAAAATATCGAAATTGTAGCTTGATCAGAAACGCAGGAAATATTCTGTCTAAACCATCGAATATGAACATTTTGTCATGTTGTTTTGGTCAAAATATCGAATATGCTGCAAATTGACGAAAATGAAATATTCGATATTTTGTTTTGTATAAATATAACTAAAGGCATATGTACAATGCAAAATGACGAATGTGTCACATTCATTATCTTCAGTGTTGTATTTGATACAGTTATTCAATTATAATCTGCAAACTGTCGAAAATACTAAACATTGCTGACAAGAACAAAACGCACGTGTTCACAATTTGTGAATTATTGCTTCCAAGAAGTTCTTTCGGTGAGGCAGTTTATTATTTTGTTTTTTAATGTGTCACATACATTAGTTTCAGAGTTGTAATTGATAAAGTTATTCAATTATAATTTGCAAAATGTTAAAAATACTAAACATTGCTGACAAGAACAAAACGCACATATTTACAATAATTGTGTGAATTATTTCTTCCAAGAAGTTCTTTCGGTGAGGAACTTTATTATTTTGTTTTTATCGGTTTTTCATTATCTGATTATTCAGTTAACTGGGTATAGCTAAACCAAAAATAGTGATGTTGTCAAACCGAGGATTATTTAAAAAAATATTAAACAATGCTGCCTTTAGGACGCCGTCCACACAGTGTATAATGGTACCAGTATCGGAAAAATAAAAATAACAAACTTGACATGAAGACTAGCATTGACGAAAACTTTTTATCTCTTGAAACCATACAAAAAAGAGGCAAACAAAATAGTATAAACTCTGTTAAGGCATACGACGAAAGACTCCCAATCACGGATATGAAGAAAAAAAAACCTCTTGTCACCACTATGTGAACAAAACTTAATATCTAGGCCATACCGCCAATATTACCAATCTTTACCAACATCTAATACTGCCAAAGATTGTCTTCCAGAACCTGACGCAACTGAAGACAATGATAACGTTGAATCTAAAATTTAAGACTTTACTTTAATTTATCATTATTTTACTACTGATTACTTAAGGTATTTACAGGACGTGAAGTTCCATAATTGTATTGTGAATATTTTTAACTTTTCTAATTAATCTACATTAATTTTCTATCAATACGTACTTTCATAAAAATACTTTTAATAATTTCTTTATACATGATTTTCCCATTTTACCCTATAACTTCAATTTTTAATTAAATTATTTGTAATAAACTTTGTAAGAACATTGATATTATTTTCAAATTTTTCTCCTTTTCAATTAAGAATATTAATGTGTTAAAATTAGACCAATATGAACTAATGGAAATGCCACATTCGCAATTTTGAAACATTGCATCAAATAAATGTGCTAAAATTATACAAATATGAACTGTCGAAAATGCCACATTCGCAATTTTAAAACATAGGACCAAAACAAATCGTTGATTAACACAAAAAGCAATATAACGAATGTGATTTTGTGGAAAGAAGCAAACGGTTAGCAGTTTTATTCTGATATCAATCTAACAAGGATTAAACATTAATTTTTAAAAATATAAAAAATTTTCCATTTGTCAAAGCGCTGATTTAGAATTCTCTAAAAAAGAGTTATTTTGCTCTCCTGAAAAGTACCACTTTTCACATTCGATAGTTGGAAATGGTAGGGACGAACTGTTGATGATAACCCATTCGACTCTATTTTTTACAATTTTTCCTGTTAAACTCGTTGATGATCTTAACGTTTTTTTATAGATTTATCAAGTTTAGTCTTTTCATCATATTCAATAAATGTTGCACCAAAAAAATTAAATGAGGATATAAATTGGATCTCAGTAATAGGCTTCAATAGAACGGCCTCAAAGACTACGATATGGTGGATGCGTTAGTAAGAAATAAAAATAAGTGCCTCCACCAAAATCTAAAGTCCATTCTGTTCATTTTACGACCTTCGAGCGCTTTCTTGCGGAACACCCGTTTACAGCTACCAAACGGAAGGTAACTTATGAGACGTTATTTGAAAGAGGAGACGCTAACAAGTACAACTCGTTGTTCTTGCACTACTTGAGACAAAAGATACTAATGCGCGACACAAGTCTTCTTTAAAAGTTTCTTGTTCGGTTTATTTTTTAGAACTTGACTAACAGCACTAATATACTGAAGGTTGATATTTTTAACCGGATGTGGTTTTTACTTATTTAGCTGAATGTTTTGCGGTTCTGACATCTGACCTATTTGAAATTTGTTTTCAGATGAAATCTAGAAAAGAATACAAATATTCTATAGTTGTACCCATTTCTAAAATCTAAGATCGTAGAAATAAACTAAAAATGAACCAACCGTTTTTGCATAACAATTAAATATTTAAAATAAATTAAACAAAATACGGTGTAGTGATATTGAAAATGTCAAAAAATAAATGTGCAAGAAGGAAGAACCTCCAAATATTTACAAAGGGCTCTTGGTCTCTGTTTACATTTAAAGACAAATCCTGTGAGCATAAATTAAAAGCACTTAATTAATTAAGTAGAATAAATTATATGTTTTTTTAGCAAAATTAAAGCAAACTTTGCTATTATTAGAAAAAACCGTTAGCGATCCTTCAGTAGACTATTAAATAATTTGAATTTTAAATAGGTATCCTATTTTTTATCGCCAGAAGATTAAAAACCGCTTGAAAAAGGAAAAAATAAAATACACCGATTTATTGCATTGCAGTTAGCCTTGTGTCGGTACTTTTCTTAAACATAATCTTCAACTTTAAAATCTTTGTAACAATAAAACACTAAAAACTTTGTTTTCGGACTTCCACAAACTTCTCCATATTTCACAAACCTACCCATACTGACACGACTATACACAACTCACCATCCCATCCAACACAACATAAACTGGCAGCTTATCATAGTATGTTACATAGATTAACAGAAATTTCGATGTCAAAAGACAACTTTGAGACAGAATTAAATATAATTAAGCAAATAGCAGTAAACAACGGATACAACGAACAAACAATTAATAAAATGTTAAATCAAAAACTACACAAGAAAGCCCTGAAAATAGTATTTTCACCACCAGAGAAAAAACCCAGTACCTTCTGCTCGATTACATATACAGGCAAAATAACAACAAAAATTGCCAAACACATAAAAAAGAAAGGAATAACACCAGCTTTCCGAACAAATAACAACCTAGGTAAATATATTAAAAATAACAAGAGCCAAAATAAAAAACACTTAAATAGTGGTGTGTATAAACTTCAAAGACGCAATAATAAAACCTGTCCAGAAAATGCTTACCAAAGAGAAACAGAAAAAAGGACGAGAATGGATAACAGAAAAAATTTTAGGTCTCATGGAAGAGCGAAGACAGTTAAAGGGAAAATGCAGCCAAAAATATAATGAAGTAAACAAACAAATCAGAAAAGAAATAAGAACTGCAAAGGAAAATTTTTATACAAGAAAATGCGAGGAAATCGAAGAACTACATCTCAAACATGACACTTTTAACTTACATAAAAAGATAAAGGAACTGACAGGTACACAAAAACGAAAACATCCCAATCTCCTATGCAACGCAAATGGTGAAATAATAGCCGATCTACAAGAAAAGCTTAGGACCTGGAAGAACTATGTAGAAGAATTGTTCGACGATGAAAGACAAGAACCTAATATAGATAACTTACAAGGCGACGAAGCACCAGAAATAACTAAAGAAGAACTATTATACGCTATAAAAATAATGAAAAATGGTAAATCACCGGGTCCAGACAGGCTCACATCAGAACTTCTTAAGCTTGTGGAAGGCGAATCAGTGAATATTCTACTCGACCTTTTTAACTGCATCTACAAAAGAGGAGAAATACCAAAGGAATGGCTACTTTCAACTTTTGTAACCTTACCAAAAAAGGCAAATGCAAAACAGTGCACTGACTACCGCACTATAAGCTTAATGGGTCATACATTAAAAGTATTCATCAAAGTAATCCACTCAAGAATTAACAGAAAACTAGATGCAGATATCAGTAATACTCAATTCGGATTTCGGAACGGGCTTGGAACAAGAGAAGCACTATTTGCACTTAACGTCATATGCCAAAGATGTCTAGATATAAACCAAGATATATATATAATATATATATATATATATATATATATATATATATATATATATATGTGCTTCATTGATTACAACAAAGCGTTTGATAAAGTTCGTCACGATCACTTAATGAAACTGCTAGTAGAAAAAAACTTGGATAAAAGGGATATTAGAATTATCTCTAAGATTTACTATAACCAAAAAGCAAATATCCAAATAGAGCAAGAGACAACGGAGGAAATCGAGATCAAGAAAGGCGTAAGACAGGGTTGTATACTCTCACCGACCTTATTCAATCTATACTCCGAAGACATTATAAACACAGCACTTTCGGATCAAAATATAGGTATTAAGATAAATGGCATCCGAATAAACAACTTGAGATATGCCGATGACACGGTACTAATCGCAGAAACTTGGGAAGATCTTCAAATACTAATTAACAAAATAGTAGAATGCAGTGAAGAACACGGATTATCACTTAACATAAGCAAAACAAAAATAATGCTAATATCTAAATCACCACAAAACTTCCCTGACATAACCGTGCATGATCAAAGAATCGAACGTGTAAGAAGATATAATTACCTGGGAACTGTTATCAACGAAAATAATGATTGCTCTGAAGAAATCAGAACCAGAATAGAGAAAGCTAGAGCCACATTTACTAAATTGAAAAAGGTGTTCTGCGGAAGAGATCTAAGTCTAAAACTTAAAATTCGCCTTTTGAGATGTTACGTTATGTCAGTTCTCCTCTACGGGATGGAAACATGGACATTGAAAAAGATCGATACCAAAAAGATAGAAGCATTTGAGTTGTGGATGTATCGTAGAATATTAAGAATACCCTGGACAGAGAAAGTAACAAATGTGGAGGTTTTGCGGAGAGTGCGGAAAGAGAAAGAGCTGATACTTACTGTTAAAAAGCGCAAACTACAATATTTGGGACATGTTATGAGGGGAGATAAATACCAGTTGCTGCAATTGATTATACAGGGAAAGATAATGGGAAAGAGATCTATAGGAAGAAGAAGGCATTCATGGTTGAAAAACTTAAGAGAATGGTACAATTGCACCAATTACCAACTGTTTAGATCTGCAGCATCAAAAATACGCATAGCTTTGATGATAGCCAAACTTCGGAACGAAGACGGCCTTTGAAGAAGAAGAAGAAGATAAACTTCAATGTGGTGACTGCCCAAAAACTTACATCGGTCAAACTGGTAGAAACTTTGAAAAACGAATAGCAGAACATAAAAGGGCTTTCAAGAATAGAAAAACAGATTCGACATACGCACTTCACCTTCTAGATCATAATCATTCTTTTAATGACAAATTTAAAATTCTTCACATTCAAAATAAAGGCCTTAAGCTATCTTTGTTAGAATCTATGAAAATCAACAAATTAAAAAACACAGATATAATTCTGAATGACCAACTTGAGACAAACAGTTCTCCCCTCCTCAACCTATTTCATTAGAGACTATAAATTTGTAAACCTAAGCCAAAAATAGATCACTTGAGAAAGGCTATCAGCCGAAAGAGCTGTAGTGATAATAGTTAAAATAAATTTTGTGGAAGTTTAAAAACAAAGTTTTCAGTGTTTTATTGTTACATAAAATGAATTTCCATCAAGTAACGGTCGAATCCATCAATTATTTAAAATCTTTGTTTGTATAACCGTGTAATTTTTTTAAATTAAATAAAAAATAATACGTAGGTACTTATGGTTTTGCCACAACATGAGCAATAAACTTTATCCATATCCATAGATAGTTTTTTGTAAGGTTTTATGCAAGTGGAAACATTGCTTATTTTGGGCATTTTCAAAGCAAAATAATTATTCACAATTAGAAATACACGTGGTTTACGCCTCCAATTGTACAACAAAAATGAAACCAATTAAAACTGACCGACAAAATAAAAATTTTTACCGAGAGACATAAACTGGTTTACACAAACCTTTAATTCCAAGACAAAACATGACAAAACTAGCCCCTATCTTTTATTATTTACTATACCAAGAATTTGAAGACCAAGCATCTGTAAGTTTGAATATAAAAATTTATAGTTAACACCAAATTTTCAAATGATATGCACTTTGTGCGCTTTTTTATAAAAATATGCAACATTTGAAATTTTTGCTTTTTTTATGCATTATATGCAACATATGCAATTTGCATATTTGCCTATGTCTAATTATGATCCTAGTATGTGAGACCAGCAAAGAAGCAGCAAAAAAATATTTAAATTATCGAAAAATAAAAACCATAGTTTTACTAAAAAATAAAAAATAAATCTCAACGAATCTCATAAATTCACATTAGTTTTACAAATAAAATATTTAAAATATTGTAATTAAATTAAGTGATGCCCAAATACCAAAAAATATACATCTTTCGTAAAATTCATGGGTGTCACACACAACAAGACTTTGCTTGTATCCCTGGCCTTAGTTACAAGAACATATATTTGCTGAAGCTGGAACTTATCTAATAACTATAATAAAGAAGAATGATAAGTAAACTAATGGAATTGTTGACAATATAAAATTACAAAAAATATTCGTAGGTTACACCAAAGATCTTTTAGATCGTAGTGAAAAACATCAACGAGGGTAAATGCTCCTTTCAACTATCTACTAGATAAAATGTGTACGCTATTTTTATAGTAGTCTTAATTTTAATAAATTGTTATAGGTTTTGAGTTTAAAAAGTATTTTTAGTTTTAATAGTACATACGAGGCAAACCCTATACAAGTAAAAGCGTAAATAAATAGTGTAAAATACAAGTTGCTCTCCGATTTTTTTAACAAATCCAAATACCAATTTATTAAAAACAGTAATATAGACTTGGTATGGTACATTGTACATAATAATAGGACAATGTCAAAATGCCGCTTTGAGTATTGGAGTATTAAATATTAACAAATCCTCGCTGTGGTCGAACACAGCTCGTTTATCAAAAAAACTCACAATGGTAGACTTCGGTAAAATTCCAGTAGCAGTTTTTCGGTTTTTAATTAGACATAGAAGTAGTTGTTTTTCTGAATAAATCGACCATTAATATTAGTTTAAATTTTGGATGTTGACTGACATTATCATTTTGCATGCCCGAACTATTTATGGTATGTCAGCATTAAACATGTACAAATGTACAACAATTTTTAAAATCAAATCCAGAAATTTACATTGTTAAGAGTGACAATGGTAATGTAACAGTGGCAATGTATAAGAATGATTACATTGAAAAAAGTAATAGTTTATTAAATGACACAAAAAATTATATAAAACTTAAAAACAGTCCGGTGTGCATCCTCCAACAAAAGGCGAACAAGCTGGTTTCGGATTTAGCTTCTTTCAAATCAATAACAACAGATGTTGCAAAATCTTTGAAAATTTTTAATGCAGTTGCACGCAGGTTTTATACACTGCCTAAAGTTCATAAATGCACTAATTTAATGAGGCCTATTGTATCTTCCATTGATGTTCCTAATAGTAAACTTGCTAAAGACCTTACAGATATTCTCACAATTTTCTACAACGAATCCAATGAATTATATATTAGAGATTGTTTACATTTAGTAACTTTAATAACAATAATAAAGTTCCAAATAATTATATATTGATTAGTTTAGATGTTGTGTCAATGTTTACAAACTTACCACTAGATGCTATTCTTAACAGCATTAAAAATAACTGGAACAACATCTCTCCGCATACTAAGATCAGTTTAGATGATTTCATAAGAATGTTAACATTTATATTTTACTCCACCATATTTTTGTTCAATGGTAATTTTTCAAACAAATCTTTGGCACTCCAATGGGCAGCAAAATATCGCCCTCACTATGTAACTTTGTTTTGGATGAACTTATAACAATGTGTAAAGAAAAGATACCTTTTCACATACCTTTTATTAAACGTTATGTAGATTATTTGATTTTATCGGTCCCTGAAAACAAGGTAACTGTTGTTTTAAACACTTTTTACGCCAAATGTGAACACCTAAAGTTTACGGTTGAGAGGCTGATAATATGATTCCTTTTTTGGACATGTCAATGCATCGTGGTAATGATGGCATGCTAAGGACGGAGTGGTATCGTAAACCTTGTTATTGCAGTAACCGTTTCATAAACTTTTATTCTCAGCATTCATCTAAGACGTAAACAAATTTGGTTTTGGCTCTAAAAACTAGGGTTATCAACTTGTCACACATCGAATTCAGTGACAAGGGACTAAAAAAGTTGAGATCTATACTACAAGAGCATTCTTATCCCATATTGCTGTTAAATAAACTTATTTTCGGTTCTCCTTTTCCTTCAAGTTTCTTCAACCAAAATTTTCATAACAATGAGATCCGACAATTAAAATTGACACATAACACATCAATATTACCATCTAAAATAATTTATGGTTGCCTACCCTACATTCCAGTTCTGACAACTAAGCTAAAGAACATCTTTAAAAATGTTAGTGGCTTAAAAATTACAACCAAAAATGCGAAAACGGTGTCGAAGTTTTACACAAAAACAAAAGATCCTTTCACAATACAGAAGTCATCAGATGTTGTTTATTCTATACTGTGTACTAATTGTAATAAAATTTACATAGGAGAATCATCTTGTAATTTTCACAGCAGGGTGATATCACATCATAGTGATATAAAACCAAAAAAGTCAATGCCCCTGCATTGTCAGAACATGCATTAACTCTAAAACATGAATTCAATTTCGATAATTCCTGTATTTTGGCAAAAGAAAAGAACCATTCAAAACGTGTTTTTTTTGGAAATGTGTTTCATAAAATCTAGCACATCTTGCATCAATAAAAAGTCTGGCATAGATAAACTAAGCAACATTTATTGTTATTTGCTAGAAAAACATCAAAAATAAAATAAATATTTACCTGTACATAAATTACACCTGTATGTATAATATGTTGCATACCATTAAGACAGGTTTAAAAAAGTCTAATCACTAAGTTTTACTATCTTTACCCTAAATTTTAAAAATTTTAGAATGTATTTTATCAAAGATTTTAAATTTTAATGTGTGTTATCAATGTTGAGTGTCAGTGCTTTTATAAATAATCTCAACGGCTATTAAGTTACACTAAAGAATTGTGATATTTTTTAAATATTTACATATTTAAACTTTGATAGTATACAAGGCAACTATTGCCTTGTATACTATCAAAGTTTATTTATTCGAACATTCAACCTTATATTGATTTACATATTTGTCTTATTACAGTCTCTTGAAAACGGAAAGTTTTCAAGTGAGACACGCATTGAACAGCACGTAACAATAATTTAATTTTGATAATAATAAAGCATTACATAACAATGACTTTGTGGCCAGACTTAATAGATTACGGCTTTGATACATTAATTTTAAAACTGCGTAAGCTCTTTGTAAACAAATACTTACATGATATGCAAACCTTAAGTCTTCGTCGAACCAAACCACTAGGCTTTTAATCTTTTTGCTAAAAATTAAATTGTCATTTCCTAAGATAATTCGATTGGCATAATTCTCTAAAAATATTTTCCTATGAAGATTCCTCCCAAAATGATACCCTGAGTTTTTGATGTATTTCATTTTAAACAATGATTTTGAGAAAAAAATCTGCAGATTAAGAAGGTCATGATTTATTGCATTTACCGCTTGATCACACTCATTTGGACAAAAGTGCATATAGACTTGGGTATCGTCTGCGTAATAATGTTGTGAACAGGACAAAAACACAGAGGGAAAATTAGATGTGTAAATAGAAAATAAAATTGGACCTAGTATATATCCTTGAGGCACACCAATATTAAGATCTAGAAATGAAGAAATATTTTGATTAAGTTTTACTGCTTGACATCTATTAGAAAGATATTATTTCATTAGATCAACTGCTCTCGCTTCTAGACCAATATATTTTAAAATAGAGAATATCAAATTATGGTTAATTGTATCAAAAGCTTTTGAGTAGTCTAAAAGAATTAGAATTGATATTTTGTTTTGGTCATAGACTCTAAAAATATCATCTGTAATATTAATTAAAGCAGAAAGACAGCTATATCTAGACCTAACACCGGACTGCCTCATAGGGATTATGTTGTTATGTTTTAAATGCGTTTGTAACTGAATATCAATCACCTTTTAAAAAATTTTAGATAATGTAGGCAGAACACTTACTGGTCTTAATTCATTCATGCTTTCTATAATTTTAGTCTTCTGTAAAGGGATAACATGTGCTAGTTTTCATTTAGTGGGAAAAAATGAATTTGTTAATCAAAGTTAATGATATGTGTGATATACGATAGAAGAAAGGGAATACACAGTTGCAGCGTTAATATGTTAATACCATCATCACCGATAGCTTTACTTTTAATACTATTAATAATATGTTAAATAATAATTTCAGATACTGGTTTAAACGTAAGAGAAGAACTGAGGGAATGCTTAAAGTTATTTTTATATAATATTTGTGTATTATTTTTGGATTTTAGCTCTCAAAAATAATAGACATTCTAAACATCCAAATGAAATAAATATGACCATGGACGTATAAACATAGATGGACACAGCAATAAGATACCTTTAACACACAATGTTTTGAAGCTTCGATAGAATGTGATGCCTCCGCAAGAGTATAAGCGTGCTTGAATTTTTACTCGCTCGCGGGTAATTATTCAGATTTTAAAAATTGGAAGTAGTAATATTGTATAAAAACACGTTACAACACAAAGAATTAAAAAAAATCGAGAGTTTAACTATTAACAAATCACGTCTTTATAGAAAAATTAAAATACAATTTTATTTGCTTTAAAATTAATACAATTAAATATAGTTGAATTCAAGTGAATTTTTTAATAGTATTAAAATAATGCTACAATAAAAAATCTTTATGTTTTCTCCTTAATTTGCTACCCAAATAGTTCGATCGTCAATATTATTTGGAAACCTACATAGAAAAATAAATAAGTTTTATTCATTTCACTAATTTATTTGTATCCATGAGAAATATTAAATTAAAAAGGTACTAAATAGATCTTTTTTAATAAGATGATGTCTACTTACAATTTATAAATGTCTATCATATCTTATTCAATACGTTAATGAACATGAATAAACCCAATGGTACGCCTATTAAAATGTAAACAAACACGCTTCCTCATTTCCTCATCTTAAATAATGTAAATTGTATGTACTTACAAATGAAATGAGAGATCGGGATGTAAATATTTCGTTTATTTTATTTCACTTTTCACAAATATCACTCAAAATACAGCCAAAATATCGAAAAATAACTTTTTCCTCATTTACTGTTAAAAGTAAACAAACATGGAACAGCATTTGAAGTTTGACGTAGATCCATAAGACAGAGAAATGTAAACAACCGTTGCCATTTATAATTAGTTTTCAGTGCTTCTACATATAAAATAATTGATTATTATACGCTATCATTAAAAATGATAATGCACACTATGTGCATACATGATATTTTGATTACAATTAAATATATTAATATAATCAATAAATTATTATTTTGGTTTGATAGCACCTGTAGAGTGTAAAATGTGCAGTAATATTTTCAGCGACTCGCGAATAAGAAATTTTCAAACAGTTGAAGGTGTTCAGAATGTGACTTATTCAAATAATTTTGACTTCACAATTTTATGTAAATAACTGAGTCCATCTGTGTTTATACGTCCATGAATATGACTTACTCACAATAAGTTTAATTTAACTACCTAGACGACCAGTTTAGCTTTTTACAATTTGCAAAACGTCTTCAGGTTTGTCAATACAAAGTTAATTAAATTCTAAAATAATAAAACCCATATTAGTCCTCCAATTGAATGTTGTAGTTTCTGAGTCACTGCTGTCACATGTGGGTGTGCGTTCTGATTAAATTGCTATATCCTTAAATGAATTAATAGAGTACTGATATGGTAAAAATTAACTGCCGAAATTACCAGAAAAATAAGGTTAGCGTGAGTAGGATTTGGAAAACTGAACTGGATCTTCAAAAGCACTAACATAGAACAATATTTGAGAACAAGAATTGACGACCAGTGTATCCTCCCTATACTCAGGTATGTTTCACAGACGTGGACAGTCACCAAGTCTAATATGGATAAAATAGTAAAAGCACAAAGAGCGATGGAAAGATCAATGATAATAGATGAAACCACGAAATACAACAATGAAGACGATGGTTAGAAAAGAGAAGCAGAGGAAGACCACAAATGAGATGAGCTGATAACATTAAGAAGATTGGAGGACACAACTGAAAGCAAGTGGCGCAAAATAGAAGACACTGGATGGATTTGAGGGAGACCTATGTCCAAAGTTGGATTACTTAAGACTAAAAAAGAAGATTAATATTATCAAGAAATAGTGAATATAGATCTACAACGATTACACAGGAAAAGAAACCAAACACAAGCAGATCACCCGGAAAACACTTCAAACGCTGGTATGAAATTTGAAATCGGAATTCGAAATTAGGCATCAACTTTGAAAAAACAAGACATTGTCTTAAAATAAGAAGAAAAAATGTCAAAAGAAAAAAAAATCATGAAATAAACAGAGATATATACATATTTAGGTACAAAAATAAATGCCAAATAGGACCATCTTTTTAGATGATTATGTAGAATAAGGAAAGCCAGATTGTCCTTCTGAAAGATATCGAAATTATTTTGCAGGCATGACCTTAAAAGAAAAATTAAAGCTCAGCTGCTTAAAACTTATATGTATGTTACTGGTTACTGCTCTATCGTGCAGAATCATGGACCCCTACATATACATAAACAAAAAATATTAAGTTAGACACTGGAAAAAACACAATAAAAATTGGTCAAATGTCTATGTAACTTCTTCTTTTCTATTAAATTAAAAATATCAATATATTAAAATAGTAGGTCACTGAAAAACTTTATAAAGACTTTTACACTATATTTACCTTTATTCAATGTTTTTAAACTATAGGGATAATCCACACTTAA
This sequence comes from Diabrotica balteata, assembly GCA_918026665.1. Taxonomy (NCBI): domain Eukaryota; kingdom Metazoa; phylum Arthropoda; class Insecta; order Coleoptera; family Chrysomelidae; genus Diabrotica; species Diabrotica balteata. The sequence goes on along the minus strand of OU898280.1, from coordinate 74,656,865 downwards.
AAATATTTGTTAAAAACAACATTTAGTTTTATACGTTCCTTTTGTTCTGGTTTATAAGCTCATAACTACGCCTGGAATACATTTTATTACCTCATTAAATTTGTTCAACGAAACGTGTCAAATTCCGCATCTGATCTGAACGTTAAGATATCCAAAATTATCAGTGTTCTGTGTGAAAACTTTGTGAGAGTTTCAGCTTAACCCCATACTTACCTATTTGTATCAACTGGGTTAAGCCTCTGTCGTTAAAGTTTCATCGTCTCAGACAAAGCATGATTGGGGCAATTTAATGTTTTGGTAACCATTATTTGCATCAAAGATTTCAAATCAATACAAAAGCTATTGAGACGATATTTGATGTTTATTTTAGTGACTGCAATAGGCATGTTACAATAGAGCCATAGTTCAGTTAACAGATTACAAAAGTAATATACGACTTTGTAAATATTTTGAAAAGACACACAAGACACTTTGAAACTACAGACAGAAGTCTTATATATACTCGTACTATAAGGAATTCGACTAAACTAAACATAGGAACATATAACATCAGATCCATGAATGATGATACTAAACTTGACGAATTAGAAGAAGAACTAAATAATATACAATGGGATGTCATTGGTCTGTCAGAGATAAGAAGAAAAGGTGAACAAAAAATACTATTAAACTCAAGAAACATGCTGTACTACAAAGGCAATGAAGATAACTCTAACAACGGAGTTGGTTTTATAATAAACAAGAAAGTCGTCAGATACATACAATCCACCAAGGGTATATCAGACAGAGTAGCCTACATTATGCTTAAATTAAAAAGAACGTCTTTGAAAATTATACAGGTATACGCGCCAACAAGTTCATATACAGATGAAGATATTGAAAACTTCTACGAAGAACTAACACTCGCTATGGAAGAAAAGAAAACTAAATTGACGCTAATAATTGGAGACTTCAATGCCAAATTAGGGGGAAGAATAGATGGAGAAGAACACAGAATTGGAAAGTATGGATATGGCGAAAGAAATAATAGAGGACACACATTATTGAACTACTTGGAGGAGAGACAACTTTTTGCTATGAACTCAGAGACCAATAATGTAGAAGAAATTATACAGATAACACAAGAATATTATAAAAACCTCTACAATACAAAACAGAAACCAACCCAAGAAATCCTTAAGCAACTACAAATAAAAATAAAAAATGTTAATTCCGACTTACAACCAGAGATCAGTAAGAACGAGATAAGAAGAGCACTCAAAGAGATGAAGAACAATAAATCGCCAGGAAAAGACGTGACTGTAGAAATGCTAAAACATGGTGGGAAAACAACTAGAGAAGTTTTGTACATACTTATGAATAAAATTTTAATGACAAAACAAATACCCAACAGTTGGAACGAAGCAATAACACTGTTACTATTTAAGAAAGGAGATAAAAAGGATCTAAAAAATTACAGACCCATAACTTTATTAAATGTGATGTACAAACTATTAACCAAAATATTAACAAATAGATTAACAACTAAATTAGATGGATACCAGGCAAGAGGACAAGCCGGATTTAGAAAGAGCTTCAGTACAAGTGACCACCTTTTAACGATGAAGATTTTAATCGAAAAAACTAACGAATATTATATCCCGCTATACTTGGCATTTATTGACTTTGAGAAGGAATTTGATAGTGTGGAACACTGGGCAGTACAGAATTCCCTACAAAACAGCAGAATAGACTACCGATATACCGACTTAATTACAAATATATACAACAAGGCAACAACAACTATTAAGCTAATGAAACAAACGGAGCCTATTAAAATAAACAGAGGAGTAAGTCAAGGAGATACCATCTGGCCCAAGTTATTTAACCAAGCGCTAGAAGATGTTTTTAAACGACTACACTGGGATGACTTGGGAATTAATATAAACGGACAAAATCTGAATCATTTACGATATGCTGATGATATTGTATTAATAACAGAAAAAAGTGAAGAATTACAAAGAATGATGGAAGAACTAGATAGAGAATCGACAAAAATTGGACTCAAGATGAATTATAGTAAAACAAAGACCATGACTAATCAACCAGAAGAACTTATAATTACAGTGGCACAAACAAAAATAGAACAAGTAAAAGAGTATATATATCTAGGCCAAATCACTAAATTAAATAAAGAAAATCAGACCGAAGAAATAAAGAGAAGAATAAGATTGGCCTGGGCATCATTCGAAAAACTGTCTTATATTCTAAAGAATTCAAAATACCCCCAATACTTAAAAACGAGAGTCTTCAATCAATGTATACTCCCTGTCCTCACATATGGCTCTCAGACATGGACGTTTACAAAGGAAAATATGGAAAAAATAGCAAAGACAGAAAGATCCATGGAAAGACAAAACATTAAACTATCAGACAAAAAAAGAAACGAATTGATCCGTAATAAAACAAAAGTGAAAGATGTCTCAACCCAAGTAGCAAAGCTTAAATGGAAGTTCGCCGGACACACCCTTAGGCAGAAAGATGAAAGATGGACTAAAACAATTATACATTGGAGACCATGGAATCACACACGTAAAAGGGGAAGGCCACAAATGCGATGGTCAGATGACCTGAAGAAACACGCCGGGTCAAAATGGATGCAAATTGCCCAAGATAGAGAGGCATGGAAGAAGTAGGAGGAGGCCTATATCCAAGGATGGATGTTAAGGGCTGTATAGATAGATAGAGAGATACAAATTACATAATGAAGAAAAGTTTAATATGGAAGAGCTGAGAGAAAACAGTTGCTTGATTTAAATCAACGTAAAGTATATTTTTTTTATCCCCAATATCTATTGCAATCTATCTCATTATACAAACAATAAGTAATATGTATAATTTATTTTCAATAACATAGTGGAAAGCCGCCCAGTGGCGAGCACCCAGGTAAGATATAATTTATAGTAGTATTAATTTAATTTATGACGTAACAATTGCTTTAAACATAACAAAGTTTAATAAATATTAACAACATTAACAACAAATATGAGTATTGTAAGTCTTAAATAATCGAGAAAAGTTTTAAAATGCAACAGACTAAAAACTTGTTATTTCACTGTAAAAAACACTGGTGTTTTTTTCTTCTGTAATGTGAAATTTTGAATAGATCCCAGGTCAGTGGATTTAGATGGCAAGAAAGTCTGATCTTGTATGCTAAGTTTACAGCAGATATTGCTTGGCCTACTGTTGGTAACTGTATATCGTGGTGCAATCTGTAGATCGTAATATACCAAGGGGCATTTCAGATCTGGCGCAGTACTTTCGATTCGAATCTTTGAAGTTTTTGTATGTTATATTACTTGTAGTATCCCAGATTTGTAATACTTAGAGCCATATCCGTTTTAAAATACATTGATAAATTAGAAGGTTATTCTCTAAGCTAAGATTTGACTTTTTAACTTATGTACCAATACATTTTTCGACAGATTGAGCTAAGTTAAAGACGTTTCTTTCAGATATGAGTGCCTTAATTAAGTTTGTTATTCAAATATTTTTCCAGTTATTTACCGACGATATTTGCTGAAAGCAAAGTGTTGTTTAGAGAAACTAGTGGCGCGACACTTTTTTTAAGTAATCTATACTTTTCTTAATTTTAAATTGTACTTGGACTTGGGCAAGTCCAGATGGAGTCACCAAAAATGAAATTGATTTTGTCTTAATCAACAACAAAGACATGATCCATGATGTAACAGTTCTTAATAGCTGTTCAGTGGGAAGTGATCATAGAATGGTAAGAGCGAAGATCGTGCTAAATCTGCAAAAACAAAGATACAAAATGATAACAAAAACACACCCAATACAATGGAATCCAATCGAAAACACCACGTCCTTCGAAGAGGAAATTTTGAGGAAATGTCTAGAGACAACAAATATAGAAGTTATGGATATCGAAACCTTAAATGATAACTTAATAAAAGCTATTAAGAACGCAGAGAAAAAGTGCAATACAAATTCTAGGAGAGATAAGGAGGAAAAGCTCAGTCAAGAAACAAAAAGACTTATGGAGGCACGAAGGGAACTTAAGAACAAAAACGATACCGATACGATACGATACGAAAAGTTTAAAGGTGCTGAAGAGATGTCAAGCTCTAGGTAAGAAGAACATTGTTAAGCTCGCAGATCGAAATGGAAAAGTGGTAACAGATAAAGATAAGATAATTAAGGTAGTTGAAGAATTTTACACAGAATTATATAGAGAAAGGGGGAAGAAAGACGGCACCAAGTTGAGAAAAGTCCAGAATGTGGGTTCAGAGGATATCCCAGAAATAACAACCGAAGAAGTTTTAAAGTCATTAAATAGAATGAAAAACAATAAAGCAGCTGGTGATCAAATCGTTATTGAGGCAGTTAAAGCAGGAGGAAAGACAGTATTGAAAGCATTGACGCAATTATATAACTTATGCCTTTCAAACGAGGTTACACCATCTCAGTGGGATAAAGCTGTTATAGTAGTCATGCACAAAAAGGGAAATATAACAGAGCTAAAGAACTATAGACCTATTAGCTTGTTATCTCACGTTTATAAGTTGTTTATGAAGATAATAACTAATAGGTTGACATCAAAACTAGACTTCTATCAACCTTGCGAGCAAGCAGGATTTAGAGCTGGATACGGAACAAATGATCATTTGCAAACTATTAAGTCGTTGATTGAAAAAACCATTGAATATAATAGACCCCTGATACTTATCTTTGTCGACTTTGAAAAAGCATTTGATACGGTCAATCAAAGTGAAATGCTCCAAGCTCTAACACAATGTAGAATAGATCACCGATACATATCTCTCATCAGATACATCTATCAACATGCTACAGCCTGTGTAAGACTTAATGAAGATACTGGGACTTTTCGTATTGAAAGAGGCGTTCGGGAAGGAGACAACATGTCTCCTAAATTATTTACAACTTTGCTAGAATACGCTTGTAAAACAATAGATTGGAACGAAAAGGGCATCAATGTAGATGGAAAATTTTTAAATAACCTTAAATTTGCAGATGATATCGTTCTTATTGCAGACAGCTTTGATCAGGCACAGATAATGCTCCAAGAACTCCATACTGCCACAAAAAGAGTTGGTCTTAAAATAAATTTTTCAAAAACACAATTTATGACAAATTTAGTCCATAACAAAAACATCTCAGTAGAAGACAAAGATATTGAGCCAGTTGACTCCTATAAATACTTAGGCCATAAGATCAGAATAAGTCGAGACAACCAAACAATCGAGCTGAAAAGAAGAATAAACCTCGCTTGGGCTGCATTTGGAAGGATGAAGGATATTTTTAGGTCTAAGATTCCAATGTGTCTGAAAAGAAAAGTATTTAATCAATGTATTTTGCCAGTGATGACCTACGGCGCAGAAACCCTAACGCTCACAAGAACAACAGTGAGTAAACTACAAGTTGCGGAAAGAGCAATGGAGAGAATTATGTTAGGGATTTCTCTACGTGATAGAATACCCAATGCTACTATACGCAAAAGATCAGGAGTAGCAGACGTTATTGAAAGGATACTAAAGTGGAACTGGGCAGGTCATGTAGCAAGATCAGTTGATGACCGGTGGACAAAAAGAATTTTGGAATGAAGACCCCGAATACAAGCATACAGAAATAGAGGTCGACCCCCAACGAGATGGACAGATGACATAAAAAGAGTGACTACAAATTGGATTCAGATGGCGCAAAACCGGACTAAGTGGAAGAGCATGCGAGAGGCCTATGTTCAGCAGTGGACGTTAGAGGCTAGTTGATGATGATGATGACTTGGAGTTGTCATAGTTTATGCCAGCTTTCTAGTTTAACCAGATAAATTTGCAATACCTGGGATGCTTTAGTTGCAGTAGAAGTTAAAGCCACGATAACTGGGTCATCGACATATGTAGCGATTATTGTATTGTTGATAGTTAGACGATATGATGTGTATATTCAGTAGAGGGTGGGTTCTAGGCTTTCTTGTGAAATTTTAGAACTAACTGAAAACAAATTAGTGATATCCCTACATCTTTTGACTTAAAAAATCGATAAGTCAGGTAGGATCCTAAAAGTGAACTTATGGAATGAGGAAATATGAGTTTAGTTTAAGAGGTAACACCATCATGTCAAACTTTGTCAACTATTTAAGACACATTATTAAAAGCAGTAATAGTAATTTTTGTGTTAAAGTGAATTTCTAATAGTCTTTATTACCCTATGAGTTTACATGATGGCACAATGTTGTTTGCTAAACCCTAAACTGAAATTTGGTAAAATATTAGTGTCATATAAAATAAGCATTAGTCTTCTTAGAAAAAATCGTTCAAACACTTTGGAAATATTAGGTAACAAGTTAATTGGGTAAAATGAAGATACTTCCATGTGACTCTTACTATTTTTTGGAATAAGAACAATTCTATCCGGTCTGTTCCAACAAACCCACCGATGATCATTTTTCCCAGGGTAAATATGCAGCAGCACTTTATGCATGGCGTTCCACCAAGAACTTTGGGAGTAACACATAAATTTGGCTGGATGCAGATTGATCTTTTCACTAAACGGTTTGATCACTTTCTCATCTACACTCAAGCCTCTAAAGACAATCCAGCATTACTTATACTCAATGGACACAAAACCGACACTCAAAATATTGCCGCTATAGAAAAAGCAGGGGAGAATGATGTGACAATTTTATGTTTACCTCCACACTGCAGAAACTGTATGCAGCCGCTCGATGTTTCGTTTATGGCACCGCTGAGTACCATTTATACTGCACAAGTGGAAGCTTGGCTGAGCAAAATGCAGGCAAGTGTGTAACTGTACCTCAAATTGGTTCATTATTTGGCCATGCTTATTGATTTAAAGTAAGAAAAAAACTAAATTGTACATATAAAAAATATCTAAGTTACAAAAAATAAGAAAAAGAAAAAAAAGAAAAATTTGCTCACAAAGTAACTTTACATATACTTTAAGCATTATACCTAATCGTGAAGAAGTATGAGTTTTCAATTAAGTTGAAATCAATTATAGTTAAAAAAAAATTGTCTGGCTAATTCGTCTTTACCAGAGCCGTTTCATTAAAAAATATAAATCAATCTGGACCTTTAACTCTTCTGCATTATCCTGGCCAGCATAAATTATACTTATGTTATTGGGCATTCTTGTAAAATTATCATATGTTATTTCAAGACCTTTAAATCAACATTGTAAAGTTACATGTAGCGTAGAATAATCAAATAATTTTGTGCAAGTTTATGCCATTCCTACAATATAGTTATTTCACGTTACATCACGTTTAATTTGCATATGGTCCGGCATTCTAAATCCTCTTTAATAAAAAAATATTGTATTAAATATAAATAATAAATAGAGATAAGGAACAAAATTGAATAACTGCATAAGACAGTATTTATGTCTAACTTAAATGCGAGAAAATTATTTTATTTATATTAAAAATATATAAGGCTGAGTTAAATGTTTACTAGCAACACTATTATCAAATATATTTAGGATAACAGCAGACAAAATTTTATTTATTAATTATTAGAGTATACAAAAAACGTCACAAACATATGTTAAACTGTTTTAATATAAATAAACGAAAGTTAAACATAAATTTCCACGACGAAATCGTGTAAAACAAGCAGGGATCTCGAAACTATTATTGGTTTTTTTTTTAATTAACAGAAAACAAAAAAAAAATACTTAGAAATGTAAAAAATTATTTTTTCAAACCTCTCCACACATACAAAAAACTTCTTTATGATATACACTCCATAACTTTAAGTTCATTTCACAAACTTGCAATGATTGGCTTTGCAATTTATTTATCGTCATTTATTTATTTATTTAGCGTATGGATAATTACAATACGATAAAAGTAGTATTTAGATAATAATTATGTTCAAATTGGAATTGTAATCTAAGTTAAATATTAAATATTAATGTCCAAATTGCACAGCCATTCAATTGCACCAGGAAAACACTCTGCAAAATCTTGAAGGTCTCCGCTGTATCTGCGGATTGGGCAATCCGCCATGATGTGTTGGATGGTCTGTCTTGGGGATCCACAATCACATTGTGGGCTTTCTGCATGACCCCATCGGTATAGAGAATCGGCACATTTGCCATGACCCGTGCGTATGCGATTTAATTTTGTCCATATAGGGCGTGGCAGGTTTTATCTAGTGAAGCCGATCGACGTACTTGTTATTTTGATGACGTCTGGCTCTGTTGTTGGCATCCATCTTTTCGTCCACTGCTCTTGCTTATTGTAGCTATCACCCATTCCCTGAACGGATTGGACAGGGGGTCGTCTGGACTTCAGTCTTTGTTGGTCTCGTGCGGCGTGCGGAATATACTGGTGAATTGGCAGACGATTATTTGCCATGATTTTCTGATATTCTCTGACAAGTGCTGCCGTTCGTCGAATATCTGGAGGTGCTATATTGCTCAGAATTGGAAGCCATCTTAGTGGAGTTGATTTAATAGTACCAGATATTACTCTCATAGTGTAATTTAGTTGAACATCAATCTTGTTGACATGAGCGCTATTTAGCCATATCGGTGCGCAGTATTCAGCGACAGAATACACCAGGGCCAGTGAGGAGGTTCGAGGTGTATCCGCAGTGGCACCCCATGTCGTTCCAGCAAGCTTTGTTATTACTTTGTTACGGGTTCTCACTTTGGCAGCTACATTCGTAAGATAGGGTTTGAACGTCAGTGATCTGTCGAGCGTTACACCCAGGTATTTAGGGTTGTTATTATGTTTTAAAGTCTCGCCATTGAAGGTGATGCTAAGGGTGTCATCCGAAAGCTGATTTGTGAGATGGAAGAGGCTTGTCTCAGTTTTGTTTGTATTAGGGCGAAGTCGCCATTATTTAAAGTAGTCGCAGAGAACCCTTAAGTCTTCGGTAAGCGCCCTTTCTCCAACATCTTTGGCTTGGTTTTGAAATGCGATAGCCAGGTCATCTGCGTAAGCAAATTTTTTTGATTTTGTCTTTGGAAGATCGGCTGTGTAAATGTTAAATAATAGTGGAGCAAGCACTGAACCCTGTGGGAAGCCATTATTTAGCTTTCTGACATTGCTCTTTGTATCGTTTATATATACTTGAAACAGTCTGTTGGTTAGGAGGTTATTGATTCGTTGGCAGGTTTTCAGGCATGGTATGACCTTCATTTATCGTCATTGCAAAAGCTATACTAAAAGCTTAAAATAAAATTGACAGTCCGTTGTAATCAGCGGTATATGCGGTATTCAAGATATCCGTCCCTTTGTATTTCTGGAATCGATGTTATTTGGAAGTATTGTGCAGATGCTACCTAAAGTGTACGAAAAAACTACATTTGGATGTCCTTGAACTGGTGTTGAAGTGAAGTGAAGTGAAGTGCAAGAAAAAACCTGGACTACTGTAAGATGCCTTTCATGAATCGTTATTAAAAAGATGCTCCAAATTGTTTAGTTGCTGCTTACATAGCGGTCTATCCGATATTAAGATATTTTGTTATTTGCATTGTTTACAGCATAAATAGCCATATCGCTACCTTTGTTAATATATTTACATATCGTTCATTTGCGATGACACTGTGATAGTTCGAAAATTGCATTTTTTTAAATAGAAATTCGAAATCTCCGTATCGCCATCTATTTACCATCAAAACCGTGGTATTTTTACTTTAAAATTGGCGTCAAAATGCGAGAAAGACAACAAATATCACGATGTAGCGCTTTCTCATTAAGCGATCTAGGGTGGCGACGACAAAGGAACAGCTCAGTTATTACCTGTTAAGATCGATTCAGACTCATCAGTCACGTCTCGTCACCATCTCGTCACAGTGATTGCGCCGAATCGAACAATCCGTCATACAAAATATTCTTTAATACAAATATGTTGCCGGCATTCACACTCATCAGTTGACAAACAGTTTCCCAGCTGTCAGATAGTTGATAGTTCTGTGACCAAACAGGACCGGTTCGGTACCGTGACTGTGACGTGAATGATGTGTCTGAATCGACCTTTAGTGTTAGGAGGAAGTGCTCGCAGTTTTTTTAAATAACGTGATATGTGAATATATCACGTTTTTGGTGAAAAGGTAAGTGTAGTTTCATATACATAATTTGTTCTTTTTCTACAATGTGATATATAATTTTATCACATTTTTGTTGTAAAATTTAGATTAAAAAAAATGGGTTAGGTTTTTGTTATCACGTTTTTAATGTAAAAATAATGAATTTCTCTGTGATAACTCGAATAGTAACGTTGAAGATGATTATATTACCAAACGCATTTGCTGTTTGGTAGTATATGATTTGGTTTATTTCTTGATGTACTCTTTTTTCAGAATATTTTTTAACTAAGTTGTATATTTATTTAAACTTATAACGTTGTATCTGCTGAATATAAGATGTTATTAATTATATATTTTTCAGATGAGCTCGAGATCAAAATTGATATTAGAGTTAGTAGCACAAAAAAAAAAAACGACGACGGTTTCCGAAATTTCGACCATATTGTCAATGGGAACATAGAATCTATTAATGAGATCCGTAATTATTCTAATGAGAATCAAGACACGACTCAGAGTAAGTCATAGTGTATAATGCAGTTTTATATGCATAGTATTCAATTCATATTCGATTTCAGATAATCTAGTTATATCTCAGTTTCATCGTCGTCGTACTAAGTCTACAATTTTTTCATCTAGCAGATTCTCAAGTGGCTCCTCGTCATCATCCTTTCATGAAGGTAGGTGGATTAAATATTAATTACTAAAGAATTAAAATACTCACTTGCTATTTTGCATATTTGCAGATAGTGATGACTCAGTAAAAAATCCGGATTACCAAGATCCAACTGTACTGCCTGAAAATTTGTCACTATATGTATTTGAACATTTAAATTCATCACCATCTTCATTTGTATATGAAAATTTATCACCATCTATATTTGAACAAAAAAATCTCTTATCTGATATTGAACATAACAATTCAACACCTCCTTTAACTAAACATGAGAATTCAACACATCCTTTATCTGAACAACAAAATCTAATACCGACTGAACCTGGTATCGTTGTGATTGAGACTCTCATCAAGAAAGGAAAGAAAAAACTAAGACAAGAAAGTAATTGGAAAAAGAATGTCGCAAAAAAGTTAAGAAACAGTGGTAAGTCTTACCAATCATCTAAATCCAAGAAAGAAATGCCTGAACGGGAAATGACCACATGAAAACACCTTGCAAAGAAACCTGCAAATTTAAGTGCAGATACAATATAACAGAAACTCAACGACAAGATCTTTTAAATGATTACTGGAATTTGGAAAATGTTGAAAGACAATGGTCATTTATACTTCAGTCAATGGAAGAAGTAAAACCAGCACATCGTTATGTTAGAGTCGATGAAAATGGTATAGTAGCCCCAAAACGAGATAAAATATAAATATAACATATATAAAGATAACATCAAAATCTCGTTTAAATCACATAACACTTTAGGCTCCTTCTTAATCAATACCAAAGATAGGATGAATACACTTGATAAAAGTGGTATTTACAAATTAAAATGTGATGATTGTGATGCCTCTTATGTAGGTAGAACCATCAGAAAGTTATCCACTAGAGTCTCTGAACATTTGAAAAGACCAAACTCTTCAAGTTTTGGTCAACACTTAGTATCCAGCAACCACAATTTTAACATCAATTCTAGTTCATCCATCTTACATGACATCAGTAGAAAGAAAAACAATCTTGAGTTGGATTTATTGGAAGATTTGTAGATTACAAGGGAAACAAATGAAAACTCTCACTGTGTTAATACTCAAATTAATTTAAATTGTACTAAATTTAATCCTATATTTAAAAACTTAATTACAGCTCCACCTCGTAGAGGGCCCAGCTCGACTGTTTAGACTTCATGCACTGAGTATTTACATATTAATTTGAAAGTTCTTCCATTGACTGTGGATTCAACTGAACTACTTGGATTACAACCCATTTATATATTTTGCTTTTAATTTTGATTTTAATTTTTTGCAATTCAACTGAATATTCAGATTTTCTTTTTACAGTACTGATAGCGCTTAGTGGGCCATTTTATTGTAGTCAACTATCCACTGTCTAATATATTGTTTAGTCTATTTCTTACATTCATACTTTATGTCAACTTCAATTGCTCTCAAACTAACATCCTAATTATTATAGACAGGTTTGAATGTGAGATCTGGATTATTCAATCTACATAAAAATATTAGATATAATTTTGTATTTCTTCAGTTGATTTCCTATAGTGGTGTCAGTTAGACCTTTGGTCAATACTTAGTTTCATAGAATCTTGAAAGGCGCAGATCACTTATCTATTGTAACTGCCCTTCACAAGCTGTCATTTGTCACATGTCATCTCAATATTTCCGCCTCCGCCAGGCTAGGAGCCATTCTGTCTCCGGCTTCTATATAAAATGTAGCTTCTCCAATTTTAAATTTTAAAGTGTTTGTTTGTCTTTGTTTAGTGTATTTGTTATGTCCCAATTTACATTTATGACATTATTTTACTGCTGGATAGGCCACAACTGACGAAGTAAGTCTATAAACGTTAATCACATAAAAAAACTTTTTTCAACTATAAACTTGGAGTTTTTATCCAAGTGAATTAATTTTCCTTTTTTAAAAAACGTTTCTTGGCTTATTTCAGATGCCCCTGAAGATGATCTTGTGATCGAAAATACTTGGGCAAGATTTGATTAAATACTGTGTTTGATATTTGCCTTGTGTACCATCAAAGTCCATAAATATCTTATTAAGGGCCATACCCAAAACGAGGGTGACTCGGTTCACTCACAAATCGAACGCCAAACAAAAAGACAATTGAGATCTGGACCTATCTATACTCCTGAAGGATTCATTGGGGCAATAAAAGCCGCCCGAAAGAAATCCGAGCCTATACATGTGAATGAGATGTGTTATGATGATATTTGTGACTGGAAAGCTACTGCTAATCAAATGAATTTTGTACTACAGAAAAAAATACCGTTAAAATGACTGAGATAAAAGTATTTAAAGTCGTGAAATGTGAGCCTGAAGCATTATATTTTTAAAACTTGTTACGCTGCCACAGTGTTCAAAAGGGCTGTTGTAATGAAAAAAAAAGAGTGATTTTACCTTCCGCCTTAAGAAAGCTTTCGATATAAAACCTGGTTTAGCCGTAAGGAAAAAACAAGATCTACTTTCGTTACTGCATAGTCATCATATTCCTGGTTATTACAGAGGTTTTTACGAAACTTTGTAGTTTTGCTATTTTTTATTTTTATACTAATATTTTTTATGTTATAGACTAATTTGTTTACTTTTTATATTATTGAGTTTGGTTTATGTCTTTGTATCTTAACATGACTGATATAAGTTTCTTCTTTATCGTAAATTATCTTATTAGTACAATAATAGTTTTCAATCTCTACTATACATTTTGTAATAATTGGGTGTTCTCGTTAGATTAATATATTTTGTTTGTTGTGATTAGAAGTGCCTAACTATTATACTTCTTATATAAGTTGTTGATCTAAAGATTGTATTATTACATTAAACTGTGTACAAGATATTTCTATTTTTATTTTATTTCCAACCTTATTTATTTACTATATTTTTTTTTTCAAGAAAACCAGCATTTTTTACAACGCGGAGTCAAACCCGGAAAAATAGTGACAGCACATATAGCTCCCGCGGAAACCTCAAAACCAACATATATATATATATATATATATATATATATATATATATATATATATATATATGTATATATATATATATACGATGTTATTATTGGCTGTTGATTTAAATGTCAAGTGGTGATTCTTGAGGATGCCAGGATGTCAGTCTATGTGGCCCACAACACCAAAGAAAACTCTTTGACTTACTGTCAAGGTTTCGAATTTATTTTAGTTTTTTTAAGACATCTGTTAACAGATAAATATAAAAATTATCTAGTTTTAATTCTTAATTATCTTATTTAGTAGTCGTGAGATTTTAGTGAGATATGTTATACTTTACAAAACGCGCCATTGCACATAATATATTAAAATTTTTTCTTAAAATAACTTTATTGTCATCATATATGTCTCATTGCCATGTTGGCTAAATTATTATATATATATATATATATATATATATATATATATATATATATATATAAGAATGAACATACAGGTATTTTAAGTGGAAAGCAAAACAAGTAACAATAATAGTTTTTAGAGTATACAGTAGACTTTATTTAGTTTGTCATTGTTCTAACTTGATATTGTTCCTTATAACGTATAAAAGAAATTATTCCTATATAAATAACATAGTTCATTATAAATTTCATTTTTAGTTGTGGATTTTGCAGCAAGGGCACAAATTCCATTTAGGTTGTAAGTTTGTCAGCACGGAGTATGTTTGGGGAGAGAGTGTATTAAAATGCTAATGTGCTCATACAACTTGGTTAATGTTGAAATAACACAAATTTTTCAAGCAGATTATGCTTGCTTATTCACAATATGACGCAAATATTAAACATAATTGGTATCCCAATCCTAAAATTGTTTGTCGCTCTCGAGTTCAGCAGTTTTAATTAAATTTTCGCAAATGTTCTTTGTATAACCATGTAATTATCTAAACCCCGTAATCGTTCATTTTAGTTAATTAAAGTTTTAAAATATCAAACCAAATTTGACCTACGCACTTATGGCAGATCTTTTTTGCAGATAATTTTTATTCGCAGTAATTTCAGTATAAACAACTTTTAAAGAATACAATTTTAATTTCAACAAATAATGCACACTTAATGATGTTTATTTTGTTATCTATGTATAAAAGTTTTTAATTTACACATGCATGCCGGTAGCACTTAGTGCAGAAAACGATATTCGCTAAATTTATGCAACCTTCTGAGAAGACGCCGGTATATTACCAGCTGTTTTATTTTCAAGTTTGTGTAACGCTCTGTTGTATTGTACAAACTATTCATAGCCTTCTAGCTTAGAACTATGATCTAACAATAAAAGAATGAAAACTGTTGTTTTCAACACTACAAAATTTATTATAATTTCTTACCACTAAAACAGTTTCGGCAGAGTTTCTCTAGTGATCTACTTTTGGTATGCATTGACAGTTTATATTCATCAACTGAATAAGTTGAAGAGGGGAGAACTGTTTGTTTAAAATTGATCATTCAGAATTTAATCTGTATATTTTAGTTTGGTAATGGACCGCAGGAGTGTGACGTCACAACTGTCACATTGTCATTATTACTTTCCAAACAAACGTTGAAATGTCAAATCTCAAGTCTTTTTAATTCCTATAAAGTTAACATTTTGCTTCCTCTGCTGCTTTTTCTTGTAAGTATAGTGTTTTTTACGATAATACCATCATAATTCGGAGTTCTATTTCTATGAAATATGGTTTAAAAGTTTAATTAAAGAAATTTTAACCTTACTTTATTGATACTTGCATTTTATTCCTATTAGCATAAAACAATGTGCTTTATTAATTACACAACCTTGTAAAATTGTTGTAGTAACTATTAGAATACTTAAATATTGCAAAAAGCGGAAAGATTATAAATATAAAATAAATGAAAAAATAACGAAAAATACGAATTATCCACACTAAACAAGGTTTGTTTGGAAAGTGAAACTGACAGATGTCAATCAAATCTACATCATCGCTCCTGTGGTCCATTACAACTGATTCTAATAAAGATAGCTTAAGGATTTTATTTTGAATGTGAAGAATTTGAAATTGATCATCAAAATAATGACTCATCTACAAGGTGAAGTCCGTACGCAGCATTTGTTTTTCTGTTATTAAAAGCCTTTTTTGTTTTGCTATACGTTTAATTAAGGTTCTACACTTTCACACAAGTGAAACATTGTAAACTTCAAATAAGTTATTTATATCATTGTTTATCATTGTGCGAAGGCGCCCAACTAGGAAAAAATGTCTATATACGTCAAAAATACGTTTCTGTTCCATTCTTTGATTCAAAACTAATACAATTTTAGGAGTAACTATATGTAAGTTAAACATTAAATGAAATAGTTTAAATAAGGAAATGAGTAGATATACTACAGGGTTCTGGGCTCATCCCCTAAATTGCAACCCCTAAAATCACAACCCCCCGGTTGCAAATGCTAAACGGCTTAACGTAGGATAACGTACGAGCGCTCGTTGGAAAGGGGATGAAAAATGGGGTTGAACGCAGTATGTGCCGTGCGCATCGGATCATGCCGAAAGGTCATTATTGGGTATCTTCGTTTCTATTGGTCCGATTGTGGCGTACGATGGCTCGTTGAAACGGGGAGAAGGCGGAGAGACAAAAAACAAAGATGGCGACGTTGCCAAATGGACGGTTAAACGTATCTTCGTTGCTAGTTGTCTGATTTTGACGTATGAGGTGTCAAAGCGTTGGTGACACACACACACACACACACAGAAGCCATGTCCGCTTGAACATTCTTCTTCTTCTTTTTTTCCGTACAGTGGCTAAGAGAACGTTGACGCTGGACGTGACAGTTATGTAACATTCAACACAGAACGTGAAATGTCGTGAAATTTTACGCAGGACGTGACAGGTATGTGACATTTGATACAGAACGCGAAATGTCTCGTGACATTTGACGCAGGACGTGACATTCGACGTAGGACGTGTCATTTATGTGGCATTCGACACAGAACGTGAAATCCACGTGAAATGACGTGACCTTTGACGCAGAACGTGAAATGTCGCGTGAATAACGTGACATTCGACGCAGGACGTGACATATAAATTCCATTACTCTATATGTATGTTAAGCGACATACATATCTTATATCATTTATTTTAATTTATATTTATTTTATTTTAAAATAAATTAAATAATAAACTCTTCCTTTAAATTATCCTAGATTTATGCAACCTATATTTCATGACTGCATGATTCCATGTCAACGTTGCTTTTGTACAATTGTATTAATTGTTTCCATACAAATAGTTTATTACAACTTTATTATCATAAATTGATTCTAAGAATCTTATTAAATTCAGTTCTAGATGTGATGAACCTTGGACTGTTGGAAGTTTGATCATGCTTCCCCTGTTGGCTGGCTAACCAGCCACAACGTAGACTATTAACATATGATTTTTTGGATTGACTTCTCTTGTTTGTTCTTTATTTCATCTCAAACGATTACTGGAGAGATAAAAGGAGTTCTTAACCACCTTTTCCTTTCAGTTTTTTGGTTTTTACAGACAGTTTGTCGACCAAATTTTGTCATATTTTTTAAATAAACCGCTCTATTGTACTGGAGTTGGTGGTAATAGGCCTTGTTGATCTGTCACTAGTTGACCTTTTGGCATCTGTCTTTTCACGTTGTTGACGTTTAACACCTGTTGCCTTCATTTTACCGGCAGCACTCGACAAGCTCTTACTGTTAACTTCATTATTAGTTTTAAATTACTAAAATTTTTAATTAAACATTAGAATAATGCCACCTAAAGTTAAAATGAAATCTTAATTATTTAATTACTGTTGGAAGTGCACTCTTGGACCTTTTAGTTCTTTTCTACACTAATTTTGTTTTTTATACATGATAAAGTTTTTACCTATATATTTTTTTAACATACATGTACAACTACCACATGTTTTTTTTGCTGTGCTAATTTTATGAAAATTGTTAACTATATTTAGTTCAATTTATTGTTTATACAACATAATTATACAATGTCCATTGTCGTAAGCTTCTTTACAATAATTGTGAATATCTTTGACTGCTACATATATTTTTGAGGTAACATACTTAATAGCTTTTCATTGGATGTTAGGTTTTTTATATTGTTCTTTTTAGATGAACTGATAATGCTATCAAATTGGATAGCGAAACGTTTTCAATAAATAGATGAAGTAGCCATCATCTTTGCCTTTTTTCTCCAATTCTTGACCGAAAAACCCGCCACTCTTTGAGTGATCCTTATTTTATATTGGATTGACGGTCGTACTCCTTTTCTCGATATATATATATATATATATATATATATATATATATATATATATATATATATATATATATATATCAGATGGTGATATAATGATGGTAATATATGTTTATTTAAATATCAAGTGGTGATTCTTGAGGATGCAGTCAGTCTATAAGGAAGAAGCGCTTATTTTTAGAAATGACACATATAAAGGTATAAATAAAAAATCAGATATTGATAAATTAAGTAACATTTATTGTTACATATTAACATATCAATAAATACCATTATAATCTCATCTTCTATCGACATCCCAACATTAAAAAATTCATATGTGCTTAAGCCAAACTGACGGGATTAATTTAATAAATTAATCCCGTCTATTACGGAATAAAAACTATTGTACTTGTTTTGCTTTCCACGTAGAATAACTGTATATTCATTTATACGTGTCCATTAATCAAACCAACATGACAATGACATATAAAGTGACAATATAGTTATTTTCTTAAGATTTTTTTAATATTATGTGTAATGGTTTGTTTTATAAAGTACAATATCTATGTGTCGTGATATTACAGTTTACACATCATTATGTGTAAACTGTAATCTCACGGCTAGTAATTAAGACAATTAACAATTATAACTAGTTAATTTTTATCAGTAGTATAAACACACTCTAAACATAAGCCAAATAAATATAGTAGGGAGTATTTGTTTTATTTAAAATTCGTTAAATATAATGGGGAACATTACGTCATGCAAAAAGCCTCTTTCTTTGACTGCATCAATTGATTTTCTACCATGTAAAGATTATTACGTCTAGACAATATAATAATTGCTCCACCACAACACATTGAGTTTGATTTTAAGAGCTTGCTATAAGTTTGAGCTCTTTTGAAGTGATCTGCAACTGAAGGTTTTACTTTTACCCATCTCACAATTTCCTGATAGATAGGATGTCGCAGTTCAGGTCAGCGTTCGATATTTCTACGACCATTTGTGACAGGAGAAATGTTGTTCTTTAATATATTGGACGGTTTGTCGTAAAGCTTTAAGCACCATTTTGATGAGATAATAGATTTGTATTAAAAATGTTTTTACCACGAATTTAAAAAAAGTAAATCTTTTACTTAAAAACTGTTTGTAGTTGTGTTTGTTGTTAAGTAAAAAATATATATTTGATAATGAAACACTAAAAACTATTGTTTTCAACACTTTACAGAATTTGGTGGAGTGTTGAAATGTTGACAACAAAAGTTTTCAGTATTTTATTTATAGATAAAATAAATTTCCATCGACGGTCAAATTCATAACTTATTTTAGCAATCTATTTACTTTCTGTGCGAAATTAAAATATAATGAAAAGCTGAAAACCAATATTATTACCTTAAAGTAGATACCATTCAATTAGATACGTACATTGGCGGCCGCAAATCAAGACAATCCTAAAGGTTTATAAAAAACATCAGATCCAACAAAACATAACAAATAGCCCTATACTCCATAGAGCCCGAAAAATGGGAATAACACTATAAAACTCTGTTAGTAGACGATAGACCGGAATACAAAAATCATAGAACAACATGTCCTGATTCAAGGAGAGCCACCAACAATTAACATCGAAGAAACTAAAAAAGCTGTATCGCTGTTGAAAAATGGACGTGCTCCGAGTCCAGAGAGTATATGCAGAGTTAATAAAAAATGAAACCAACAAACTATTCGAAATACTAACAGAAGTTTTTAATAGGCACTTGCATGGAGAACTAGTGCCACAAAGTTGGAAAGAAGGATGGATTACATCTATCCATAAAAAATAAAATAAGGCAGTAGGAAATAAGTAATTATTGCCCAAGAGAAGGAAGACCTGAAATATATGGCTAGAAAACTAATGGAATAGTACCAAAAATAGGGCTTGACTTACTGTCAAGCTTTCGAATTTAATTTAATTCTCTTTCAAAACATATCTTAACAAAGAAATATAAAAATTAAATAGTTCCACTAAAGAAGCAGCTACCGCTCCGCTACTTTCGAATCCAAGCGATGGACCAAATGTCATAAGTTAAAACCTGCTGGATTCCTCTACCGCTACCTTATCTGTCAATGTCAAATAATTTGTCATTTTAAAATATAAATATTTTTAAAAAATCCACAAGGAAAAAATTCCTGTAGCTGGCTGTATCCCACGTATCACAAAAAAGAGGTTAGTCTTCGTAAATGGGTATATTTATTTAAAAAACCCTTAAAAGGGCTACATCAATAAAACAAACGTTTTCGGACCACACAGTCCATCATCAGGTTTTAAAATCAAAAAAATGCTAGGTCACAATGCCTGAGCCACCAAAATACTAAGGTAAAAACCCTTTAAATTACATTTAGTTGTAAAAGATTATACATTATGTTGTAAAATAACTGTGATGTTCAGTAGTAAATTAAATTTGGCTAGAGGTAACACATGGCTAAAGCGAGTTCCAGAGCCGGTGAGAGAACCTCTACACGCGGAGAACAGCTGGGAACAGCATTCTTGTAATGCTAATAAACTGCAGTTTACTTGTTTTGTTGAGTATTTAATTATCAACCAAATTGCCATAATATCTACGTTCATGAAAAGAATTACTTATTTCTTCAGTTATTTTGCGACGTGACTGGACACACCGCAAATATTTCTTTAAAGTATCAAATTACTTAATGATGCTATATGGTATACGCTATGGTATATGCTATATAGTGTATTTCTGTAGTAACAATCGTAGCCTCAAAAAAGTCGCATTATTGTGCATCATTACAGTGTTATCTTTCATATAGCACGTCAAAGAAATGAATATTTAAAGGAAAATAAATGTCGAATGTTGATTTGTAAAACCATTGAATATAATAGACCCCTGATACTTGTCTTTGTCGACTTTGAAAAAGTATTTGATACGGTCAATCAAAGTGAAATGCTCCAAGCTCTAACACAATGTAGAATAGATCACCGATACATATCTCTCATCAGATACATCTATCAACATGCTACAGCCTGTGTAAGACTTAATGAAGATACTGGGACTTTTCGTATTGAAAGAGGCGTTCGGCAAGGAAACAACATGTCTCCTAAATTATTTACAACTTTGCTAGAATAAGCTTGTAAAACAATAGATTGAAACGAAAAGGGCATCAATGTAGATGGAAAATTTTTAAATAACCTTAAATTTGCAGATGATATCGTTCTTATTGCAGACAGCTTTGATCAGGCACAGGTAATGCTCCAAGAACTCCATACTGCCACAAAAAGAGTTGGTCTTAAAATAAATTTTTCAAAAACACAATTTATGACAAATTTAGTCCACAACAAAAAAATCTCAGTAGAAGTCAAAGATATTGAGCCAGTTGACTCCTATAAATACTTAGGCCATGAGATCAGAATAAGTCGAGCCAAATAAACAATCGAGCTGAAAAGAAGAATAAACCTCGCTTGGGCTGCATTTGGAAGGATGAAGGATATTTTTAGGTCTAAGATTCCAAAGTGTCTGAAAGAAAAGTATTTAATCGATGTATTTTGCCAGTGATGACCTACCGCGCAGAAACCCTAACGCTCACAAGAACAACAGTGAGTAAACTACAAGTTGAGGAAAGAGCAATGGAGAGAATTATGTTAGGGATTTCTCTACGTGATAGAATACCCAACTGGGCAGGTCATGTAGCAAGATCAGTTGATGACCGGTGGACAAAAAGAATTTTGAAATGGAGACCCCGATTACAAGCTTACAGAAATAGAGGTCGACCCCCAACGAGATGGACAAATGACATAAAAAGAGTGACTACAAATTGGATTCAGATGGCGCAAAATCGTACTAAGTGGAAAAGCATGCGAGAGGCCTATGTTCAGCAGTGGACGTTAGAGGCTAGTTGATGATGATGAAATGTCGAATAAATATCTTATTCTCATATTTATCCGATTTTTTGCCAATATTTTTTTTTGTTTTCCATTGTCGTAAATATATGTGTGCACAGCGATTTCTATCATTTTAATACGATATTAAAGCCTTTATTTTACCTTTAGAATGAATAAAATGTTTTCAGAATTGGTTTTATTATTTCTAAAAGTAATCAAGCACTTTGTTTTAAACTTATAACTTGTTTCTTTTTTAGATTTTGTAAGAATATAAAACTCAATGCTCCCTTGTTGAGTCATGGCTGGTGTTTCATAATTTCGTACTTTAGCATTATGTACATGGAAAATGAATTAATAAAAAAATTATACATGGCAACTGTCCGTTGAAAACTAAATTTGAACTTTTAATATATAATCCACTTTTATATCAATATAACAAAGACTTCAACATCTGGCCTATTTTCAGCAAGAAATAAATGGCTGGAGCATTTATCAGACGACGCATGAAATTCCTGTTTATCAATCAGGAATTTTTGGAAGCTCATAAAGAGCAAAGCATTTTCGTTTTAAGAGAGTTATTTGATATGCAAGCAATGTAATTTCCAACTCCTTCTGAAATTTCTTACATCCAATGACACTAAATATTTTTAAGTTTTGTAATAGTTGGTATTATTTTTTCAAAAAAAAAACAATTCGAAAATTTTGTTAGTAATAACTTCATAAGTAAAAATTGTTAATTCACGCAGAAATGTGTAAAAGTTAAATTACAACCTAATTTTAATAAAAAGGAACAATTATGTATTCTAAATTTCAAATAGGTAAATACAAAAAAAAAAAAAATAAAACTTACAATTAATTTAATTTTACTACCAAAATGACCGGTTTCGCTTTCTACACTTTGCAAAGCATCTTTAGGTCACACGGTATCAAACGTTTTGGTAGTAAAATTAAATTCATTGTGAGTAATTCTCATTTTATTTCTTTTTACCTATTATTAGTTTACGTTCAAACCTTTTTGTTCAGTTATTCATTTTCATCTTTTGTTGTTCTACTTTTTAATATCAGAGATCATTGCCTGTACTGGCAAAAATCTTCCACTTCATCTTTTCAAGGGGTGTCCTACACTTCTTCTTTTCGGTTAATAATTAAGTTGTGCTATTATAAACGTCACGTGTTTCTTATTTGCCTTTAAATAATTATTTTGTTCCAATTTCTATTAATTTTATTCATTTGATTACTTTGTGTTCTGTATATTTTTCTGAAGCTATTTTCTTGTGGCATTGTAAATTAATTACTATTTAACTGGAAATAAGCTACAATTAAAGATAAGCATACGTTTATTGACGTTTCAATTTCCACTTCGGAAATCGTTCTCAAAATACAAACAGTAAATTAAACAAATTTTGTTTTTTGTTACATAGTGAAAAATTCTTTTAATAATTTAATTTTATCTGACTCATTTATATTGGCAATTCAGACATACATTATGCATTTTAAAGTAGACGACTTTAAAATGATATTGCCAATATTGTTGAGTTGCGCTCCTGGGACGACTTTACTTATAAGATAGTTCATTCGATTACATGAAATCAACTTTAACTTGAGAATATCCGTCAGAAAAAAATCATATTATATTATGATTATTTATTATATTTCTTTTTTGACATAACCCAACTCTTCAAAGCCACGTTTCTTTTAAATTTTTGTGTAGGTCTATGTAGCTATAATCTTTAAATATTTTAATTAATTTATTTTAAAAATAATTAAAAATATTAATTTAGTCTTTGCCATTTGCTTTATAGTTTGTTATCTTTATTATTTATAATATTGTAACTGGGGAAGAGGCTTGTACCTTGCGCAGGATTTTTTTAAACAGCTATTACAGACACAATATTGAACTTATATTTTTAAAATTTCACTGGGTTAGGTATACACTATTGTAGTATGTAAAAAAAAAATAACTGATTACCTACGTATTCTTGGGCTAGCAAAGGTTGAACCTTAGGCCACAGGTAAACATAAGTACCAAAACTTTTATTTTAATAATCTAGACACATTTAAAGTTATATAGGAACAAAATCCATTTAATATTTGTTTTATTAAGTTTTGTTTAGAATAAGGACCATTTTAAGCAAAATGGGTTACCAATAATATAAATCAATGATTTATTATTATTAAACATAAGAACAAACAATTTAAATAACGTAAAATTTACTTAACCAAATACTTCAAAATACAAGTTGAAAGTAAACATATCCTGTTGACATTTTAAGGATCCATCTTTCTTCGGAATTTCCACGACGCTTTCAATGATGTCTTCCTCTTCGATTTTATATGCCTTTATATCAATTCAGATAAGCGGATTTTCTTCAGGTTACTAACAATTATTGTTGGAGTTAAAGATACTATTTTAGCAACATAAAATCGTACGATCTTGTTTCCAATAAGCTTTGTTAAGTAGAATCTACCAGTTTCCAGTGTAAACTCTGTTCGTGTATCTGGTTTGTTATTTTTAGACATATGTCCTTCTTTCTGAGTAATGCTTAGAGGACGGATCTGAACTATCATTGTAAGGGATGCTTTCGACGTCGTCGTTGTCAGAAGATGATGAATTGTTGAAATCCTTTGATTGAGAAATAATGGTTTGGTCTTTGTAAATTTATTGCCTGTTAAATAATACATTCTTGGTTGGGTCTTCATAGCTTTTCTTTTCACAGCTGTTTTCTTCATAATTTTGTTTATTCTTTCCTCGTGCTCGTTTCTTTATTTCATTTTTCTCAGGTGTATCAGTTAAGGCTCAACATTTGCCCCTTTTACGACCTTTTTGCATGTTTGTTCTTAGAGGTGCCTTAGGTAAAGGGCGGACTACCCCTAGTGACTTGTATGGTAGCTCAGTTTCTTTAGTCTCAGCATTTATTTAATGATTATTAATACGGGGTTTAAAATAAATGTTTTTATTGATATTAGCAGGATAATCTCTATTAATGACCGAAGAACTATAGAAATCGTGTTCTTGAAATACATTTTCATTCACTAGCCAGATCCCTGAAACTGTAAATACAGATTTAATATTTGTGTGATTAAATGCTGGTTTATACGCCTGACCAGAAATTTCAGCGACATCGTAAATAATATAATAATTATAGTAGGTTTTATATGGGCCAAAAACACTGCGATCGAGGGTTTGGAGCTATGGCTCGTCTGAGGTGGAAAAGTCAATATTACGATCCCATGTTCTTTTGCTAAGGTAATGATTTCGGGGTGTACTATGAATTTCATGATTGTCTAATATTACTAATATTTGATCATCGACAGAAGGTTTTGTGATATGTATAAAATATCTTAAATATTCTAAGACAACTACTCAATTGGACAAATCACTAAAATGAGTCATCCCCAGCGAATCAGCAGGAGCACCTTTCAGCATATAGGACTTAAAATTCACTTTAGGAAATATGTCAATAGGGGGGACAGCATTCCCTGAAGCACTTATAGCAGCGATAATTGTTATATTAGTACCGCTTTCTCCACTTGTAGCGAAACCAACTTGTTTAATACCTTTGCAAGCTACAGTTTTTACAGGAACGTGAACAGTAGTGTTACCACTCTCATTAATATTGTATATTTTACTGGATGTGAAAGTATTCTTATTCATGACTTCTTTTAATTAAAAATAAAATAATGAGACATTGTGTTTGTTGAAGCAGGTTCCGCGAGATAGGCTAGTGGTTGGTGGCTTTCTTAAACTAAGTTTATTATGGCGACTTATAAATTCAAGAAACCACTGCTTTCCCGCATAATAATTATTATTCCAGGACAGTGGGACTGGCTTATCGTTGGCATTAACGTATTCAAATGCTAAAGTTTGCAAAGAGCGACGTAAAAGTCCATAATGTATATGACTCGCTTGAGTTAAATACCGACATAAGTCGTTTTCCTTATCAGTGAAAAATACTTTTAGGGCTGCGCAAGCACCATACGAGACGAAATTGTTGGGACCACGGACCAAAAATCTATGAAGTGCCGTCCGTGATACATGAGATGTAATTTTCTTAAAACACGGCAAGAAAATGTTTAAAATTTATGCGGTAAAATTTATATTAATACACGTCTATATATTTTAGTTTTTTTGTTTTTTTTTTAATTTTCTTGTTTCCCTTTTTTGGGTGGGACTTACCTAACCTAGTGGTACTCCACAGGAAATAAGCTGTAGTAACAGCATGCTCTTTACTACGTAGAATTTCACACCTACCTGAAACCTATTATTCAGCATTCATCTACAACCACACTACGTTCAATTACAACAAGTTATTTTTTAACTACATGAAATCTACAATCTATCCAATTGCATAAAATCTACAATCTATCCGCCTCATCATCATCATCATTCAGCCTTAAAAGTCCACTGCTGAACATAGGCCTCTTCCTCATGTTTCCAACCTTGTATATCTTGCGCCGCTCTTATCCAGTTTTTATTGAGTCTTTTTAAATCGTCAGTCCATCTTGTAGGTGGTCGACCGACGCTCTTGTCTTCCCTTGGCCTAAATTCCAATAACCTCTTTGTCCATCGCCCATCTGTCATTCTGGCTATGTGTCCTGCCCATCTCCATTTTAGTCTGGCTATCTCCTCGATGATGTCAGTCACTCCGGTTCTTCTCCTGATGTCTTCGTTTGTTATTCTGTCTCGGAGAGTTATTCCTAACATGGACCGCTCCATTCTTCTCTGCGTGACTCTCAGTTTGGCAGCTGCTGCTTTTGTTAACGTAAGTGTTTCTGCTCCGTACGTCAAGACTGGGAGGACGCACTAATCAAATACCTTTCTCTTTAGGCATATGAGCAGCTCACTTTTAAAAGATTCTCTTAGTTTTCCAAATGCTGCCCACTCAAGGCCGACTTTTCTCTTCAGTTCATGAGTCTGGTTTTTTCTGCCAATCATAATTTCATGTCCCAGTTATTTATATCTATCTACGAGTTCTATTTCTGTCCCACCAATACTGATTGAGCACCAAATTGGTCATGATTTTTGTTTTCGAGATATTTATATTTAAATCTACGTTTTATGTAGCCACAACGAGATTCTGTACCATCTCTCTTGCCATACCTAGATCTTCAGCTATTATAAGTATATCATCGGCGAAACGTAAGTTGTTTAGATATTCTCCATCTATTTTTATTCCTTTTGTCATCCAATCCAAATTCTTAAAAGCATGTTCTAGCACCGTATTAAAATGTTTAGGTGACATTGTGTCTCCTTGTCTAACCCCCCGTTCTATTTTTATGCGATTACTGTTAGTATGTAATTTGACAGTGGTTGTTGCCTGCAGGTATATTTTGTATAATAATTTTTATTTACTATAGTAATATTTTGCTTAGCTCAACTGTGTCAAAGGCTTTGTGAAAGTCGATAAATATTAGAACTAGAGGTTTAGTGTATTCCACTGCTTTCTCTATTAGGGTTTTTATACTTTGTAGATGGTCATTTGTTCCGTAACTTTTTCGGAATCCTGCCTGTTCCCTTGGTTGATAAGTCTCCCTATGGCTGAGGAGGCTAATCGGTCTGTAATTCTCTAAATTTGTTGTGTCTCCTGCTTGGTGTAATAGAATCATAGTAGCGTTGTTCCAGTCTGTTGGAATATTGCCGCTGTGAAGGCAGATATTGAAAAGTTGTTTAATTTTTTTAAGTAATACATCCCCTCCAATTTTTAGTGCCTCTGATACTATTCCATCTTCACCCGGGGTTCGATTATTTTTCGTTTTCTTCAGGGCTTCTTTGATTTCTGATTTTGTCATATTGGGCATTAAATCTGATCCTTAATTTAATACCTCAGTTTTTAGTGTAATTGGAGGTTCCGAAAAAAAAAAGATAAAAATACGGAAGGATTTACTTTTTTAATTATAATAAAATTTCACTTTACTCATAATAATAGTATAATAAATACTATTAGCTAATCTAATTTTTTATTTGTCCCAGCCAAACCTATTTTTCAGATTTACATTTACACTAAACATAACACGTTTCTACACTTTGCCCACGGTACTTGGGTTTTATTGCTACAAAATATTTAGTCTGTAATTGAAGAAATACCAATTCCATAAAAAATTATTCAGCTCGTTAAATTTGTGTAAAATGCTGTAGGTCTAGAGTATGGATTGGTAATCGGTTGTCAGAATCCTTTAAAATAAATAGTGGTCTGAAACAAGGACTTCTCCTGCAACTTTTGCGCTTTAGTATAATCTTAAAAAAGGAAGCAAGAACAGCAGAAATCAAAACAAAACTATTAACAGCAAATGGACCAAAATTCCTACTAGACTACATAAGTGATATTAAAAATGTTGAAACTTCACACGACATTTAAGATGTCTATAGGCCTAATACCTGCATTGCCAATTTATTCTGAGAGGAGATCGCGACAAG
Source organism: Diabrotica balteata (assembly GCA_918026665.1). Classification (NCBI taxonomy): domain Eukaryota; kingdom Metazoa; phylum Arthropoda; class Insecta; order Coleoptera; family Chrysomelidae; genus Diabrotica; species Diabrotica balteata. The sequence continues at coordinate 74,628,582 of OU898280.1, read as the reverse complement.
TTACAGGCTCTTATTGATGGCAGAAACATTGTTGCTTTTACTGAAGAGAACAATTGTGTGTAAACTTGTTGCCATTCGTAGAGAATATTTGCTAGTATTTTGATCTAATGCTGTAATAATTTTTATGCAGTAATTGTAGAAGGGCAATGTCATCATTATTGTAGATTTTAAGCGATGGTTTGTTAGAACAGTGAGCGACCCATACCTCACAGTTAGTCGATCGCCGCGCACGTTCGTCAAAATCAAAGAAGTGGTTCTCTATTATAATGGTTTGTTAGGTTCTGCTGAGCTGCGAGCAATGCAGAGCGATAGCCGTGTACGTCGACGGTGTGCGCTGGAATCAACTGCAATTTGATTTGGACGCAAACGTTTAGCTGAGCTCACAGCGTAGAACTACTCGTCTACAGAATTCTACACATCTATACCAAAATTATAATTGTATTTTTATATAGTTTTCATAGTACTATTTTTTTCCCGAGGAAGATGAAAGACTAGGGGATGGTAAACTCTTGTTGGATGGTATGTCTACTATAGTTTATACCGCAGTCTTTATTCGCAATAATAAATGAAAACAGGTCAATTTCACCTCCTGAATCGCTATTACATCGGCTTTTATTTTATTTAACTTTTGCTCAACCTCTTAGTATTTAAAGAACTATTTCACTCCCTCTCGTTAGCTGTATCTCTGCTTTTTCCTTGGTAACCGGGATCATCCTGTGGAGATGAGAGTCGGGAGAGGCTAGTGACATTAACATGATATAGCGTCATATTTTGCGCATCATTCTCCATTGGAAGCCGTATTTGTTTGCTTAGTATTTTTTAATAAATTCATTACAAGCATGGAAAACAACTTATACAAGTTTTCACTACACAAACTATTGAGTTAAAAACTTGTGACATTTGATTCTATGAGCATATTGGTGTTAGTTTATGAGGTAGTCTAGGTAATTTTTCGATATGACATATTTATTTTAGGACCATATATGGAAATAAATATGCGGTGTAAGTAGGTGATAAACTAAAATTTTTAGTTAAACCCCTAACATTTTAGACTAAAATATATTATCTATTTTTTACGAATACCTTTTTAACTCAATCTAAATTACAAGCAACAGAATTTTATTTCCAAAATATTTGACAAATTTATCTGCGGAAGTGAGACGACTTACTTACAATTTCGGATGTTAGTCTCAGAAACGATCATTCAGCTTTTCCTGCGGGAATCCTTTGAAGATAAATGCTACAATTCAAGTCGGCATTGTTAAGAAATTTAGCTCACTGCTTTGTCTGCTGAAAATGTCTGCGTATCAAAATTTAAAAATTGCATTAAGAGAACTTGACAGTTATTTTAAAAATAAAATACTTTATTTTATATGCCAAAAACGTATTTGGAGTGAATATAAAAAAAATAAACTCAGAAATAAACACAAAAAAATATTAGAAAAAGAATAAATCACATGGAATATGTTTCCATGTGATTAAATAAATATTGTATATAATCGGCCATAAATCGAGATATTATAACAATAAAATTTAATATAATAAAAATAAAGAAAATAAATATATTAGAATATAAAAATTAAAAGGAAAAGAAAATCTGAATACCGTCATAAAATACAAAATGAAAGAAAAACAGCAACAAAATAAAGAAAAATACATAAAACTAATAAAATGCGAAAGAACCAGTGCAGAAACCAAATTTATTTGAGTCCGACAAGGTAAAATAAATTAATGTGAAAGACGAAGACAGCTACAGCAATCTTACACAGATCTTAACCCTTTCGACTCTGACTGGACGTATGTATCCCAGTCATGAAATCATTAAGTCTCTTTGGATAAATCTAAACAGTTTTACATGAATTTTTATTGTAACCGACTTTTTAAGAACTTAACATCAGTTTTAAAAGAATAATTTGTGTAAGCCGCAACATTGCAAACCGTTTTAGTGCTGTGTTTGCTTGTGATGTTGATCGATGGAATGTGCTTATGTAGTTTTGTTGACGATTACCACAGGGATAGTTGTGCGCTGATACTGTTGTTGCGAATTTATTTTTGTGAGTGAAGCTACCTACAAAAAAAGGCAATAAAACTAGTCTTTTGTTTTATGGGTGAAATATGTCCCAACAGCCATTTATGGTGGATTATATGTGTCCCAACAGTCTTGTTTTGTTCTAGATGAGTAGAAAGATATTGTCGCAGAGAGAGCTAGAGAAGAAGGCAGCAGCCAATTTTGTTAGCAATACTGAATCAGAAGTCAATAATTTTGAGACTGGTGGCTCCGATGATGAAGACTACAATCTATCAGGATGTGAAGGATATGTAGAACGAGACTGCCACGAAATAGATTCAGGTTCCGAGGGCAATAAGATGGATCAAGATAATCATACGATAAGTAACGAAAGTAAAGAAGAAAGCAGTAGTGACGAAAATGATGAAGAAGGCGAGAGTACTTACCAACTAGGTATTGGGTTTCATAACGATGGAACTTTTTTACCACGTTTTTTCGGTTCCATTAAAAAAAGTCGATTGTTCTCTTCCTCATACCACGACTAAAAGATTAATATTTCGTTCTTTCCCAGGAGCCTCATTCGACATATTGCACATTGTACTAACTTACGTTTAGAGGAATTTGGAAACAACACCAAGAAAAAAGAATTCCTACTAATGAACATGAATTATCATTATATTGGCTGTCACACTAATCATTTCATACAATCGAGTTCCATCTTTCAATGATTACTGGTCACAAAATGATTATTAAGGAAATTTAGCAATGCAAACAGCAATTTCTTGAGACCGCTGTAAACTAGTTCTTATCAAACTGTATTGCGCTGATATGGTAAAGCCTGACAATGCGAGAAAATCATATTACATCGAGGATGTCGCTAATTGCCTAAACCAACATTTCCAAAATATCGAACATATGCGGTTTTTCACAGCATTTATGATTCAATGGCAAAATTTAAAGGAAGATCTTCTCTAAAACAGTAAAAAAAACCCAAGTAACCCATCAAACGGGGAATAAAGTTATCGGTACGAAGCCACTCTGCAAGAGGATGTCTACGATTTTAATATTTAAGAGGAAAAGAAAAGAGAAAATGATTCTAGTTTATTATTGGGAGAAAGAGTAGTGACCAAATTAGTTAGTACTATAAGGGAAACTGATGTATTATTCTGTTTCGACAGACTTTACTCATCTATTAGACTACTTGATTCTATCTTATCCAGCGATAGGAACAATACCTGCAATGATAGTAAATGTACCTAAATTTGTTGGGAAGTTGATTCGTAGTGTCTCAGAATTCAGAGTAAATAACCACGGCACCATAGTTTGCAGATGGCAAGATACTAAAGACTTGTTAGCAGTAAGCAATTGCTTTAAAGATCAGCAAGCAGAAGTGAAACGAAAAATGAAAGATGGCTCTAAAATGAATGAGCGATGTCCTGAACTGCTCGACATGTACAATAAGAAAATGGGCGGCGTGGACCTAACAGATCATATTTTGGGCTTGCATGACATTGATAGAAGGTCTACCAAATGGTGGAAGAGAGTATTTGATTGCTTTCTGATGATGGCTGTTGGTAATTCTTATGTATAACATAATAATTTAAAAAGGAAAGAAAAAACATAATTTTTGCCTTTTCTAATTAGTGTAGCTCAGGGACTTATTTCATTGGGAAGAAGCCATCCTGCTGTTAAAAGAAAAGCCTCAACATCACTTGGACATCCTCCAGCAAAGCAACAAAAAAAATGTTCAATATGAAAGATCATTTACCTATCGAAGGAAAGACCCGCAGAAGATGTCAACGATGTTCTTCTAAAAAAAAAAACGGACCACCACACTATGTCACCTTTTCATTTACTTTAAATATTGATTTTAGTGTTAGTCCTTGTGTTTTTAAAATATGAGATTTGATTTGTATTTTTGATTTTTCTTTACTAAAATAAAGTAATAATTTGGTGTCTGATGGGTTATTATAGTCCCACATACGTGTTCCAAAAAAGTCTGACTGGGACATATATGCCCCGGATAAAATGGCGGATTTTCAGGATAAAATAATCCTAATCACGTTTATTTTTGCATAATTATATAGTCCGTCTAGAAAATATCCGCAAAAAAGAAAGCAGAGTTATAATTTTACGGTATTTATTTCAATCATTTGAAATATAAAATTTCAACAAATACTTCATCCCATTTACTTATATAACCTCCATTTAAATATAAACACTTAACTAAACCTCCTGGTACACCCGAAACTAGTTCAAGGCCATAATTTTCGGTAATGGTGTTACAGGTCTGTAAAACTGACCGAATCAAACCTTCTTTATCTCGTGGCGCTCCTCGTCCCACTTAATTCTCGTCAGTACCCATATGTTTTCAATGGATCTGGAGAAGCTGCTGGCCACGGAATTGTTCCCAATTCGTGTTCTTGCATCCAAGCTTGAATATAACCAGAAGTATGACATCTTGCATGATCAATTCCTGCAGGGAAATTTCAACGGTAACATTTTCTCTTGATCGGACTTTTAAATGATTTGCACCAAGCTGGAAACAAATTTAATCAGATATAAAGACTATAAGATTATTAAAATTATCTTCCCGAAAACGTTGACAAAAATCTATTCTTCGTTCGTTGCCTTTGCAGAGGTGTCATTGTGGTGATTTTTTTTGGATTAAAGCCACTAAAGCATTTAAGTTGTTTACGCGAATCTAAAGCGCTTTAGCTGAAACTGGTCTGTCTCATATCTATCCCATTTTTTATCCTTTTAATTATCTCATACACTGCACTTTTTCCGAGTTCAGTCAACTGCACTAATTTTTCAACGTTTCAGATACCCTTTCTATACAAATATTCCACCACTTTTCTTTTTTCTACTTGCGTCATTATTCCACAAATCTTAAGTCTGTTTACAAATAACAATATTTGACAGATGGTGTTGTCATGCGATTTTGTCCATAACCTACTATCGGCACAACCTACTTGATGTATTACTTTTGTCTTAAAATGTTATAAAAAGGAAATCTATTAAAATTAGGAAAAATATAAAATTCCGGATACTTTCTAGACGGACTATACTTTTAAATTAAACAAAAAAAGTTTAAAATTCCATACCGATCCTGAAAAAAAATCTAAGTCGAAAAAGTTAAATAATACAATTGGATAGGCAAGGTAGGCCCCCTAAAGTCGTTATGAGATAATTGAATCAATCTTCTAAAGTAAAGAGATTATTATAATTAATAACAGTCTGTAAATAGTATATTTTAGGATCACAAAATATTAGCGAGGAAAGGAGCAGCAGAAATAGTAAAAATTATTAAATTTACCACGAAAGGCAAGGAAAAGATACTAAAACTATCCAGCGGCAGCCATCATAAACGTTAAAACAAAAAAATGTGAGGTCACAAAGGAAGCTTTTTCAACTATAATATAACGTTTAGTTCTTCATTATCCTCCTCCTCAATCCTTTAGCCCTTGTCAGGGCGTAGTGACACCCTAAATATTATTAGTCTGCTGTCTCCATTGACTGCGATCTTGTGCCATATGGACGGCTTCATGTAGGGATTTTCCCACCAAACTCTTCATTTGGTCCACCCATCGTATTGGAGATCTTCCTTTTCGTCTTCGGCCTTCTACCTTACCTTCTACTACCAATAGTTCCATGGTGCCCGTTCTTCTAGCTATGTGGCCGAAGTAAGTTAGGTATGCTTGGTTTACTTTTTTTAGTAGCCTGTCTTTTATATGAAGCTCTTCCAGAATTGACAGGTTGGTTCTATGTTCTGTCCAGGACACGCGTAGAATTCTTCTATATACCCACATTTCGAAGGCTTCGATCTTACTCCTATCGATTTTTTTGAGAGTCCATGTTTCAGCTGCATATGTAGCAATGGGAAAAATAAGGGTATTGACCAACCTCAGCTTAGTATTCCTTGTTATTGTTCGGTCTTTCCATATTTTAATTAATTTAGCAGTTGCGGTTCGGGCCATTCCTAGTCTACGTTTGATTTCTGAGGAACAATCACCATTGTTGGTTATCAGAGAGCCCAAGTATACAAATCTGTCGACTACTTCGAAAATCCCTATTTGGCGTATATGCGGTAGATTATTATTTGCTCTGTCTACAATCATTATTTTTGTTTTTCTGGTGTTGATTTGAAGTCCGAATTCTTCACTTATTCGGCTTAGCCGTTCGATGATGGTAATCATTTCGACTTCATTCGATGCTAGTATAAGTGTGTCATCTGCGTATCGCAGGTTACTGATTTTTCTGCCTCCTATAGTGATTCCTCCATCCCATTCATCTAGTACTTTTCTCATTATATATTCAGAATATATGTTGTACAATAATGGTGATAGTATGCAACCTTGTCTAGTTCCTTTCTCTGTTTTGAATGCATTTGAATATATTCCATGTACTTTAACTTTGGCTGAGTTTTTATTATACAGATTTCTTATTAGGTTAACTAGGTGGTTAGGTACTCCCATATTTTCCATTATACTCCAGAGAGGATCCCATTTTACTGAATCAAAAGCCTTTGTGTAATCTACAAAACAGAGCAACATTGGTATGTTATGTTCTCTCGCTTTTTCTACTATCTGTCTGGTGTTGAGTATTTGCTCACGCGTTCCCTTTCCTGGTACAAATCCACATTGTTCTTCGGCTATCTCTGGCAGTAGAAAGTTCTTTAGCCGTTCATTGATTATCTGTAGCAGGATTATGCTTGCATGAGGGATAAGGGCAACGGTTCTGTAATTGCTGCATATGGTTAGTCATCCTTTTTTATGGATAGGGATCAAGGTTGATTCACACCACTCATTAGGCCATTCACCTGTGATCCATATCATGTTGCACATATCCAGCATTACATCTACGCTAATTTCGCCTATTGCTTTTAGAGTCTCCGCTGTTATGCCATCGATTCCTGGAGTTTTTTTGTTTCTTAGTTGGTTAAGAGCCTTCTCTACTTCTGCTCGTAAAATGATTGGTTCAGCCTCTCTGATTGCATGTTTTTTGTGTTCTGAGACTGATGCGTCATCTTTTGAAGTGTCTTTGTATAATTCTGAGGAGTAATTTTTCCAGGTCTCTGCGATGCTCTCTATGTCGGTTTTTACTTCTCCATTAGAGTCTTGAATGGCTTGAAGTTGTGGCTTGAACTTTCGGGCTAAATATTTAACTTTTTTAAATAGTACATGACTTTCATGGCGGTTTGCATGTTACTCCAGTTCTTGACACACGTTATTTATATGGTTGTTTTTATCTCTGATGCACATACATTTTATTTTCCTGTTTATCTCTGCTATTTCTTGAGTGTTGCTTCCTGTTTTTGAGATATGTTGTAGCATAGCTCTTCTTTTTTCCACTAACTCTAGTGCTTCATTATACTTAGAGAAAATTTATCATTGGAACAGATTTTAACGCTTTAACACCATCTAAGGTTCTAACAAAAAGAAAAGGACAAAAAATTTATGCAGAAATCGAAATTATAAACGGTAAATTGTACACAACCAGAAAATATCAATTAGTGAGCATATTATATTCAAAAACGTAACCGTAAGTTTTGTCATATAATATAACCTAAGTGTACCAATCAAAACCTGTAAACAACTTGACGAAGAAGAATATAAATTAATTACAAACATAAAAAAATAAGGAGGAAGGATATTATGGACTTTAATAAAACCTGTGCAACGTACCGTTATCAGTACATACCAACGTTATAAATAAAATTTGGGATAACAAATGGATTATGGACGGGGATTTATATTTCTTTGTTATAGATGTCTTAAAAAAGAATTAAATAAAATTCGAAAGCTTGACAATAAGTCAAAGAGTTTTCTTTGTCTTGTGGGCCAAATAGACTGACTGCATCCTCAAAAATCATAACTTATGATTCATAAATATACTCAAAATATATATTCATAAATATACTACTAAATATATTCAAAATATTTTCCAATTGGCTTCCTAATTGGGATAGGTAATATGACCTGAATAAAATACATAGAATTTCAACTGAACTATATGTGAGATGTCCTTTATTTTAATGAAATTTTATATAACAATCAATCCTGTAATATTTGCAATATACTAACTTTAAATATATGAGAAGTTGTTTTCTATCATGGACCCAAATGTTATTTTACATTGATTTTTAATATGTGTTATAACTAAGCTCTCTTTATAATTTTTTTTTAAATGATCGCAAAATTAACTGTCTCTATTATTTATTCAATTTATTTAATTAATAAATGAAAACCACACTCCTGCTCTAATGAAAATTGACTGACCTTTCTTTCTCTGCCGTTGCAATTCTATGGCCACGCCAAAAAAAAAACCTTTCTCTGCTTCTGCTCCTATTGTGGTCCAGATGACGTACACCTTTCTCCTATCTGTCCTTGTATCTGCAACCCAACACTTCGTGTTATCCTATGCAGCCTCCTTTTGAGCCAATCTCCGCGATTGTTTATAACTCTAAATGTTTCCGGCTTCGTCTGATATTAATATTCTTATACCCTTAGGTTTTTCTATCTCTCTGTACCCCGTTCCTCACACGGGTCAGCTTTTATACAACAAATAAACACACCCGGTAAATTACGTCTTCGGGACTTCAAACAAACACAAATCTCAAAGCTCCTTCCTTCTTGGACGACGAAAACTGACTAACCAACTTTTTTTCTCTCTCCTATCTCGTAGCCAAAACCACCACCCCCTTGCATTCAAAAATTGACCAATAAAAATCATCCACCTCTGTGACGTATATCGTTACCAACCAACTCTCTCTATAAAACGTCAGTCGGGTAATTCCAGAAAACAACATTCTTTAATTAATCTAACTAAATCTATTTGCTTTACAAATATTTCTTACTAATAGCTACAAATGATACGTGTTTCTCAATTCAATGTCTTTTGTTAATAAACTTTTACCGATATAATCTTTCGGGGAGAAAAACCACCGCTAATCCCGGTCTATTGTTTAAACACTTTCTATATACACTTTTATTCCGGGTAAATCCATTCCACAATAACCGACTTATTTAAATTTCTTATCGATAATATTTGAAAGTCTTGTCGCTTAGGCCTAATGAACAATTCTTCAAACAACTTACATATTTTGTCTTATACAGGATGTTTGAAAATTTATATGCCCGTGTCTTTATGAAATATCAATAATTTTAATTTTTATTTAAGTAATAAAATTTGTATGTCGGTTTTTTATTGCTTATGGACATTCAAAAGTACAACAAATCCCCGCCTTTGTAATTGATAAAATTTATCAATCTATGCAACTAAATTTTCTCGAGGCAAACTAAAACGCACTTTCTGTATGCTAGCTGTACTTATGCTACGTATTATCCTATCCTACTCTCTACTTTATACAAATTTAAATCTTCATTCGTGATATTTATATTCATCATGGATATTATAAATACCTCTGATCTTTTCAGAATCCATATGTTTCAACTCATAGCTGTTTACTCCATCTTCGTTGTTTACTATGTATGGCCCTTCGAAAACAGGCATCAATTTTGCGCAAATACCGCTCTGAAGATTTGACACTCTTAATGCTCTTACCATTACTTTGTCACCCTTTTGAAAAGTTACTGGTCTTCGTTTCCTATTATGACCCTGTCTCTGGATGTATTTCTCATTGCTTCTTCTTAATCTCGTCTGAACCGTTTCTATAACCTGTCGATACTCTCTTTGTTCTGGATCTTCCCACGGTCTTATCGGCATGAAGCCTTTCATGATGTATTCTGGTGTTTCTTTTGTTACTGTACTTGGCATGGAATTTAGGTACATCTCTATTTCTCCCAATTTTCTGTCCCATCGCCGATGTTGACCATCCGTTGCAATGCGAAGAAATTTCGTTACCTCTTGTATAAATCGCTCAGAAGGATTACTTTGGGGATGCCTGATGCTTACAAAGTTCGTCTCGATTCCCCGTTCTCTAAGCTGTCCCTTGAAACCATCATTTCGGAAGTACGTTGCATTGTCTAGTAAAATTTTTCTTGGGGTTCCTTCCGTAGCGATGAAATTGTCTATTTTTCTCAATATTTCTTCCCCTTTTGTGGTGCGGCAACTATATAATTTCACGTATTTTGAGAACACATCCACCATCACCAGAATATGCTTGTTCCTTTGCGTGGTCACAATTAGATCGCTTAACATGTCGATGGCTATAATGTCCAGGTTGTTCCGGGATACAATGCTCTTTACAATATTTTCGTTTTTAAAATCCCTGCTCTTGTATTTCTGGCATACTTCGCATTTCTGTGTGACCTCTTTTGCAATGCGGTAATCTTATCGACTGATGTAGTTTTCCCTAAACACAAGCCATACCTTTCTACTGCCAAAATGTCCATTTTCCTCGTGTAGTTTCTTTATGATTCTTTCTGCCAATGTCGGTGTCACTAAATATAATTCCTTTCCGTCTATTCTCTTAGAAAATATCTCGTTTTCTGGCTACGCTCTTCTCTTTTTTCTTTCTTCTAGGCCTTCCTGGTCGGTCCTTATCTCATTTAACGAAAATATCCCTTCGTCTTGTGTCAATATATTCAATCCCACATGTAATGTAATTGTCTCCTTTTTTCCTGTATCTTCGTCCCGTGTTAAAGCGTCAGCTATTATGTTGTCTTTCCCTTTGATGTATCGAAATTGGAAATCATACTCTTGTAAGAGCAGAATGCCTCTGTGTAATCTGTTATTTACCAATCGATTCTTCATGATGTGTATCAATGCTGCATGATCCGTTTCGATGGTGAATTTAGCTCCCAATAAGTAAAACCTTAATTTGTTTACGCAAAATAGTACACTGACGAATTCCAACTCGGTGACACTGTATTTTCTCTCATGTGTTTTAGTCACTCGAGATATAAAACATATCGGAACCTCTTGGCCGTTTTGTATTTGCGACAACATTCCTGCAAATTTTTTTATCGACGCATCCGTACGGAGTATAAACGGCAAATTGTAAATAGGGTGATATATTTTCGCTCCTTTAGCAAATTCTTGTTTCAATATTTTGAAAACTTCCTCCTGTTCATTCCGTGGGTTATTGTATCTGTTTCCTTGGTATGGGCGGTTATTTCTACTCTGATTTTCCCGATCCCTGTTTTCATTCCATCTCTGGGTTCTGGGTTCATAATTCTCTTTTCCGTTCGGTCTATTTTCGTATCCCCGTCTAGGTATGAATTCTCGTCTTGTATAATCTCTTCTAAAATTTTGACCTCTATCTCTATATTCTTGGTTTTCTCTTTGTCTATAATTTTCTTGCGGTCTTCTTTCTCTTCTTTTATGCCTACGTGATTCTCTCATTTGCAAAAATTGACATAAGCTGTCAATGTCCTTGTAATTTCGGAGATTTATGTGGTCTTCCAAGGTATCTTCAAAGTGTCGCGATATCAACTCTACCAATTGTTCTGATGAATAATTATATTGCAAATGTTTGGCATTATTATAGAGTTGTAATGCGTACATCTTTTCTGATACGCCCATCCTCTCATGGTATTTTCCATTTTGTAACTCTTTATTTACCTATTATATATATATATATATATATATATATATATTATATATATATATATATATATATATATATATATATTATCCGGTTTTTTAGGCGTTACGCCCGTCCGGTAGGGATCTACGGAGGAGTATCACCGAGCCGCAAGCCCTTATCTCTTGCCGTACTGCTCCACCATAGGCCGATCAGATCCCAGCATATCCTAGTCTAAGCCGCAGATTCATCTAGAATTTTAAACTGCTGCGTTAGACTTTTTGTTCTCTGTACACCAAGCTGGGGCTTGATCCCACATAACCATTCGACAGTGAAGCGAATGAGAGGCAGCCGCACAGCCCGCTGAGCTATCTGACCGACATATATATATATATATATATATATATATATATATATATATATATATATATATATATATATATATATATAAAAGGGTCACTCAACAGAGTGGTGGGCTCTTATATCGGTCAATTTGTAGGTGGAGAAATGAAAGACAAAGTTGATGTGCCACTCTATCTATTTTGAAAACGTTTCGCTTTCGAGAAATCTTTTTTCAAAAACTAAAACACCATTGTCCACTTTAGAACAAGTCAATACAATTTACCACCTTCCATGCTCTGATTGTGAATTGTGCTACATTGGCCAGACCGGTAGATCATTAAAAGGTCGTCTTACTTCCCATCGTAGTGATATTAATTTATCAAAAAATACGTGTGCTCTCGCACAACATGCTATTAGCACCAAACATAAAGTGGATTTTAATGAAGTTAAGATTCTTGGCACTGAACGTAATCTATTTAAAAGACAGTTTTTAGAAATGTGTTCAATTCTTAAACATCCTAATTCTCTAAATAAGAGAACTGACATAAGTAACTTGAGCCAAATTTATCATGCTCTAATATTGCAGAACTAGGCTTTACTTTCATTTTCAATATAATTATCATGTAATATACATATTTGAACACAATTTTTTAATTAATAATATAACATAGTAAATAAATAACTAATATTAAAATAAACTGTAACACTCAATTCTTTATACCAATTACTTAAATATAGGCAACTTTCATTACAAGGTTACCTCTACACTATAATTTGTCCATATGAGTGTGAACCAGTCACTATTTAATAGTATAGTAATAATATTAACATTGTAATTGATTCATAGAATCCTTTACAAATTACAGATCTAAGTGTCTGAAGCTTAGATTGTTGGAAATTATCTAATTGTTATTCACCTGTTGGCAAAATTTTTTCAGCCACAATGTTTAACATAAATTTAAATATAAGAGTTTGAATGAAATTCTCCTGTTTGTTTGTTTTTAGACGGGCTAATGCGAGTAATTGTTATTGCTATATCAGTTTCTTTCATTGGATTGTCTCTTACAAGCGGGCTGTCATCCAAAGCTCATTAACTTTTAAATAAACCGCTCAATTATTTGAGGTGGTACCTCTGACCTTGCTGTTCTGTTGAAATATTTTCAACCTCAAGGTTGGCTGTCTTTTCGTGGTTCTGTGTCAGTCTGTTCAATCTAACGCCATTTTCCTGGTAGCAGGTGTAAGGCTTAGACCGGTAACTTCATTCTTTTACACTTATTTTTTTTTTTTAAATTATATTAACATCTTTTAATAATGCTACCAAAAGTTAAAATTAAAGCTTAATAATTATCTATTGTTGGAAGTTAATCGTTGATTTTCTTAGTTCTTTGCATCAATTACGTTATAATTTAATATATATTTTTTATACTTCTGACCACATGGTCACTCACTGTGCTAATTTTTTAATAAGTCGCTAAATGTTGTTAGTAAATTAAATGTTTATACATTTCTACTTTATATTGTCCATTTATTCAAGTTTAATTCATAAGCTTGTTAACATCTTTGACTGCTACATGTCTTTTTAAGGTAACACCTGTAACATCTTTTCCATGATTGTGTGGTTCTTATATTATACTTTTTAGAATGAACTGATGATGCTTTCAGAATACGAAAGCGAAACGTTTTCAAAATAGATAGAGTGGCACATCAACTTTGTCTTTCATTTCTCCACCTACAAATTGACCGATATAAGAGCCCACCACTCTGTTGAGTGACCCTTTTATATATATATATATATATATATATATATATATATATATATATACATACATATATATATATATATATATATATATATATATATATATAATATATATATATATATATATATATATATATATATATACATATATATATAATATATATATATATATATATATATATATATATATATATATATATATATATATATATATATTATATATGTTCTTACTATACCATCTTAGTCATTAACATCTTGACATAGGTATCGTGGTTTATCATTTAAGCTCGAAAAATTTTAATATTGATCTTTCTCCATTGGTCTCGGAAAACTGTTATATGTGCTGCCTCAGCATAAGGTTTGTTGAGTATTTTCTTTTGTAATGTCTATCAAACGATGTTCAGATCTGCCACGTTGGCGCTAACTCTGAGGCCTTCCTGGTACAATCTCTCCATTTTGTGATCGCTTTGATTGATACAACCACCGAGCTTTAAAATTTTAGAGTAAACTGTAAGTAGAAAGATGTTGATTGAAACGTCTAGAAGCAAGACGTTTGTGAGTCGAGCCGTTCATGGAAGTCAAAGCATTCCTCTCCATGTCCAAATTTCAAAAGCTTCGCGTCATCTATCTGATTATTTGACTGTTCAAGTCTTTCGTGCTAATTATTCTTGACGCACAACGTAGTAATAAAATTATAAAGTTTTAAAAGCGACCGACTATATAAAATAGTATTATTATTTTTTATTGTTAAATTTAGTATCTTATAAAGTGATCAAATTTTGTTAATAATACTGTATAATATACACTATTTATGCTGTTTTTTTACTGTGTATTGTATACGCTTTTAACTGCCACTAATTTCTTCTTTGTTGATGTGGTACTTCTTAATAAAAAAAAATGATAGACTTTTAAAATTTAAGTAGTAATTCTTGAATTTAATTAGGATATCTTATTTAAAAATATTCTGACACCAATATTCTTAGGAATAGCCCTGTATACATTGAAGGACAAAACATCATGGGCTATATTATATCGTTGGTCGAAAAACATAGAGTTATAAATTCTACAATAGCGGATGAAAAATAAATAACAGCATCAAAACTTTGTTATACGGATTAAGGATGTTTGGAAGACGACCACAAAAAAGAAAATTTATATTGCGTGTTGATTCAAGGCACAAAAGGATTCTCAAAAGACTGAAAAGCCGACTGAGAAAGTAAAGACAACGGACGAGGGAAGCCAACGGAAGCTGAAAATAGAGTAATGCTATCAGATAACGAGCAACCGTGATGAATACAGGATTATTCAAAAAGCATCTTAATGGTTTTCACGACCTGTTTTATATTAAACGTATCTCAACGAAAATTGTTGGGGAAAGGGAATGAAAAGGTTTAATCTACAAAACAGACAGTTTTTAAAACACCTGTTTCCTTATTAAATCGTAAAGATCAAGACAATTGGCAGTTTACTTTCTTAAAAGCCATGCTTTTTTGATAAAAATATAATTTGTATGCTTTTACATTCAATTTAAAAAACTGGAATGATATTTTAGTAAACAGTTTTATTTCTTTTCTGGTTTTTTTAAAAAAATAATAAATATGATTATACAACAATTTATACAACAAACTTTTATTTAATTTAAAAAATACTAAAATAAATAAATAATTTTTAAACATGGATTTTGTAGTTATTATTGTTTTTAATTAATATAATAAATAATACCTAATATAAATTAAATACGATAAATATAAAACACACACGTAACATTTATAATCAAAATACTATACATTTTTAATTATTATTCACAGGGTAAAGCCACATCCGCCCTATTAGGCGAGCGGTTTACCCCTATAAGCAGAGCGTCAACCTACTAAAATTCTTTTTGCATTTCTAATGCACCAAAACTTTTTTATTCGATTTTATATATTTTTCCGAGATGAAATGTTTTTTTTTTAATTTTTACAAGTGGGCCGGCAATTGTTATTAACAAATAACTTTGTAAAATACAAAAAAGCAATTTTACCGAATTGTTTTGGAATCAATTTTTTTAGGGTGTATCTCGTCAAAATAAACACTTTTTCTCTCCTGATAATTTTTCAAAAAATGCTTCCTTTTCAAGTTATTTGCATTTTTTTGTTGAAAAAAATGCCTTAATTAGTGATTTTTGGGATTTTTTTTCTAAAAAACTAC
Organism: Diabrotica balteata; assembly: GCA_918026665.1. Taxonomy (NCBI): domain Eukaryota; kingdom Metazoa; phylum Arthropoda; class Insecta; order Coleoptera; family Chrysomelidae; genus Diabrotica; species Diabrotica balteata. Next base: position 74,612,793 of record OU898280.1, on the reverse strand, counting down.
TAAATGAATTCCAATTTTACAAATAGCTTTATAATATTTAAACCGTCTAGTATAAGTTGGAATATTTTCACAAGGATAAACGGTTTCTATCTCGCTAAAAACGTGGACCCAAATATTTCGAATATGCCTTTTATTTTAAGTGTAGAGTATTTATTTAACTACATAACATATACAAGTATTGTTTGTAGCAAGTCAAAAAAAACATACATAGTATTAAATAATAAAACATTAAATAATACAAACATGAAAACATATTAAACAGAAAAATATTTATGGCAAAGTTACGGTAAGCAGTTCAGTGGATGTTCTGCAATGAGTCATATATTCTTCTGAGCAGTAAAAACAATGTTTTAAAAGATATTTTTTTATAACTTTATCGAAACTATTACAGCTTAGCTCTTTTATACTTTTTGGTAAAATATTGTAATAGTTATAATTAAGAATATTTTTTTCTGAAAGACTTAATCTATAGCGATTTGTTCGTAGATAGTGACAGTTTCGCGTATTGTGAACATGTACATCAGACTGCTTTATTAAATGGGCACGTTTTCTGTGAATTTGAGTTAAAACTTGAAATATCAACAGAGTAGGTAGCGGCATAATTTTGAATTTGATAAAAAAAGGTCATCAGATAACTAACCCCTGCTAAAATCCTGACAGCTTTCTTTTGTATTTTAAAAATTTGAAGTGCATTTGTTGAATTGCCCCATATAATTAAACCATAGTTTAGGTGAGAGTGGAATAAAGAAAAATATGTCATTTTTAATGTTTCAAAGTTGACAACCCTTGCTAGTTGGCGAATAACAAATAATGAACTTGATAGCTGTTTCTTAAGGTGTGAGATATGAGCAGACCAGTTGAGTCGATTATCTATGGTTATTCCCAATAGTTTAACAGTCTCTTTGTTGACTAAATCATTGTGTAAATTACTTGCAGATATAACCATATTTTGCGATATGTTGCGTTAATCAGAGTTAAGTTTTAGTTTGTTTGCAGCAAACCATGAGCTAGATTTAGTAGAAACTTCCTCATGAGACATTTTTAAATCATCATTATTTTTTCCTGATATAACGTATGTCGTATCATCTGCGAATTGTATGGTTTTGTACGGAGATATGAATTTAGGCAGATCGTTGACATAAATAATAAACAAAAGAGGTCCTAAGAGCGAACCTTGTGGGACTCCATGTTTTACGGATAGAAAAACAGAGAAATGACCTTTAGACACTACCGCCTGCTGTTTGCCACATAGATAAGAAGTTATAAGCTTAAGAGGGATACCTCTGATTCCATAGTAATTTAATTTGTGGAGCAAAATGTCGTGATATGTCGTGAGTCCACATAGCCATGATGATTTCCAACCTTCGATAGAAGATGGAACTTAAAGAAGAAAAAGTTATTTTATTACTCCAAAATTGTCCTGAATACGTACCTGTCACTCCTCCCACCCATTTGTCCTAACGTGAAATATTTGGCAGGCTTTGCGCATCTGTTTCTTGCCTGCATGTTATATTTGGTTATATCTATGGTTTCTTTAATCTAAGATAATCACTTACAATACAATCGGGACACAGCTGTTTGGCTTACATTTAGTCGATTTGCCACGGCCTTCTGACTCAGGCATTCTCTTAATAATGCTACTGCTTGAGCTTCTCTGGCAGATGTGGCATCCATTTGTAATGCACTTGTGATCTTCGTAAAAAGAACTAATCTATTAGTGGGTTGCTATGAAAATTGATGCGTATGATGTTAACTGAAACAAAAAATTGCGTGTCGAATGAGTGAAATTCTGACCCGCTCTCTACGTATTGCAATCTTTATTTTTAATAAGTCATTCCATTCACCCGAAGAACAAAACTCTTTTAAACCTCATTAATGAGGTTACTGATTAACACGTTTTAGATTAAAACAGGTGACACACTTTCGTAAGATTAAGAGGTTAGATAGTATTTACTTAAATTTATTATAATCATTGTGTCGAAAAGTGACTAATCATTCAAAAGAAGGAAATTATGTTCCAAACTCTGCTCCAATTAGATTTTTTTGGCGGTTCTCTATTTATACAGCCTATTTCCATGTATTCCTAGGACATTCACTCCACGCATCTGTCCAAGCTTTATAATTCGATAAATGAACGAGCCCGTTATCTTTGTGAATCATAAATCATACTTCATCGTAAAATTATGCCCTCTAATTGATACTGTCATTTCAGGTGCTAAAATAAAGGACAGTTTGGAGAACGGAAATATAAAACGAGAAGTCGATATATGACCGGCACTTTTAAATCGAAATGTAAAGTTTAACTTTAAATTATAGATATAATTTTATGTTCTATTTTAAATGTTTAAAATAATAATTTTCTTAATAAGTTTAAATCAATTGTACACGATAGGGAGATAATTTTCATCTAATCTGATTAAATGCATTTTGTTCTGTGTTATTGTTACTTTATTAAACCTTGTAATAAATCTTATCAACATATGTCAAAACATATTAGGCAAAAACACCAGATCTATATAAAGGAGTTGAGCGCCCTCTATGTGTTACTAGAGACGCTAAAATATTATTCGGCGATTTGGGTTTAGCTCCATGCTAAACTGGACCTAAGTTTTTTGTTAATCAGATTACAGGTTTCTTTAAAATATAACTATCCGATAATAGGCAACTATCCGATATTATGGCATTTTATAATTATATTATATATATATATATATATATATATATATATATATATATAATAATAAACTCTTAAATATTGGGGAAATCTGCAAAAAACTCTAATGTGTATCAATTATTTCACCTAACGTTTTCGCCAAAGAGAATTTGGCTTCTTCAGGGCTGAAAGAGAATAAATTATAATTAGCTACCATATATTATCTAATAAAAAACATTTACCTTACCGTGAAATTTTAAAAATGTCGAGTTATGATGTTAAAAAACTTTAGCTAGTAACAACATAGTGGTGTTTTTTTGTTACTATGTGCAAAAAAGTTTATTTGTTAACGTTGGAATGTACGGTAGCTTTGAACTTAAAACGCAAAGGTTTACTTAAGGACAATCGAAAAACCCAATGTAACTACATTTAAAGGAAGTAATTCTTTGAATTGTCGGCAATAACTAAATTTTTAATTGTTTTAAAGTTTGAATGTGAGCTTCTGTTTTCATAGAACGCAAGCGCCGAAACAATTACAAGTAGTTCTTTTGATATCAAAGTCGTTAAGGTTCATTGGTAAAACCGATGAAGTTAGATCCCAGTCTGGGGAGACATTAGTTTAGAATTTCTAATTGAAATTCTTTTTTTAATTAGTATATTGTTCATGTATTATTGTAATATTTTATTGAGATTTATCTAAGAAAAGCAAGGGAATGTTATCTTTTTTTGTTAATGAAAATTATTATTAAAGTAGGTTAGTTGTTAATAGATATATCAGTCAAGTTGGTTATCTGTGATGTTGTATTGTTCTTGGTATCTGATTTAAGTAAGAAGTGGTATATATCGCTTAGATTCTTACTGTCACTCTTAACATTGATGGAAAAGTCGTTAAGGAAAATATAAGACATTTCAATGAACTCTCTTTTAGATTTATTGCTCTCACGGTGGAGAATTGTAGTGTTCGTATAGTCCATGTGATGACCAGTGGAATGGACATGTTTGGCTAATGCACAGCGGTCAGGGTGAAGTCGAGAATCACTTTTGTGTAGTGTAATACGTGATTTATTGAGATGTTTGGCCGATGTAGGAATTGTTGCAAGAGAGGCATGGAATGTTGTAGACAATATTACTAAGCCTATCTATGGGAGTCTTATCTTTTATCTTCGAATAAAGATTATTAATTGTTAGGGCTGATCTACAAGCCACATTAAGTTTAATGGTATTATTATTATTATTAGAAAAGCTATTTTCAAAACTTTTTAGAATCCTTGTTAACCCCGGAGTGATATCTCTGAAATAGGGTAATGAAAAATATTTATTGATAGGAGTATCCGAGACTGGGTTCCTACTTAAGACATCAGGATCAGCATTGTTAGTCACGATGGAAGGTGAAGTATCTTCGTTATGGATAGTGATAAACAAAATCTTATTTACTAATGGTGTTGGATAAGAATTTGAAATAAAAAGTTTCAGAAGGATTTGTAGGTTTTTTGTATGAAATGATGGATCTGATGGATCTGATGGATCTGATGGATGGGTTTGATTAAGTTGACTTTGGTAGAGTTATTATGGTAAGAGTGGTAGTTAAGGTATCTACCAGAATGTGTCGGTGTTTGATACCAATCTATTTTAATGTTGTTGATTTCCCTAATCATCCTTATGTCGAGAAAGGGGACGGAACAATTACTTTTTCTTATATATATATATATATATATATATATATATATATATATATATATATATAAGAAATACTGGATATTATTGACTGTCGATATAAACAAACAACACAGTTTATTAGGGTTGCAGTCAGAATATTGGCCGGAATAAGCATTGACACTCAACATTTATACCACACATTAAAATATACAATTATGGACATAATACATTATGAATTTTTTAAAATTTATTGTAAAAATAGTAAAACTTGGTTGATGGCATGTTTTACTGGTGTATATTAACTCATACAGAGAATAGAAAGTAAAAACACTGTAATTAATATGTAATTAATTGACTTAGGTGACTATACTTTTTAAACCTGTCTTATTAGTATGCAACATATTATACATAGAGGTGTAATTATGTACAGGTAAATATTTATTTTATTTTTGGTGTTTTTCTAGTAAATAACAATAAATGTTGCTTAATTGGTCTATGTCGGACTTTTTGTTGATGCAAGATGTGCTAGATTTTATGAAACACATTTCCAAAAAAACACGTTTTGAATGGTTCTTTTCTTTTGCCAAAATACAGGAATCATCGAAATTGAATTCATGTTTTAGAGTTAGTGCACTTTGACAGAACATGAACATCCATCAAATCATACATCCGAAATTTACAATACATATTAAGTTTATATGCAAATCTAAAATTTCTTAATTTTAGTGACTTCCGATAAACTATCATGTATTATATTTCTCAATAAAACCAACAAAAAAAAAACGAATAACCCTAATTTAAATAGATGGTGGTGATTGAAAGTCTCTGTTTCTAAAAATGACGAAATTAACCTTTTGTTCCTACAATTGGTGACTTCAGATCTATCTTCTTTGAGTATGCTTTGTCCACCTTGCTCGTATCTTTAAGTTTCTCCAGAATACTCCTGCTAAACTCCTCTGCTCCAAATCTTGACTACATGAATAAACTCCTCCCCTTCAGACACAAAGAATATCTCAACTAATCGACATGATCCAGAATAAAACTATACATCTGTTTATTACTTACAACATGTCACTTATTTCTTCTGTCTGCTGCCACAGTTGGAACTCTTTCCAACAAACACAAATACAACTTCTCACAATCTAGACTTTAAAAAGAAAACTTGTCTAATTAGCAACGTCGTCTCCACAAAAAAAAAACTATATTATACTTGCCCGATATTCAATTCACAATGCGTTCCTCTCTTGCAAAACTCTATCCAAAATCCTTTTATCTCCTTCTTTATTTTCCTTGAACCAATCAGAACGTATCTCCATCCAAACAAATTTACTTTTTTCAAAGAAAACAGGCTAACTCTCTCCTGTCCAAAAATCCGTCGGTCATCTAATAAACATTTTTAATTTCTAGAGAAAAAATGATAATTACCTCTCACAAACTATTTACAAACGTACCCTATTGTATAATTCTTGGTAGTCCATACAATAGAAAGTTTAAGGTTGAACTGTTTACAAAAATGTCTATTGAAAACTAAACCGTTAGAAAACCCAATATATTGTCTGCGATCTTCTTGCGGTTTCTGTTGGTCGGAGATTTGATTTTTGTCTTAATATTTTCTGATACATATACATAATATTTCTGATGATTCATTCCGATACAAAATCATGCACAACTCTAGCTAGGGATGTCATATGCTTCTAACGAATTTATAAATAACTTTGAAACTTTTGAAATTCGGCGACCACTAAGCAAAAAGCAAATTTATCATCCACAGAGAGTAATGGTCATCAAAATTGAACATCTGTAATTATCTACTTTTGACGATCCATCGTAATAAATAGTATGTTTTTAAAAATTCTTTAAATAAAATATTATTTCAATTTGACTTTTTGCTTCTTTTCCCAAACGTTTTTAACGAATTGTATGTCAAATTTATTAAATCAAAATATAATTTATATAATAATGGTACCTATTAATTTAACTTAATGACGACACAACGAAAAAATTTTAAATCAATTTTTTTAGAGAAGTGTATATCCCACCGACTTAAGGTAAATATACCTTTTTGTACTAGAGTACCTTAAAATTTCATAATCGAGTATAACAAATGCTTAAAAGTTAAAGACAAAAAGGTACTAGAAACTTGCAATTATTAGAATCGATTTAGCACTGAATGATAATAATCGTTCTTGTTTTTGTTTTTCTAACTATAGTTTATTTTTATGAACGAGAGAGTAATTAGCATAATTTTAACTGGTACCTTCGACCACTTCATGGGCGTGCTTAAGATTAATTGAAAAATTACTTTGAATAATTGTAAAAAATTAATGAATTATTTCAGTGTTATAAAGTGTTATGTGTATGTAAACAAAAGTGACCTCTTTTATCACACACTATATTAGAACTGACTGGCCTACATTAAAGTGGGTTTTAAAAAATTCACATTTTTTTTAATTTTTAAAAATTACAAAAGAGAAAAAGAGTTTTTAAAACCGTCTAAGGTATGTTAAATAGATGAATAAAAATAATAATATAAAACTTACAGATACTTGTTACAAATCCAAATCAGATTCAGAAGATGAACTTTCAGAACCAAGATTTATAATAACTGGCTCGATCATTTTATCAGTAATATTGTCCAGCTTCCACATTTTTTCCTCTTCTTTAATAGTGTGATTTACTGCCTTTTCCCAGTTTTCAGGTTTTACATTATTTACGGCCTCCAAAAACAACTGTTTAACATCATAAATTTTAAAAGTGGTATTTTTTCTTGAAACTTCACTCTTTATCTGTGCCCATACCAGTTCAATCGGGTTTAATTCACAATGATATGGTGGGGATCTAAGTACTGTCATTCCACGATTTTTGGCAATTTCATCAATTTCGTATTTTTTAAATTTTTCTTTATGAAGGAAACACAACGAATAAAATTCCTTTCTTATAGATCCGGGATGGTACGTAATATTTTTTGAACTCAGCCAATTCTGCAAGTCTTTTTTTAACCATTTGGTTGTGGGCAGTCCTTCTATAAGTCTGGAGTGATAACTTGCATTATTCATTACTATTACACAGTTCTTAGAAAGAAGATCTATCATTTGTTCGAACCATTCTTAAAAGACATCATTGTTCATGTCTTCATGGTAGTCACCGGTACGAGTTGATTCAAAAGTTAATAAACCACCTTCAACAAAACCGTCTAAACTGCCAATGTGTACTATTATCAGCCTGCGTCCCTTTCCTGATGGTGGGTTTAAACCAGTAGAAAAGTTATTTACAAAAGCGTGCCTTTGACTTGTAACAGTTTCATCCTGCCAAAATTTATTTGGTGTATGACCCTCGTTGATCCATGTTTCATCAAGATAAAATATTTTTCTTTTTTGGTTTCTCATTTTCTTTATGGTTCTTAGAAAATGTCTTCTCCATATGACAATATCGCTTCTTTCTAATAAAATAGACTTTTTGGGATTCTTTTTCCAGCGGAAGCCTATTTTTTTTAAAAGTTTCCATAACGTACTTCGACTCATTTCTGGGTAATCCTTATCATCTCGAACTGAGACAAGAACTTTATTCAATGTTGGAAATTCTTGTCTAAAGAAGAATTTATGCACTTTCCGTCGAAGTCCTTCTTTAAAATGATATTCTATTTGAAATTTTGGTTTCCCTGGAGCATTACGTGGCATTTGAAAAACTACCACATTTCTCTTCTTTAATAACTCTGTAAATCGTAGATTTCCCAACACCAAGTGTACTGCTAACTAACTCAACGGTCTCATCAACACTTTCACATAAACGTTTGTCTGTAAATGATTTAAAACAATTAAATATTAATGTTTTTTCATTAACTGTTAAAGGACCAATTTTTCGGCGTTTAAACGGCACTTCCAAATTTTCCATAACACTAGTATACACAATAAACTGCACCTTGCAACTAAAGTACCTACTTTTAGTGAACTGTTAAGAATTTTGAACACGCCACTTGGACCTTCCTACAAAATGGAAAAACCCACTATCACGTTTTCTGTGGAATAAGTTTAGAAGGTAATTATCTAGTCAATTACTGTCGTAGATTCCTGGAATTAAAGAATTAAATGTCTGATTGTTGAAACCCTTGCTTCGTGGAATGCACTCATTTCAGATAAAATAAAACGTTTTATTTTATCTAAAAATTAAACTTTATTTTGCAAATAGGTAGGTACTTATTAAACTTTTATTGGTTATATATAACCAATAAAATAAACATCTTACATTTCTTGCAAATTCATTAGTACCTGTTAACCTCCATCACTCCGACACTGGCAACCTTATTTAGCGATTAGTAACCCTCACAACTATTGTATTCTATTCTGCTCCAACCTTTATACCTGGTGGTCATACTCAATTTAAAATTGTTTTCCTATATACTTCTGTAAACTTGTTGACAAATATCTGTTTTTCATTGAGTCATCCGTATCAACAGTTTAGGGATTTGCATACATAATTTATTGTTTTATTACTCTCTTATACATAAAAATACACTATAGAAGCGTTCTGGGTATTAAAAAAAACTTATTACAAGGCGCCATCTTCAAAGAGCTCTAGTTTCCTTAGGAAGCATTTTTGGACTGGGAGAATTTAGTTAAATTGTCTTATTATTCCAGGAATCCCCCGTCTTTGTTTGTCAGCACAGTTTCTGGATACTCTGTATTGATGTAAAAGCTAAGATATGAAGTAAAGAATTGACTCCAAAATTTAAGGTCGCGTAAAGAGATTATTTGATAAATAAAGAAAGGCATTACTTAATAGATAAAGAGAAATGGAAGAAAATCACCTAAAATACAAACCAAAAGGAAGAATAAGCGCAGGATGTTACTTAAAAGATGTAATGCATTTTAATATTCCAGTATCGGTAACAAATAAATATTTCCAGGAATAAACACGAAGAGAAAAAGAAGAATATTGGTTCAGTGTTAGAAAACTCTAACCTAGTCATAAAATACCAAACTTCTTTAAAATTAAAAACAAATACATCAGATATAGGTAGAGCTTTCTTGATTTATCTAACATAAAAAGTAAATAAAGCATATACATTGTAGTATTCATTTCATAAAATTTAGTTTTACTTTTATAATTTTGACTGTGTAGTTATTTTGTATTCTCATATTTACTACTGGTCGTTTCTACTTTATTTCTATTTTATATATTTTTACAAATGATTGAATATTACCTTATAAGATTAATAAAAACCTTTTATGGTAAATTTTATTCGATCTAACATACACAGTATAAGCTTGAGTAATGTAAGGACTTGGTCGATTCCAGAATCCATATATCACGTAACTGACATCTTAACTATTTTGTGGTTGTCGGGGATGCGAAGTAAGCTCCCAAAATCATTTTTGAGCAGGGGGTGCTGATAAATCACGAGTGTCTCAAGTTTAGAAAATATTTTGAAAAGACTTTAAGTTCATAAATTTAGGAAGTTTTATGTATATCTTAAAGCGTAGACAAAAAAGTTATATTGAAAGGATTTTAAAGCGGTTAATATATATATATATATATATATATATATATATATATATATATATATATATATAAAGATAGTAATATTTGTTATATGACTAAAAATAAAAAAAAGACAAAATTATTGTCATGGTGTACCTATGTATGTATATGTTGTGTATCTAAAAATTTTATTATATATTCTTCTAGAATAGATATATAGATATATATATATATATATATATATATATATATATATATATATGTATATATATATATATAATATATATATATATATATATATATATATATATATAAATGAACCAGAAGTACTTGCTGACCACGTAAGGAAGTAAACTTTAAATATTGGGTATGCAGCAATAAAAATGAAAGGTGTACTCTTTTAAATTTTTATTCCAAGCTTTCGGACATTGGTTATGTCCTTCATCAGGGAGAAACTTAATGAGGTTGTATCATAAATGATTTTATAAAAATTGTTGATAAAATTTATCACAGTCTGTTGAGCTAAAACCTATTCTTATATTTAAAATTTAAAAAAATTACTTAACATTCACACAAACTTAATTATTTATACACAAGGATTTGTATCTATAAAAAAGATGGAATATAACCTCAACTCATTGTAAAATAGACCTAGATACCTTCTTGGAGTTGGTAACCTTTTTGTTCGAAAACACTTATTTCTCCTTTGACAATAAGATATATAAATCTACCTTTGGAACACCAATGGGTGCAAAACTTTCACCAATCCTAGCTGCATATGTAGTAGACGATATCCTTGACACAGTCATTTCAGTCTTACCCTATAACCTTACCTTTATAAAGAAATATGACGACATCATTCTGGCACTTCCAAAAGATCAAGTAGAAGACATTTTATCAGTCTTCAACAGTTATGATCCATATATACAGTTCACTATAGAAGTAGAGGATAATGAACAATCTGTTCCCTTCCTCGACACCAAACTAATTAGAACTAACAATAACAATATCCTAGTGGACTGGTATAGAAAACCAACAGCATCAGGTAGATACCTCCACTACCTATCATATCACAAACATTCAATGAAAATTAATTTATTAAAACAAATGAAGACCAGAGTGATGAAAATTTCAGATATAACCTTCCACGAAAAGAACCTCAAACTTTTGCACAACCTATTTACAGATAACTCTTATCCCTCTGATTTAGTTAAGAAAATCCTTTGTGACACCCCTTTATCCCTTCCTCAAGGTATAGTTGATGAATTAAACAACATCAACACAAATATCCTAAGAGAAATGGGTAGTTCCGAGCAAATTGACACTAATAACCGAGAAATAGGAGAAAATGTTATTACAACCAATGAACAAAACACTGAATACACAATGATTTCTCTACCTTACATCAAAGAACTCACACCCAGACTAGCAAGGGTACTTAATTCTTTTTATAATTTTAAAATTGTCAATAAAACGGTATTTTCAATTAAAAACCTTCACACAAAAGTAAAAGACAAAACTCCTAGAGAGCAGATGTCACATGTAGTCTACAGCATTCCATGCAAAAACTGCAATAAAAAATACATAGGCCACACAGAAAGGCATCTAAAAAATCGCATAATTTCACATAAAAGCGACTGCAGACTGCATCATGACCGCTGATCAGTAGCACTTCATGTAGTAAATGAAGGACATCAGATGGACTTTGAGTCAGTAGAGGGTCTAGAAAGAGAAACCAACTACAAGAAACGTCTTTTCCTAGAAATGGCTTGTATAGCAGAAACAGAAAACAACATCAATAAAAAAACAGACATTAACCATCTCAGTGAAATTTATTCCTTTCTTCTAACAGTAGACAAACAACATATGAAATTCAACAATTCAATAGTTTCCATTTTAGAATAAATTTAACTCTAGTTTATCACATAGTTTAACAATAGACTCTTAAAGTAAAAGAATCATACAGCACTTTATCAATTTACAATAATTAACATTTCATATCAAAACTTAAATATAACAGTACTTTATTAATCTTCAACCTTTACAAAATAACTAGGTCTTGGAATCAACCAAAATCTATTTATTACACTCTTGTTACCGTGATCTTCAATCATGTTAACAATTTAAAATTTTACTTAAAATATCTCCTACCTTAGATTCTATTCTAATACAGGTACAGACAACCAATAAGGCAAGGGCCACTAAAGTCTCCCCTCTACATTGACCATCTAAGAGAGAAAAAGAGTTTAGAGGTTAGTGTCTTTCAACCTACAATCAACCACGTTGTTTCACTTTACATGACACTCTGTACAGTTTAATAAGAAATAAGAATTTATAAGATGTAAAAACTCTCGAGAGAGGACATTCGGTCCTACACACAATTAGTTGAAATTGTGCATTGTCTTTGTACCAGTCTTAGTGAATTTTAACATTACATGTTTTTTCTGTTTTTCTTTTGTGAGAAAAAAACTTATACAATTTTTCTCACAAAATTTTATAAATTTGACCAGCTTTTACGGCACCATTCTCAAAATCGTAAGTAAGATCAACGTATTTATAACAGATCGTCAATTTGCATGTAAACTAATTGTAGCTTATCCTGATGATGTTGATAACTATCAACGAAATATTGGATCAATAAAGGACTAAAGAGTACACTTAGCCTATCCTTTCAGCTGTTTTTTACCCAAAGAGTCTAACTTGGTTTTATCTTCTAACTTAATCAGCTGTGATTAACACCATATATATATATATCATATACATATATATATATATATATATAGATATATATATTATATATATATATATATATATATATATATATGTATATATATAGATATATATATATATATATATTATATATATATATATATATATATATATATATAGATATATATATATACAATATACATATATATATATATATATATATATATATATATATTATATATATATATATATATATAAATATATATATATATATATATATATATATATACAGATTGAACGAAATAAATTCGGAACATAGGAATATAATGTATTTCGGCTCAATTCTGCTGTAAGTGGTTGGCCAACAAAAGATTGTCAAATAATTATATTATAAAAATCCCATAATTCACCGGGCTGCTGGATTCTGAACTCATAAAAATTGAAAGCTACACATAAATCTACGATTTATGCTGTCAAACCAGTTATAGTCCAGGAAATGTAGCATTTCACCTCGCAATTTTTTCGTGCTCCGTGGATTGACTTAAATTTAACAGAAGGTAGGTAATAGCCTAAGGATCAAAATCTATATCGAACCAAAGTGCGTCAAAGCCTAGGGGGTGGTTGCCACCCCATCTCCGGGGTGAAAATTTTTTTTACGTTTTAACTACAGGTTTCGATTAAAAAGTGATTCTAAACAAAAAATGTGCTATACATTTTTTTTATAAAATGATATTTTTCAAGTTATTCGCGATTGAAAGTAATAACTTTTAGACGAAAAAATCCACGTTTTTAATCGATTTTTCGCGAATAACTCGAAAATGGTGCATTTTATCAAAAAAATTGTAGAGAACAAATTTCTAGCTTTTAAAAAGACAAATACAATTCATTTTTTAAAATGTTTTTGCGATATAATAGGAACCGAAATACGGCCTATCAATGTTCAGCGGTTTTCTTCAAATGCCAAATTTGAAAGATTCAAAATTAAATATCGGGAAAATGATGCATTTTTGGAAGAAAACTCACAAAACCTTTTTTAAAGATCATAAATAGACCTATCATAAAAAAGACTCTAGCTCAAAAATTGAGTGAGTTATGATGAAACTAAGGTCAATACCTCATTTTTTACGAAAAAATCGATGAAAACAACCCCTAACTACCCCCATAATTAAAATCGATCTTCACCCTTCTGAAATTCGCTTTGTACATGTATTGTTAATACGTCCAAGAAATGTGACCCATTTAAAATGCTTTGTGTTAGAAAAAGTACAGCGTTAAAGCGAGAAACGAATTACAATTTCATATTTTTTACCCTTCTTTTTTTAAATATGCCTGAAAATACTGAATATATGAAAAAAATCGAATTACCAAATTACCAAATTGTAGCTTTTTTAATGACTAAAATTATCCTTCATTTAGATTTGTTGTATAATGAATATTTGGCGAGATATCAGCCGTTTAAAGCATCGATTTACGATCAAGCACCATCTTTCAGGTTTCACGGTTTCCAGGGTTCCAAAAAGATTTAATTCACAGATCCTTGTAGCTCTTAAAAAACTACTACAAATCGTTTTTGAAGAAACACTCTATCGTTAAAAATTAAAGGAAATAAGTTAAAAAAACCAGTGAATTTTTTTCCGGAAATTCCATTAGTATAGTACAGTATATTTCGGAGCATAATAATCTACAAAACCGGCATATTAGCTAGTATGGCGTTATACATTCGAAATTTTAAGCATTCTTATTTTGAAATCCCATACAACAGAATAAAACATCTGCTCATATGTCTATGGATTGGCAATGAAAATATTAGAGCAACAGATTGGGGATGGTATTCCAAAGATGGTTTGTTATTACCCGTACGCATGAACAAACAACCTGCACTCGATGAACTTTTGAAAATTATTTTTTGGCAATGCCAAAAAGGATGCGGTGTTTCATGTGGGTGCAGAAAAGTTGGTTTATACTGTAACTCTACTTGTTCTGGGTGCTCAGGTGAAGGGTGCAATAATAGTCCACCAATAATTGAAGATGAGGATGACATAGATCACGATAAAGATGTAATTGATGACGAATAAAATTAATATTATAATTGTTTTACCTATAAATGTATATATTTTCAACTATTTATGTAAATATATAAGAATATATGGTACCTTTTTATGTTGATAAATTTTTTTGTATTTAATTCTACCTTTTTCAATTTATATCTTATAAATTAGTTTATAAAAACTGCAATGTTGTAAAGGGTGATTTTCAAAAGTTGAAAAGTTGTAAAATTTTGGCAAAAAATTGTTTTCACCTATAACACTCATAACAATTTATTTTTAAGGGTTGAAAATGTATGAATTTGTATTTTAAAGTATAAAAAAAGCACTATTTAACTAATCCAAACCAAATTTCACTCATCTTAAGATTTATATTATTTTACAATTTTTGAAAATTAGGGTAGTTTTCACCCTAAGAACAATCAGGGTTCATCGGCTTGACATAAACTATAAAGCAGAGGGTGAGTTGAGCTTAATTCCAAATTTTTATGCAAATCGTTCCAAGGTGAAATCATTTTCTTTGCATTACTAATTTTTTTATATTATTCTCTAATAAGGGTCGCTTTTTAAGGGTTGAAATATGATGGAACTTTATTCAAAAGCACGAAACTATCATTATTTAATTAATTCAAACCAAATTTTACCCATATTTAGGTTTAATATGTTATTTTATAATTTTTGACAATTACGGGTAGTTTTTACCCCTAAGAACAATCAGGGTTCGTCGACATGACATAAACTATAAAGCAGCGGGTGAATTGAGCTTAAATCCAAATTTTTATCCAAATCGATCCAAGGCGAAATCATTTTTTTAGAATTAGTAATTTTTTACATTAATCTCTAACAAAAGTACAAAATAATCATTATTTAACTAATTCAAACCAAATCTTACCCATATTCAGGTTTAATATGTTATTTTATAATTTTTGACAATTAGGGGTAGTTTTAACCCCTAAAACCCTTCAGCGCACTTCGGTTCGATATAGATTTTGATCCTTGGCTATTACCTACCTTCTGTTAAAATTTCAACTGGATACATGCAGGACGAAAAAATTGCGAGGTTTTAACTTTTTTCGAGCTTCATTTCCTGAACTATTATGGGTTCCTTAGACAAACCCGTCTTACGCAAACAACATTGTTGTGAGACAGATAGTTGAACGATATTTTATACAATGTCTATACCCAGGCATGGATTTATTTTTGTCCAAGTTTTATATTGGTCCACTATTTCAAATGCAGTTCAAACAGACATGTATTAAATTGTATGTTCCGTTTTAATTTGGTTCAATCTGTATATCAAATGGCCAACTATATGGCCTAGGGGACAACTTCGTTAAACTTCCCGTGCTTGAATTGGTATCACTAAAGTGTTATTCTCCATTCGCTTAGCTAGGGCATATTTTGACAGACTCATTGTCGGAAACTTACAACACAACAATTCCTACTTCTCAGTATTAATAGCTCAAGTATACTACTATTGCAGACTTCTTTCTTTGAAAAAAAGAAGAATTATTCTAAATAGTGGAAGTGTATACTAAACCCATCAAAATTTCCCTGTATATTTAAAATATACTATTTGAGTTACTACAATTTAATATTATATTGTAGTAAATATTGTTGTTAGTTCTATTTAGTTTATTTAGTTATAGTTTATTTAGTATACTCAAAGTTTTCCATTTGTTCTATCAGATAATGCGTTGGTAAGTTTTTTTTAAATAAATATGATAAATGTTCTTTAAAAGTTAATATTTTTAGATGATTAAGGATGCTGTTAAATTACAAGGTAATCAACCTGCACAAAAATTTATTCAAAACACCAACCATTTTTGTAATTATTTGCTCATTCGGCGTAGGTTGATCACTAAAATATATTTATGAAGTTCTGTAAATATATTCTTAATAACAAAAACATTTCAGTTAACATCCATGTATATATAGCATGTATAAAGTTTCTATTATATATAAAATGTATATTATATATAAAAAATATATTTTATAAAAAAGTTAGAGTAATTTAGTTCATACCGTTAAGTTGCTCCAAATGTAGGCAACCAACTTAAAGTTTTTTGGCATTTAGCTGGAGTTTCTTGAGAATATTTTTAATAAACGTTTAATATTTTCCAGTTAATTTATTATTTTTTTAAAGTCATGATAATAATGCTGAATAAGCAATATTTTAAATGATATTTAATCACAAAAGTACTTAATATTATTTTATATAATCTTCATAAAGTCCGTTTCTAATAGAAATTAGCTAAAATTAGAAAAAAAAAACTAGTTTATGATAGTAGTAATAGAATATTATAATATTTTTGAATTATATTTTTAATGATATTGTATTATCTTTTTGATGCATGATATTTTTTAATTATAATATGAATATTATATTTTTTATCTAACGTACTTTATGAGGATTATATTATATAACACAATATTAAGTACGTCTTGTGATTATAAATCATTTGAAATATGGCTTATTGAACATTATTATCATCGCTTTAAAAAATAATAATAAAATTAAATATATTCTCAAGAAACTTCAGCATAAATGCTAACAAAAATTTTAAGTTGGTTGCCTATATTTGGCGTAACCTAACGATATAAACTAAATTGCGGTAACTTTTTTATAAAATATATTTTTTACATATAATAGAAACTTACTATCTTTATACGTGCTATAAATTTCTAAGTCATATAAGTTTGCAAAAGAGGTCGACGAAATACTTTAATGAAATGCGCTATAAGCACGTGTGCTTGGTCGTATAGTAATTTCCAGCCACTTCTAGTCTGTCAAAAAGTAACTAACTTCGTAAAAACATAATTACTAAAATCACTAGACAGTTCGGACTGGGATTAGCGAACCGGATATATGATCATTTCGGCCTATCCCAGCCATCGTCAGACGCTTGAGCTGATACAAATTCAAACTCGGAAAGTAAAACGAATGTCTCCCAAATCTTTACTACCGTGTAGTTAGCTTATAAAGGCGCCACCTACTAGTTGGCCATTTGATATATAAAGCGATAGCGGCTTTCGCTAAAAGATTTAATTCTTTACACATTTCGCATAGCATAAAGGATACAGAAAATGATTATTCATATCGTTTCGTTCACGGCCTCCAAAGTAGGTGGCGCCTTTATAAGCTAACTACACGGTAGTAAAGATTTGAGAGACATTCGTTTTACTTTCAGAGTTTGAATTTGTATCAGCTCAAGTGTCTGACGATGGCTGGGATAGGCCGAAATGATCATAACACTTTAGTGATGCCAATTCGAGCACGGAAAGTTTAACGAATTTGTCTCCTAGGCCATATAGTTGGTATATTATATTTTATATACTATTTATAATTTGTATTTAGAGTTATTTTTTGGGCTTTATCCATTTGGTCTGTACTTTTTAAAATGTACATTGGTTTAACTGTCTTTTGACTCGAGCTGATTACGCTACATTTATCAAGAAAAATTTGATTGGTAAAAGTGTGTTGTTTTTCAAATAAACAAAGAAGGAGAGGTGTTTTACTATCATTTACGGAAAATTCTGACAGTGGTCTGGCACAAATTGCATCCTTAAAAGATTATACTTTCATCTTTTAAGTTGAACCACGTCCATTTACATCTCTCACGTTCATGAGGTTAATGAATATAATCCCGACTGTCGTTTAGAATTTTGTGAGGTCATGATGTCAAGGCATTCTTAGAATAGATTAAGATCCAGACTTTCTATACAACGTTGTACTCTAAGATAAATCAACATCTCAATTAAATGTACTTATCATTTCCTTAATCGCAGGTATTATCCAGACGATAGTCCTCAATAAATACAAGAGAGCAAAATTCAATATCCACAGAAATTAAACATTCGTGCTGGTATAACAAATACTCATTTGATTAAGCCATTCTTCATCGATGGTAATCTTACTCTTCAAAGGTATGAAAGTTTGCTTCAAAATGAAATACTTTCACCAACAACTTATAACAAGTTTGATTTCAGCAATATGGTTGCTACAACCTCATTAGCGATGAAGGTTCATAATTATTTGTGAAAACGTTTAATCAAATAGCATGCCAGGTCTTTAGGTTTGACTCCTTTATTTTTTTATAAGGTTACTATCCAAATACCTTTATTAAATTTAATTTCGTCGTATTTGTTTACCATCAATAAGCTTACTGCCAAGAAGTAAACGATGCATCATTTTATTTTTTAATACAATGTTCTCGCTTCTCCTCTACTCCCTTTATGTAGACATGATATTGTCTTTTTTTAATGTGTCTCTAGTAAGTTGTCGTTCCACTTTACTGCTTTCTTTTTGTCATTCATTCAATTATTTTCACTGCACATCATATCGGTGGTTGACCTTATTTACAGTAATAATAAACATAAGAAGAACTGTCACACTTTAACCTACAACTATTTCAACTTGTCAATTTTTACCTCCCAAAAATTGAGTAGACAACAAAAAACTAGCCCTTTTTTGCTAGTTCCTCTCCTCACAAGTGGTGTAAAGCCACTAAGTGCCTTTTTTAAAAGGTCAAATGTAATATAATACATTACTTTAATTTGAACAAACAATCTACAAAATACCTACTTCCTACTTTAGTTGTTAATATCTTTTCCCCTCAAGAATTTTGCTTTTATTTGTTAAATAGTTACAATCACCCACCACCAGTTTACCATTATAGTTTGAACCGTGTTTTCTAATCTTTGTATCGGCATGTAAGGAGTATTTAATAATTAAGTATTTATTTAATTTCAACTTAACCAGATTGTTTTTTTCACTTAATTTTTACTTTGTTTATTCAATTAATTTTAAAGACATATTTAATAATCACGCATACATATTATTGGCATAACTGCTGTATATTGTTTACCAGACATTACCCTAATACAGGGTTGTTATAATTTCAGCATTTAGTTTACCACGTACCTTAAGACCTGAAGATGCATTGCTAATTATAATATGCGTAACCTTTCGTTGGTGGTAGAATAAATTGACTGTAAGTAAGGCTTATTTTTATTTCCTTTTACCTATTTGAAATAGACTCACGTAGGCAACATATTCAAGAAAGACAAATGAATTTTCAAGAGGGCAGCCAGCACTTAGCGACACCTCAAAAGATCAAAATTTTAGATCTAGTCTTGGTTAAAAATAAAGAGAACAACAAATTTGACTCAATATAAATTGCAAGTTCAAGTTAGATTTTGGAAAAATAAAGAAAGTCCATAAAAATAAACTTTGTGCTATATAATTCACAAAACTGAACTATTTAGTAAAAAACATGTGACTTATTAGCACACACACAGACAATACCAGTTAGCCGAACCTGAAATAGAAGAGCCCACTAGCTGAAGTAAAGTCCGCAATTTCGTCCCTAAAAAATTATAAAGTCCCAGTACCAGACGGCATTCAGGCGGAACTACTAAAAAAAGGGGGAGAAAAGATACATCTTGAGATATACCATCTTATAAGAGAAGTTTGGGAAAGAGAAAAAATACCGAAACACTGGCATGAAAGTCATATAATACCTATCCACAAGAAGGGAGACAAACAAATATGTCCCAATTATAGAGGAATATCGTTAGTCAATACAACATACAAAATTTTATCCACAATAATATTTAGAAGCATAACTCCACACGCATAGGTAATAATGGGTGACTATCAAAGTGGATTCAGACCGAGAAGGTCGACCATAGACCAGATCTTGAAAAAACCAGAGTGTTGGAAAAAAACTGGGAATTCAATCGCGACGTACACCAAATATTCGTGGACTTTAAACAAGCCTACGATTCTTTTAGCAAAGAGGCATTGTCAAAGACCATAGTAGAGTTTGGAGTACCTGGAAAGCTGGTACGATTAGAATGGATGGATCAGAATTGGCAACACCACGTCGGAGGAACTCCACATTGACACCGGGCTTAGAAAAGGAGATCCTCTCGCTCCCCCGCTGTTTAACTTCATACTGGAACATGCAGTAAGGAAAGCTTAGCCACATTTGACAAACGGATTTTCCGCACAAGGATCAACAGTACTATTGGCCTTTGCGGATGACGTGGACACAATAGCACAATCCACCAGAGCTACAAAAGAAGTTTTCAACCTATTCGAGACCGGAGCCAAGGAAATTGGTCTTAAGGTAAATGAGGATAAGACCAAGTACATGGTAGTTACGAAGAACCCAAGACCAAGGGTTAGGCAAAACGTAACAATTAACGAATATAACTTCGAAGTCGTCAAAGAGTTTAAGATACTCCTTTAAGATACCTCAAATCAAAAATACTCTTAAGATCAGCAAAAATAAGAGGATACAAGACAATAATTCGACCGACAATAACGTATGCAAGCGAGACATGGACGCTGAACCAGCGGGAAATGACAAAATAATGTAGTAACATAAGCCGGTTATAAAAAGCTTAAGACAATTTGGAAGTACATTTAGGTTTGTAAATATTTTGAATGATCGTATTAATTTGTAGTAGGAAATATCTACTTATAACTAAAAACAAGTAGGAAAGATATAGGGAAAAATAGTACATTGTTTACCGGGTAGGAAAAGCTTAACATTCCTGGACGACTGTGAAGATTGCTAAGTCGAGGCGCAAGCCGAGACTTAGCAACACAGAGTCCAGGAATGTGGCTTTTCCTACGAGGTAAACATACTATTTTTCCGCAAATCGTTTAAAATTCGACAGATATTGATTGATTTAAAAAAAAACGCGATAATTTTATTCCCAAATAAATGGTGCTTTGAAATTCCTAATAAAATTACTTGGGTTACTATGGAAACGTATTGAGGTTGAATTGTCAAACTTGACGCTTATAAATTTAATTGCTGGTGTTCTCGAAAGTAAAATGATAAGTGATGATGAAATTTCCATTCCTGTGACTCCTCCAGAGCTGGTTGAGGCAGTGAATACTGCTTCATTAGAATTATTGCCAAAGAAATCAAGAGAAAAGTACGAAAATGCATACAGACATTTTATGGATTATCGCATGAGTAAAAATACGAGTTCTTTCTCAGAAAATGTTGTAATGGCATACTTCCTAGACCTTTGTTTAAAGATGAAATCTTCAACATTATGGGCCAATTATTCAATGCTGAAGTCAACCCTTGCACTTAAACACAATGTAGATATATCTACATACTCAAAACTTCGTTCTTTATTGAAACGGCAAGCTCAAGGTTATAGGGCAAAGAAATCTAAGATTTTAACGAAGGAAGAAATTGAAAAATTTATCCAGGAAGCTCCAGATAAAGAAAATTTAATGATTAAGGTAATTTACAAGGTTTTAATTTCTATTTAGATTATAGCTTTATTTATTTTTTAGGTGGCTGTAATATTTGGTATTTCTGGGGCCTGTAGAATGGATGAGTTAGTCCGAATGACTGTACACGATATAGAAGACTTAGAATCTAAGCTTTTAATCAGCATACCTGATTCGAAAACCAACAAACCAAGATCATTTGTAATTAATCAGATCTACTTGAATGTTTATCGAAAGTATGTTTCGTTAAGACCAGAAAATATGAACAGTGACCGATTTTTCTTTAAATATCAAAGCGGAAAGGGTTGTAGACAAGTGGTAGGAATTCATCAATTTAGAAAAATGCCCAAAATAATTGCTACTTATTTGAACTTGGTAAATCCGACAGAATATACTGGTCACTGCTTTCGTCGGTCTTCTGCAACAATATTGGTTGACTCTGGTGCCGACATAACTAGTTTAAAGAGGCATGGCGGATGGAAGTCATCAAACGTTGCTGAAGGATATATCGAAGAATCGCTTAACAATAAGGTTGAGGTGGCAAATAAAATTTTCACAGTACAAAATATTCAACAAAATGACACTTCCACCCTGCATGTTGTCCAAAATGTTTCTCATAGTTCTAAGAGTGTTCCTCCAATGTTCAATAATTGTACTAACTGTCAAATTACTGTAAATATAACAAATTGATCTTAAAAATGTATTCAACAATGACTTGATGTTTTCAAAATATAAATTAATTCCTTATAAGCAATGTGTTTTCTATCATTTATGTAGAACACTAACAACTGTACGGAAATATCATTTCCTTACAGTAAGGAAATGACATTTCCTTACAGTAAGGAAGTCCTGACTTTTTCTTCAAGAAATTTTGACAGGAATGTCAAAATTTCCTGGCGATTTGCGGAAAACAATTTTTTTTACAAAGGAGAAAGGAGGAGGTTACTAAATTTGTAAATTCAAGTAAATTGTGTTGAGATTAATTACTCATCTAATATAATTAAACGAAGGGGTCAATAATCATCTGGCATTGATCTTTACAAGTAAATAAACACATGTCGATCAACGTTAAATAAAAACACACGTTGAGTGACCCAATATAGTATTGCACAAGACACGGTTATTTTGATAGATAATTATAGTCCAGCAAATTAAAAATAAAATAAGTCATATACCTTTTGACTTATGCATGCCATACACACTACAATTTACCGGAGAGTTCTACCTGTGCAGGCATGCCTGCGCAGGTAGACCGGAACGTGTGTGGGAATAGACCTGTGCAGTTTTTTGAACCTGCACAGGCGACCGGAGCAAAATCAAAAATCAATTTTTTCGAGTGACACCGTACGATGTACCTGTGCGTCTGTGGGAACCTTCTACTGTTTCTCTGGGAAAGTCGTCTTGTCGTTCGCATCGTATTGTCACACCACTCTTTAATTAACCCCAAAAAATGGTGCTACTACTTTCAACTAAAAAAACGCTTGAAGAATTTATTGAAATTTATAGAATTCATCCTTGTCTTTGGGAAATCAATAACAAAGATTAAAATAATCGAGATGAAATAATTGCTGAGAATTTTAAATCCTCATAATTTCTTCCAGTTGCGAGAAATCTCAACGTAGCTAATAATCTATCATGTGCAGAAATACTATTTCTCATAACTGTGTCTTTCTTTTTTATCATAGGAGTAACCATTTCAAGTAATTTAATGCATGTTTTCTCGTCCATCCGGAGATAGTTTTTAAAATCTTCTGGTTCATATTTCAATTTATTCCGGTTGACACGACTGTATCACAGAATAATAAACACCCACTCTCCATGGAAAATTAAGTACGCGCATCTCCTTCGCGTAGGCGTTCCGCCATGTTTTAGAGGGAACCACTGTTGTTTATGTGGTGTGCATAGAAAAATTAACCCGGTTTAATTGACTTACGGCAATCATAGACATATTATACAATTATATTAACATTGTTAAATATAATAACATAAATATAATATAATTTAACATAAATATAAACAATTACATAACCTCACAAATCATATGACTGTGTTATGTGTTTCCTTCTAAAACATGGCGCGCCTGCTGAAAAACTTCAAAGGCGGCATCTGAGAGTGGGCATTCTGATTGTTTATTATTCTGTGACTGTATGTTTTCCTTTTCAACAACCAATATTCACACCACTTTTGTCGCTACTTTTCAATTGTTTTTTAACTTTTATCTTTAAAATTAAAACTTTTTCTTTTGTCTGCTTGGTTTAATGCTATATCAGGGTTCTTCTCTCTCAAAATTTTCGTTAATGTGTTCTGTTCATCTTCTTAGGTTATATTGCTGTTTTGTCAATACATTACGCTTATTATCTCTTAACATCTTTTGTTTGAATTGTTTTCTGCTTTTGTTCAGTTTCTGGTAAAATTTTCTTATTTCTGTTGGCTACTTTACTTTCTGTAGACGGAAAGTTTCTTTTTTTACAATACATTTTGATTTAGCCCAGTAATAAAGGATAATACTTCCTTTAATAATCAAGTAATACTGTAAATCTTTTACAAATTTTTATACAATCTCGGCTTTAGTGTTTATTATATGTCTAATATTAGTTACGCATTTAATGGTAGTATTTTGTTTTCCTATCAAATATTTTCGACATAAAAAATCTCTGCCTAACTCATTAAACTCGTAATAGACATTTGTACTATACATTGAAGTTTTAACAGCTAAAACACTGTTTTATTTAATCAAGTTAGTTGTTAATGAAGTTGCTAAACAGTTTTGAAAAACTTATTAAATTTTATTTACATTAGCGACGATTTAATTATAATTTTTTTATAGAAGTTAAATGAAACTTTACTTTTTAATTTACTTTGTAATTTAGGAAGAAATTATAAACTTACTATAATTAGAGGAAAATAAAATCTCTACACCAAATCGCCAAATAAAAACTCATTTTTTCCAAAAAAAAATTTGTACACTTTTAAACCAAGATTGCTGTTCTTTATACTAAAGTTTCGATTATTTTGTGCGTAAATGTAGAATAAAACAAGTCTCATTTACTCACTGAATTCAAATTTAAATACAAGTAATTTAACATTCTCTAGTCCCAAAGAGTTTGCAATAATGTTATTCCTGTTTTTTTCCTTAGTCTAATTACCTTTTTCTATTTTTACTATGTCATAGGCTAAGGTATTTTATAATTTTAATGTTTTTATGGTCTTTTATTGTTTCTTCATTCTGATTAAGGAATTTACACCTATAAAATTTTTAGTTTACAATATGCTTATTTTTTAATAATATCACTCGAAAGTTTTTACAATTATGGAGTTTTTTATGATTGGTCCATACGTCACAATAGTTGCACTATTAAAATATTATTTTTTTAGTAATATTAAGTTGATATGATGCTTATGAAATAAAAAAATGATTTCTTCAAAGAAAATAAGGTTCAAATAAAAAAAAAACGACAAAAAACTTCAAATAAATGCGAAAGGTACTTTGTACAAGAGAACTAAAATTAGACTTGAGAGTTGGGCTGGCAAGATGCTATACTTTCCTGACTCTTCTCTATGAAATGGAGGAATAGACCCTTAACGGGGCGAATACTAAGAAGGTAGAAGCATTCTAACTGTGGATATTATAGATAGTCACCACCTCGACCTTAGCTCGGCTTTATTTATTTATTTTATTTATACAGAGTGATACTCATTATTTTTGAAGACAAAGAGAAAACAGAAGCAACAAAAGAATTTAAGGATGATAATGGGTCTGACATTATACGAGAAGAAATTAAATATGCAATGAAACAAGCTAAAGGTGGTAAATGTGCCGGGCCTGATGAAGTTCCTATCGAATTAGTTAAAATTGTGAATACTGAATCTATTGATCTTCTTTTGGATCAATTCAATACCATATATAGAACAGGTATAATACCTAAAGAATGGCTCCAATCAACATTCATACTGCTTCCCAAAAAGCCAACACAAAGGAGTGCAATGAACATCGCACCATAGCCTTAATGAGTCATGTCTTGAAATTGTCTTTAAAAATAATTCAGAAAAGAATACATAAGAAATTAGATGAAGGCATAAGTAATACACAAATGGGATTTAGGAAAGGACTGGGAACACGAGATGCACTGTTTGCATTAAGTGTTCTTTCGCAGAGATGCTTAGATAATAATCAGGAAGTATATGCCTGTTTCATTGATTTTGAGAAGACTTTTGACAGAGTGCAGCATAATCGACTTAAATAAATTTTATTAAATAAAAACATAGACAGTAGAGACATTAGAATCATCTGTAAGCTCTATTGGAATCAAACAGCAAAAGTGAAAGTTGAAAACGAACTGACCAAGGATATCCAGATTCGCCGTGGTGTCCGCTAAGGGTGTATTTTATCACCCTTGTTATTCAGTTTATACAGTGAAGCGATATTAGAATTAGCTAGCTAATTCAAAGATGGCTTCACTGTATAAATTGTATCACTGTATTGTATAAGCGCTTGCCGAGATCAGTGAGGGCCTTATAATAAACGGTAAGCCACTTAATAACATAAGATATGCTGACGACACCGTCCTTCTGGCAGGAACACTAGAAGAACTTCAACACCTTGCTGAACAACTAAATATATATTGCAACGATTATGGACTAAAAATCAATTTGAAAAAAACCAAGTTCATGGCATTTACAAAAGCACAAAACATCAAAATTAAGTTGGTACTAGATAATACAGAAATTGAACAAATATCTTCGTACAAATACCTTGGAGCATGGATCACAGAAGACACTGATCAGACAAAAGAAATAAGATGCCGCATTGAAATTGCGCGGTCAACTTTTAATAGAATGAGAAAACTTTTTTGTGATCGCGATATCAATATATCGTTCCAGATAAGAATGCTTCGATGTTATATTTTCTCTATCCTTTTGTATGGAGTTGAGGCTTGGACACTTAAAAAATCCAACATTAAAAACCTAGAAGCATTCGAAATGTGGCGTTACCGACGTATTTTGAAAATATCATGGATGGATCGCAAAACAAACGAACAAGTTCTCGAACAACTAGGAAAACAATGCGAAGTTTTAAATTCCATAAAAATCAGGAAATTGGAATACTTGGGGCACATCATGAGAGGTGAAAAGTACGAACTACTAAGGAATATAATGCAGGGTAAAATCAAAGGTAGAAGAAGCGTAGGAAGACGTAAAATCTCGTGGCTACGCAATCTCCGTGAATGGTTTGGATGCAGTTCAGTTGAACTATTCAGGCGAGTAATAAAATTATAATTGCCAGAATGATTTCCAATCTCCGATGGGAGTGGAACTTGAAAAAAAAGATACTCATTAAGTTGATGACACATAGGTAACACCTTGTATCTTGTGACTTTTGAGGTCAATAAAAATGAGCTGATTTCAAAAAGCTATAATAGTTGAAGTGTAGTAGACAAAATTTAAAATACATGCGCTTAAACAGGCTATTCACGTTCCGATTTTTAGTCCGACTAGTGATCCAACTTCCGCAGTTGGATCTGAAATCGGACCGTGAGTAGGCTGGTTAGATTAGTTGAACAACAAGTGGTACGAGTCTAAACATCTATAGATAAAGTCACGTTCAGATGGCAGTGTACGGATATAGGATAACAGCGTTGCCAATTCTACTGCCATTGTAAGTTTTGTTACTTTTGTAAAATAAGCAGGGCCAAACTCACGGTAAACTAAGATATGTTTAGGTAAGCTAAAGTTGTTAATAGAAAATTCGTGAATGAAATAAATGGTAATAATTCCTAAAATGCTTTTATACATAATACCGCAGTTAATAGGGAAAAAATATGAAAAATATTCTACAGGTTTTTTAATGTTCTAAACGGTAGATAAGGGATAACTGATGATAATTCCTTAAAATTACAGCCAATTTTGCTTTGTTTTTTTTTTAAAGAAAGAAGAAGTTTGGAAAAAATCATTTTTTGCCTATTTTGTTCCTCGTGCATTTTAGGGAAAAATGTTTCAAATAAATGTTGCAGATCTTAAAAAGTTTTTTAATTTTTTAGTTTGTAAATTATAATACATAAGCAAATGACTGAAATAATTGCAAAAAACCCCTAATTGAGGCCCCTAGAACACAAGGGTGTAAGTGCAGTTGCTTATCACTTAGCAACTGATATCTAACAACAGGCACGTACTTTTGGCTTCAAACTTTCTACATTAATAACAATAACACCATCAAAAATTACATGTCATTGAAAACATGCTGAAAACTGAAAAAGTGCTACCTAGGTTTTTAAATTTATATCGAACTTTGAACAAAGATTTTTCAAAACTTTGTTTTTTGGCACTTACACCCCTTGTGTTCTAGGGGCCTCAATTGTGCACTAATTTATTAAATGTTCATAACTTTATTTTTTGCATAATGACGTCTAATATAACTACTTGAAATTATGTCGATTAATGAGTTATTTAAGTGTGCTACATTTTAACCAGATCAACTAAATATTTTATTACCTTTACTGAGAAAAGAATACCCCCGAAAAACAATTTTCAATTATCTTCATTTTCATAATCTAGTTCATCTTCAGAGTCATCGTTTAATGAAATTCTAATAGGTTCAATGTCATCTTGAATGTTGTCTACTGTCCAAAAATTATTCTCCAATTTTATATCATGGTTGACGTAATTTTTCCAATGTCCATTGTTCTGTACTTTATCATAACCTTTATAAATCAATGTTTTTAACGTCGTTTTGTTTGAAACTTGAATTCTTAGAGGACACGTACCGTTTCACTTCACTCCACACCATTTCTATTGGGTTCAGTTCACAGTGATAAGGCGGAAGTCTTAAGATATGTACATCTACGCGGCATTGTTCGTCACTGTGATTCCTGTATTTTTCACCAATACAATCAATTTTGTATTTGTCATAAATATTTTTAAATACATTAGCAGTTTCCAGAAGTTCATTTTTTAAGTAATCTTCTTCAAAATAAATGTCCTTTTCATAGAGCCACTCCTTAATTTGACGTTTCACCCAATATTGTTTGGGAAAATTTAATTTCCTAGAGTGATAAGATGCATTGTCCAAGATAATGACATTCTTTTTATTTTTTGGGAGATTCGGTATTAACATCTCTTCAAACCATTTTTCAAATAGATCTCCGTCCATTTCTTCATGGTAATCTTCAGCACCTTTTTTGGCAAGAAAAGTGATGTCAGCACCTTCAACAAATCCGTCTTTGTTTCCAGCATGGACTAAAACAAATCTTGGTCCTTTTCCGGTCGGAGTTTTTAAACCTGTGGTAAGTCCATTTACGAAAGCCTGTCGGCTATTTTTTATTGTTGTATCTTGCCATACTTGCCCATTGGTTATTCCAGTATTAACCCATGATTCGTCCATATAAATGATATTGGCTCCTTCGTTCCTCAGTTTCTTTATTTCCGGAGATAGTGACGCCTTCAAGCGACTATTTCTTATTTTTCTATTAATATTGAATTTCTACCTTGTTTGCCATATATAAAACCCATGTTGTGCAATAGTCTTCTCAACGTACTCTTGGAAAAATTCGGAAGATGCTCCATTTGCTTAATTTTTTCTAGTACTACGTCAAGGGTTGGAGGAATATTGTCCATAAAAAAACCGTGCACTACTTGTCTTATTCTAGACCGAGTTGCTTCATCATATCTATTCTCACGACTATTCAAATAACCGGTTCTTTTTTTTTCTTATAGGAGTTACGAGTGGACCATTTTTACTTTCACTTCTATATCGGAATATCGTTCGCTCAGAGACTCCAGTCATAGCAGAAACTTCCCGCACTATTGTTGATACACTTTTATCATTATTACTGTTTGATAAATAGTTAAAAACATTTAACACTATTTTTTTGCATTCACTATTTAACAAATTACCGTTTTTGAATTTTATTATACTCGCGGCCATTTTGACACTGACACGACACAAACGTCTGATATCAACTGAAAATTCTTTTAATGACTCTCAAGTATTTACCTGAATTTATAATTGCTGGCATTAGACAATAATTTTGAATTTATAAATAGGTATATTTTTTTAATTCTAAATTATTTTTTAATGTCTGTAACTGTAAATGCAGGTAGAGAAAGTGTGTCATTAAAGGACATTAAGATCAAAAACGGATTATACAAATAATTATTTCATTTCCACGAATTGTAAACAATTTTGAACAGAAGATATAATTCCGAAAAGACCAGATTTCCGAAATATAACTTTCTATTTTTAAAATACCAACAGAAAAATTATATAATTAAAAAAATGTAGTATTTTTCCGTTTCACATTCATAAATATTTCCGAAATTATAATTATTTTATAGGAGCCGGCCCATAACGTACGATTGTAGGTACGATTAAAAACTGACAACAATGTAGTTATTTCTGGCATATAGAAAGTACAGGCCTATCTCTGTAACGCTGCCATCTGAATGTGAATTTATCTATAGTGGGACATCTAGAGGTCCGACTTCCGACTG
Organism: Diabrotica balteata; assembly: GCA_918026665.1. NCBI lineage: Eukaryota > Metazoa > Arthropoda > Insecta > Coleoptera > Chrysomelidae > Diabrotica > Diabrotica balteata. The sequence continues at coordinate 74,582,501 of OU898280.1, read as the reverse complement.
GCGACGAAGTGGGAGCGTGAACGGATAAGTTGGAAGTCGGATCACAAGTCGAATCAAAAAGTTTCTCAGTCAGTTGACCTTCGGCACCTATTACGTATGTGATTCCTATGAATTACTTTACGCAAATATTCCATATTCGCAAATATTTAATAAAAAATAAACTTTCAATTACACCAAAATTACCCCTATTAATATACACGTATAAGATAAATGGGATGCTACCCATTTACTGTAATTTTAACTTTTTTTGACAGTTAGGTTGATCTAGACTTTTTTTATGAGTTGTTTGTAATTCGTGACAGAAATCCTGTCTTATCTGCGATTTTGTATTAATTTTATCCATCGAGTTAGAATCTATGGAGAAGCTCTGAGCATATTATGTATGTAATTAAAACGGCATAGGTAGGAGTGGCTAACGATAATACCAATATGGCGGTGACATCAGGGCCAGACTCAATAATAATAAAACTACTATACAAATATGACTAGTTATTCAGAAGATTTAATCACAATCTAAAAAAGTGCAATACATTTTTAATAAACTAAGATTTATTTATCCCGCGGTAAATACTAAAAACACGATATATTATATATAAAGATAAATTAATACAGTCAAATAGTATTAATTTATTCTCTGAAGTACGGGCCATTACTTTGTTTACATATTTGTATACTATATTAAAACAATTTTTAATTGAAGGTGATTACTTGGCAACATCGTACTTAACGAAGCCCTTAACGATAACTTTTCAACGAAATCGTATTGATATTATCAATTTTGCAGAGGCGTACCAAAAAAAATTTAATTATTTATTTAAACACATAAGTAATTACGTAAAAATTAAATATAAGACCGATTTAATTATTAAATTATCATGTCTCTTTTAACAAGTATCTTATAGTTGTCTAACAAAATAAAATAAAAATTTTATTTTTATTAGAGAGTATCTAATACAGAACTTCAAAAAAATAGAAATCTTTGGAAAATAATTTTTTTTTATTAGACTAAAAACAATCTGCAATTTTAATTACACATCATTTCTTTATTTATAGAATTGCTGTGTGCTGTAAACGTTATATTTGTTTTTTTTTTAACTTAATTTGAAAGTTTGCTTGTGTTTATTTGTTTCATATAAATATGAAAATATATTACGAAGTTCATATAAATTAAAATGAAGTAAGCTAAACTTTTATCATATGAATGCGTTTATATAGCAGTGCATTTGTTTATTTCAGTAAATTCTCGAAATATGAAATGAAGATGGCACTAACTACTAAAGAGTTAATAGCTTTGTTAGAAGAAGACTCAGATTGTGAAAATGCCTCTTCTTCTTCTTCTTCTTCGTCTAGCCATTCACGTCCACATCTGAACATAAGCCTCTTCAAGTCTTCCTTTCCATTGTTTTTTAGTGTACGCTACTTGTAGCCAATTTTTCCCGGCAGTCCTTTTCAGAAAATGCCACTTAATGTGGTTTATTTGCCGCCGAGATTAGATTAGAAAGTTTCTGATGTAGAAGAGATTGATCTTCTTCTTCTTCTTCCTTCTAGTTTGTAAGCTTTAAAGCCGGTTTCTTCTTCAATATTAGCTTCCTAAATTGTTTAAATTGTCGCACCATCTTTTTCTTGGTCTGCCAATACTTCTTCGTCCGTTTGGTGACTTATTTCGTGCTATTCGTACTATTCTATCCTCCGCCATTCTACTGATGTGTTTGTTCCACTTTTGTTTTCATATGTCACCCATCCATTTAGGTCCTCTATATTGCATGCTCTTCTTATGTTTTTGCTTCTCTCCCAATCCAACAGACTTCTCCTTGATATTTGTCGGAGTATTTTCATCTCTGTTGTTTCTAGCAGTCGTCTCGTTTTAGATGTGTCAGGTCTTTTCTCAGCCGTGTATGTTAATATAGGTCTAATTCTTGCTTTATAGACTTTTGTTTTTGTGTCTTGTCTTAGGTGTTTGTTCTTCCAGATTGTGTCATTAAGAGAACCGGCCGCTTTACTTGCTTTTAAGCTTTGCTGTCGTACTTCTTCTTCAACATCTCCGTAACTAGTTATATCTATTCCCAGATATCTAAACCTTGCTTCCGACTTCATTATTTTCCCATCGATTTCGATTTTACACCGTAGTGGGTATTTAAATGTCATACATTTGGATTTTTCCGCTGATATTATCATATTGTATTTCTTAGCTGTTGTACTGAAGATATGTGTTAATCTTTAGAGCTCGTCTTCTGCCTCGGCGATTAATGCGGCATCCTCTGCATATCATAATATTTGGATTTCTTTGTTCCCAATTCTGGAGCCATAACTTTTAGGTACTGCTTGTATTATTTCGTCCATTAATATATTAAAGAGAAGTGGGCTTAACGAGTCACCCTGTCTGACTCCGCTTTGTACTGGTATACACTGTGTTAGTTTTCTATTTATCTTTGTCTGTATTCGATTATGGAGGTAGATGCTTTCGATGGTTTGTATAATATTGATTGGTATGTTCCTTTTATACAGTAGGTGTAAGACGTCTTCGACTTGAAAGCGATCGAAAGCCTTTGTCAGGTCTATAAAACATACATATGAAGGCCTTTTCTGTAATTTGTCTTAGTACAAATACGGCGTCTACGCAGGATCATCCGGATCTGAATCCTTGTTGTTCATCTGATAAAGTTGTTAGTTTATTGATTTTGTTGGTTAGGACTCTTGTGGTAAGCTTAAGTGCGGTGTTCAGTAGATTTATACCTCTATAATTGTTGTGGTCTTCTTTATCTCCTTTCTTGACCATTGGTATCATTATGCTGTTTCTCCATGCGTCTGGTATCTTGCAGTGCAATATTAGTTTTTGTATAAGTTTTGTCATCTCTAGGGTTAAACTTTCTCATCCGTATTTTAGAAGCTCGTTGGTTATTCCGTCTGGTCCTGGTGACTTTCTATTTTTGAGTGAATTTATGACTATTTCTACTTCGTGAAAACTGATTTCTATTTCGTCTCTTAGTTCAGGTACGTTATTGTGTTGATTATTATTTTTCTTTGCTTTAAACAGTTCCGTCAGGTATCTTTCCCATTCGTTTGCTGGTATATTATTGTATTCCTTGAAGAGATTGATGATAATATTATTTGTGAAGAATCAATAAAATCGGATATTGCAGGTACATATGAAATATAAGTGATTGGGAATTCTAACGATTCTGATTATGATATTTTTCTGAACCACAGATAAAACGTCCAAAGAAAAAACCAGGCAAAAATAGTAAATCCAAATTTATCTCCAGTTGTAATAACGGATATTCTTTCGTGCTCAGTAGTAATTCAACATCAGTCTGATTGATATTTATACAATATAAAAGTCAACTATGTAGGCAAGCCATATATTAAAGTTTTTTCACTCCTTTTGATAAAAAAGTAATTGAGAATAACCGTCACAATTTTGAAATGAGTAACATAGATTTAAAAAAATTATTAGCATATGTATATTATCTGGTTTACACTCTGCTTCAAGTTGATATGCATTGGTCAAAGGATGAGGATAAAAAAGTGCATATTATAAGAGAAAGCATGAGCCGACATGGATTTATAATTTTAATTTATAATAGTGAAGAAACCGCTACATCAGTGTCAGTACATGGGCGTCAATCTAAATTTGCTTTACCAGATGAAACCAGATTCGACAATATTGGCCACATTATAAAAAGAGACGATAGTGCAAAAATGTAGGATGTACAAAAGTAATACTATTTATTTATGTAAAAAGTGTAGAATGCATCTACACCCCGAATATTTCGAAAATTTTTACCTTAAAATTTAATTTACGTTTAAGATACAATATGTTTCCTTTATTAAAAATTGTCTGTTTTCCTTAAAAATGAAAAAAAAATCTTCTTGGTTGTAATTTATTCCTAATTTGTGTTTTTAATCCAATCTAATAAATTAATTGTCCAATTTCTCTTTGTATATTGAGCGGCCTTTAAGGGTTTAATACTGTATAAAGAATAAACTGGCCTCAAATTTACTTTACTTACCTCAAAACTATTTTTAAGTTAATAATAAAGTATATTTAATAAATATATTCCCAATAATACACTACGCCTATGTACATATGTGTAAAATCTGGAAGATATCATATTTCATAAACTTCAATAAAAACCCCCTATGTGGCTCAGTGGTAAGAGCGCCTGCCTTTAAATCTAAAGGTCGTGAGTTAGAATCCCACCTGGGTGGAAATTTTCGTTTATTAAAAAAAATTAATAAATGAAAATAATTTCTATCCTTGTGTGATCGGTACACACCGGAGGGACCGCAGACGTTCGGATACAATAAAGGTCGATTCAGACACATCAGTCACGTCTCGTCACCATCTCGTCACAGTGATTGCTCCGAATCGAACAATCCGTCATACAAAATATTCTTTAATACAAATATGGCGCCGGCATTCACACTCATCAGTTGACGAACAGTTTGCCAGCTGTCAGATAGTTGATAGTTCTGTGACCAAACAGGACCGGTTCGGTACCGTGACTGTGACGTGACTGATGTGTCTGAATCGACCTTTAGCGTCTCTTAGCAAAGACATTGACGTCGACTTTGCTAAGTATCAAGACAATTACTCTACACACACATACACTACACCTCAAATTGTAAGATTGGCGAATGGATTTAGTGTCCGCAGTCATTTAAACACAAATAAACAACAACAACAACTTCTATAAACTAAGATATCATATTTCTCTAATTAACATTCTTTCTAAAAACGTGAATATATATAGACCAGCAAAATATTGATAATTTTACCGATGTTCCAAACTATTCTATGAAATTGTCTCACTATACACTCGTGAATCGCACCAATTTATATTGTTACGGGGGCAAATTTATCTTAGATGGGTTACAAATTTACATATTTGCATGAGCGAAGCATACACAATAAAAATGACCCCGGTAAGAATTTATTAATGAAATTTTTCATGGTTGTCGCTACCGTTTTGTTCAATTTGTAGATTAGTCACCTTTAGATTTTTTATTTCCATTGCTTCTGCTACTGCAACTACGTTGAGAACAAGAAATCATTATTATGCACTATTACAATATATTACAGTTTCTATAAAAGTATTATAAAACTGAAAATATTCGAAAAACAACAAATATAACCAAACATATACGATCTGTCAAAAGTTTCAAAACAATAATACCAATATGGCCAAAGCGAGGTCGTTTTTAGTCACGTGATACCCTCTCCATAGATTCTAACTCGCTGATTTTATCATTATGTTTTACCGTGTATTTAATTGGTTATAAAGTTAAAACTTGTAAAGGTTTAGAAAAGTTGATTAAGAGCATTTTGAAAATTTGGAGACTTCTCGAACTAAAAGGATTTAAGTGCCAAACTGTAAATTGCTTTGACTAATTTAAGGAATATTTATGAATTCTGACTTAATTTTATCACAACAAAAACGTTTAAAGGCAGCGGGGTGTAATATATTTAAGCTCTCATTTACTTCACTTTTCGCGAAACTCGTGAAAAGTTTCTTCTCCCAAAGGAAACCTTGTTACTTTACAGACGTTCATAACATTACGGAAGAAACTGGAACTGAAACTGAACCTGAAACTAACTTCAATCTCGTTTAGTGAATTAATCTAAATGAATTCCTGAGGTGAGGTTTCTCTTACATAATACATTTTATGAGATCGACGTTTTTTCCCGAAAGGGTTTTTCTTCTACTTGAGTCATGGTTTATTTATTTTCTTTATGTGTAAGAACAGGCCCGTTCTTAACCGTTTCAATCTAAGACACAAAAAACGTTTTAAATTTATATGAAATTAAATTAAATGAGTAAAAAGTTGGATGCAAATTAAATCTAAGTAGATTAGTTATTTGGTACTTTTTCTAACTCTAATTTTTATTTACTTCTTGTAATTCTTATTTTATTTCGTTTTTGATTCTATAGATATCTTTTAAAAATGATGCAAGTTCGATCAATTTGTACTATTGATTAATTTGACCAATACATTTATGTAATCCTATAGTCACACAGATTTCAATTAAAGATGTCATATTTACAAATTTAACTGAGAGCTAACGGCAGCAATGCTAAATATCGGCAAGTAAAATCTTACCGGGGTTGTTTTTATTGTGTATGCTTCGACAATGTAAATAAATAAAATATACGAAATAATATCACAACATTTGCCCACGTAACAATATAAATTGTGCATACCGGTTCGTTTTTCGAACGTATAGTTGGACCAGTTCAGATAAATATTTTAAAACATCGGTAAACTTATCAACATTTCGCTTGGCTATATATTTACTTCCTTGGAAAAAATAGTAATGAGATGATATATTTGATTCGTTTCACATTATTATATGTCCAGAGGCGGGGTGTGTTCTGTTTCTTGTGCATGTGACTTTCTGTTATATATTTTTTAAATAGACTTTATTATTATTTATTAATTTTAAAATAGTTTTTGTGGTAAGTAAACAACAACTACATAGCAGAATATTATGATTAATGTTTATTCTTTTTAGAGCATTAAGATGGATGACGTAGCGGGTCCAAGCAATGTATAAAGAAAACGGAAATTTATATCGGTAGAAGAAAAGCAGATTGTCTGTAGAGTGTATAAAAATTTAAAAAATACACTTCGTACAGTAGAAGCTTTAGCTTAGTGTTCATTTTAATGGGAGTATTCGTGTCGACAATAGAACGCATTGTACGTGAAAAAAGGTGACTGGGATTGTGCAAGCTCCAAAAGTACATTATCGTGGTAGAAAAAAATTAAATTGGAAGAGTACCAGAAACGTTTTTGTACGCTCCACTATTCATTCTTTCTTTTTTGAGAATAAAGCGCCAACCCTCGAATCCATTAGGACAAAGTAATGGAGAATGGTCTGATTTCAAAAATGAGCAAAAAGACGTTAAGGACAATAATAAAAGAAGATTTAAAATTTATGTATGCCAAAAGATCCCGTAAATCTGTCTTCCAAATTCTTGCCAAAAAAAATCGTCGTTCTATTAGAGAGGTTCATTCTGCCCACAAAAAGATTTATTATCTGGACCAAATGTGGGTAAATGATGGTCACACAGTATCTAAGATCTGGCAAGATACTACTCTAAAGAGTGATCGTCAAGCATTTGTGGATGGTTTATCAACAGGGTTACGAGGACCAACGAGTAAAGAGCAACGAATAATTGAGCCCATATAGGTAGTGAGAGTGGATTTTTAGAAGATAGTGCACTAATTTTTTTATCTAAAAAAACGGGGGATTACCATGAAGACATGGACGCCCAACGTTTTGAAAAAAGGTTTCAATCCCTTCTTTCTATCTAAATTATCTCCCTTCAATCTAAAATTATTAGAATAAAAATAACCTTAATTGTGGCTTATTATCATTTAAATAGTAAATTACTTAAAAATGCCACAAGAAAATAGCTTCAGAACAATAATAAAACATATGAAATTATATAATTTACTTTTTAAATGATTGAAATTAAATTTTAAAAATTGTTTGATGCCCATTGATCATTGCTTAATTACTAACCTTTCTTCATATATGGCTTTTACTTTATCCGTCAAGACACATATAATAATTTAATAATTATATCGGTCTTAGATTTAATTTTTTAGGTAATTACGTATGTTTTAAATAAATAATTAAAATTTTATTTTGGTACGCCACTGCAAAGTTGATAAGGGAAATATCCTTTCGTAGCTTTAAATGCAATGTTGCAAAAAAAATCGTCTTTAAGTAAAAACTGCTTTAGTATAATAAAAGATCAATTCTTTTTGTAAAGAAAAAGGTTTACATTGTAACAATATTTTTCTCCAGCTTTGTCCCTATGTTACTCGGCTTCATAAAGTACATGTTTCGAAGTTTTATCTGAGGTCATAATAGTATTAACGTCTATATTATAAATGTTATTTTCGTATGCCAACACGTCTTCTTTGGCCTAGCTATTCTTTTGAGGATCTAGTACTCAGGCCTTCCTCATAATCGTCCCTACCATTTCCAACTATCGAATGTGAGAAATCGGGTTTTTCAGATTCGATACCTTGTCCTTGCATTAAACGTGATACACCTTGTAGCAAAATATCGAAATTGTAGCTTGATCAGAAACGCGGGAAATATTCTGTCTAAACCATCGAATATGAACATATGTGTATAATATGCTGCAAACTGACGAAAATGGAATATTCGATAGTTTGTTTTGTATAAATATAACTAAAGGCATATATATATACAATGCAAAATGACGAATGTGTCACATTCATTAACTTCAGTGTTGTATTTGATACAGTTATTCAATTATAATCTGCAAACTGTCGAAAATACTAAACATTGCTGACAAGAACAAAACGCACGTGTTCACAATTTGTGAATTATTGCTTCCAAGAAGTTCTTTCGGTGAGGCACTTTATTATTTTGTTTTTTTAATGTGTCACATACATTAGTTTCAGAGTTGTAATTGATAAAGTTATTCAATTATAATTTGCAAAATGTTAAAAATACTAAACATTGCTGACAAGAACAAAACGCACGAATTCACAATAATTGTGTGAATTATTTCTTCCAAGAAGTTCTTTCGGTGAGGAACTTTATTATTTTGTTTTTATTGGTTTTTCATTATCTGACTATTCAGTTAACTGGGTATAGCTAAACCAAAAACAGTGATGTCAAAGCGAGAATTATTTAAAAAAATATTAAACAATGCTGCCTTTGGGACTTCATCTACACAGTGTATATGGTACCAGTATCGGAAAAATGAAAATAACAAACTTTACATGAAGACTAGCATTGACGGAAACTTTTTATCTCTTGAAACCATACAAAAAAGAGGCAAACAAAATAGTATAAATTCTGTTAAGGCATACAACGAAAGACTCCCAATCACGGATATGAAGAAAAAAAACCTCTTGTCACTATGTGAACAAAACTTAATACCTTGGCCATACCACCAATATTACCAATCTTTACCAACATCTAATACTGCCAGAGATTGTCTTCCAGAACCTGACGCAACTGAAGACAATGGTAACGTTGAATCTAAAATTTAAGACTTTACTTTAATTTATCATTATTTTTACTACTGATTACTTGAGGTATCTACAGGACGTGAAGTTCCATAATTGTATTGTGATTATTTTTAACTTTTCTATTACATTAATTTTCTATCAATACGTACTTTCACAAAAATAATTTTAATAATTTCTTTATACATGATTTTCCCATTTTACCCTATAACTTCAATTTTTAATTAAATTATTTGTAATAAACTTTGTAAAAACATTGAGATTATTTTCATTTTCCTCCTTTTCAATTAAGAATATTAATGTGTTAAAATTAGACCAATATGAACTATCGAAAATGCCACATTCGCAATTTTGAAACATTGCACCAATTAAATGTGCTAAAATTATACAAATATGAACTGTCGAAAATGCGACATTCGCAATTTTAAAACATTGGACCAAAACAAACCATTGATTAACACAAAAAGCAAAATAACGAATGTGATTTTGTGAAAAGAAGCAAACGGATAGCAGTTTTATTCTGATATAAATTTAACAAGGATCAAACATTAATTTATAAAAATATAAAAAATTTTCCATTTGTCAAAGCGCTGATTTATAATTCTCTAAAAAAAGAGTTATTTTGCTCTCCTGAAAAGTACCACTTTTTACATTCGATAGTTGGAAATGGTAGGGACGATATTAGGTGATAGTTCGGTCCTGTCTGTTCAAATAATTAACTTTCTCTAAACGTGTGTTCATTTATCCCTGTTAATTTTGACGTTAATGTGTTGTGCCTAAGCTTTTTTAATTTAAAAGTATATTTTAAATTTTATGTCTCCGTAAATATGTCTACTTTTTATATGTTCTCTGTTAACTGTCAGGTTCGTGTGGCTCTCTCAAATTGACTTTGTAGTAGGATTTTAGTTTTTTTCTATCTATTGACAAACCTGGTTGACTGGCATGTGATTATTCCGTATTCGTATATTACCTTGGGTTTTTCTTATGATATTTATGTCATCTACAAATCTGCCGGTTGGAATAATTTAATTATAACTGTATTGCTTCTACGGTCTGAAGTTTTTATAACTGGGCATTCCAGTGTCAAATTAAACAATGTTTGTTTTTGTAACACAATACATGTGTTTCACTTTATTTAAAATGGGTATGTCATCCCATGTTGTAAAGTATAGTAGTTGTATAGTAACTAAAAGTAATAATCAATAACCTTCAGACGTCAGTTTAGACATTTTCAATTTTCAATTAATAATTTTAAATACAGAGGTCGCTCTCGGATTTATTTCCGTATATCCGAGCTTCCTCCTTCATCTTACTTCAAAAATGTAAGTCAAAAACAGCTGTTGTCGTCGCTGTATGTGGTAACCATGTTTTCTAAAAAAGTTTTTGATGTGAATTATACATATTTTATGTATAAGGGTTAGACCCAAGATCTGTGGCCTAGATAGCCCGATCTTTGTTTTTTAATATGTTGTTTGTCCACAATTTTCTTTCTATGAAGTATTTATTGCCTAATTGACGAAAGTTATTTTTGTCATTATTTTGTAAAAAATTTACTTAACCCTGCTGTCCTGTTCGGGTCTATTTGACCCAAAAAAAAAATTATTTCTTATTTTACAAATTATTACGCGGCGTAACGTTTTGGTGTTTCGTGACTTTATTACTTAATATGAGGTCTTTCAATTGCATAAAAGATAAAAAATCAACTTGCTCATTTTTTTGATAAAAATTAAATTGTTACCTATGGTACGCTCGGTCAATATGACCCATTTATTTAAACCGTTAAAAATTACCTGTACAGGTATGTTTAGTTGGTAGTATTTTCATATTTTCTAATAGTGTTTGTCAGTCAGGTACGTCTATAAATAAAAACAAGTTTCTACAAACTAGAACTTGTAAAATATGTGTAGTGTAGCTGGACGATGTCAGGTAGAATGGCATGTCACGTAAAAGGAAGTGGGGGTGATAGACAAGTGGTAAAACACTAATATTCCAAGGCCAAGCGCATTCATTTATTCGTTTATATTTCAAATTTCAGTCTATGTTTGCATGTTGATAATGTCGCACCGTAGAGCGCTAACCGAAGATGAGCTTCGCGAGTTCGCGAACGTGTCAGAGAGTGATTAGTGCATATCAGAAACAGAAAACAATACAAGTAGTGAGAGTTAGGAAGAAAGTAGTGATGAATCCTTTGGTGTTCCATTCTACGTACAACATCCTGTAGAACCTTCTGTAACGGTTCCTTCAAAAGACGATACTATCCAATGGTCGCTCGATCCTCCTTATCAACGCGGTCGTTTTTCTACGGCCAATGTTATAAATAATGCTCCAGGAGTTACAAGGTACGCATGTGCACAAATTTTCGATATTAAAAATTCATTTGACGCACTCTTTTCTGACATAGTTGCAAACCAAATTATAAATATGACCAACATGGAAGGACAGCGTGTTTTTGGAAACAACTGGAAAAACTTAGATAAAATTGGTTTTCAAGCATACATTGGTCTGTTATTGTTAGCTGGAGTTTTTAAGTCCTATGGTGAATCAACTAAAAGTTTGTGGAATGAAGAAACGGGTCGTAGTATATTTCGAGAAACAATGTCCCTTGAAGTATTTACAAAAATTTCGCAAGTAATACGTTTTGATAACAAGACTACTAGACAGGATAGGAGACGTACTGATAAACTTGCTGCAATACGTGAAATTTGGGAAAAATGGGTTGAAAATCTACCAAAATTTTTTAACCCTGATGAAAATGTTACCGTCGACGAGCAATTAGTTGCCTTTAGAGGCCGCTGTCCATTCAAACAGTACATTCCAAGCAAGCCAGCGAAATATGGCATAAAAATTTGGGCCCTATGTGACAGTAAAAGTTCTTATGCTCTAAAATTGCAGATCTATACAGGAAAGGAAGCAGGTGCCGCGCCAGAACGAAATCAGGGAATGCGTGTGGTGTGCGACTTGAGTAGTGATTTGAAAGGCCACAATATTACATGTGATAACTTTTTTACATCGTACAATTTAGGACAACTTCTTCTAAAAAGAAAAAATACAATGCTGGGGACTATAAGAAAAAATAAACGAGAGCTTCCAGCACAAATTGCGAATAAAGAAGTTCATAGTTCGTCTTTTTACTTCACACAAGATACCACTGTTGTTAACTATATTCCTAAAAAGAATAAAAATGTTATTCTTATGAGTACTTTGTATCATGAAAAGGCTATTAGTGACAGAAATGACAAGAAGCCCCAAATTATTTTAGATTACAATTCCAGTAAGGGGGCAGTGGATACTCAAGATCAGCTTGTTGGTACATATACATGTAAGAGGAAGACAAATCGCTGGCCCATGATTGTTTTTTACAATATGCTGGACATTTCTGCCTACAACGCGTTCGTTTTATGAACATCGATAAATCTCCAATGGAATACCAATAAACTTACAAAACGACGAATTTTTCTTGAGGAGTTGAGAAAAACACTGGTGAAATCACTTATCCTTTCCAGGTAAAATTTACCGAGAACTAAAGACCCACAAGAACTGGTAAAAAGAACACGAGCAGAAGCGAGTAGAGAAGATGGAAATTATAGTGAACCGTCTATGGACCATCCAACTCCGCCTGCTAAACGAGCACGCTGTAAATTTTGCTCTAAAAGGGATAACAAGACTAATATTTTATGTTGTATATGTCATAAACATATTTGTAAAACCCATTCTTTCTATTACTGTCCCAGTTGTAAACTGAATTAAATTTTGTAGATATTTGTTCTTAGGGTTTTCTGGGAAAGAAAAAATGCTTTTTATTTTTGTTAATAAGGTTTAATTTACAGTAACAATATAATTATTGTTTAATTAACTATAATTTTTTATTAATACAGTTTTGTTTAGCACCATTAGCTCATTTTATTTCTATTAGGGAGCGTAAATCATAGTTGGGTCATATTGACCCGAACAGTACATTTGTGTAGTTTACTCGAACGGTACAGCAGGGTTAACTTAACGTTATTTTAGGATAGCTCTGATGATGACATTTATTATGTCGAAAGTATACTCAGCTTAATTAATAAATTATTTTACACACTATCAATTTTATTGAAAACATACAAAACCTGCTTACCAGTTAGACATATGTCGTATATCATAAGTCAAAGAAAATATTATAGAGATCTATGTCATGTTCCCAAGCTTTGATTAAGACCTACTTAACACTAAATATTTGGTCGACGGTTAGTCTTTCTTAAATTAAATTAAAAAACATATCTTTAAGCAAGTCAAAGAATTCATATATCTTGGATCGCTAGTAAACGCAACAAACAAGACGCAAAAAGATCTGTTCACGGTCTCCAGAAACATTTAAAAATAAAAATATATAAAGTCCAGTAAAGACTAATATATACACTACCTTAATAAGACCGGTTTAGATATATAGAACTGAAACGTGGACCTTATCTCGACAAGTTAAAAGACTTCTTGGTATTTTTGAGAGAAAAACACCGATCCATATATTGCGAAATTCGTTAAAGTGCAGAGTCTTAAATGGGCTGCATACATTGCTAGGGTGCCAGATAACGAATACGCAAAGATATTTGCATTTTCAATACCAGAGGGCACAAGAAATAGAGGACCACTAAAAGATGTCCATTAGTAATTGTGTGCTTACGTATTTTCTCTTTTTTGAGTACAGTTTTATCAGCTGTTCTGTTTTTGTTTACAACTGCAATTTTTCTTTTTATATTTTTTCTCTTCAAATAAATGCTATGTGCTTAATTTCGTTCTTTAATTTTGCTTTACACTCATTATCAAACTATTGGACATATTTTCTTTCTTTAGTTTCTACCAGCGATTTACCTGCAGATAATGTGGTTCTACTATTGTGTTAGCTTCCATTGGTATTTTAATGTTCTCTTTTAATTCTCTTCCTTAAATTTTTTGGGTATTTAGAATTCTCCCAGATCTACAATTGCCTAATGCATTAGGTAGTGATCTGTGTAGTAATATCTGGGGCTCGGAAGACTGAAGACTATAATATATCGGAAGCCCTGAAGAAGATATCAAAGAGGATGTTGAAAGCTTGACGTAATAAAAGTAGACGCGGTTTAACCCGAAAGACTGTAAATATAATAATAATAACCCGAAATAGTATTAGCTCAAGTTTAATTGTACTAACCGCGGAAATTTTTCGGAACATGTATATATATATATATATATATATATATATATATATATAATATATATATATATATATATTATATATATATATATATATTGTTATGATATGTAAAATCGAGAAAAATATTTGTTGTTTAAAATATTTCAAAATTCAAAACATTAAAATAATTCAGATAAGTAGGATAATACCCAACAAACATTTCGAAGAAGGAAAGTATTTAAAATTTTTGGATTACCTGTATTAAACAAAATGTACTATGCATAAATTATTTCTTTTGTTATACTATACTTGAGTGACCCGCATAATTTTAAGTGAAATCCAAAGAACAATTGAACCTGGTTTTCCAAATACATTAACGCAGTGATTATAGACAATAGAAGAGATTTGGAAAGATGTTTTTGTTAGTTTTTAAGAATTATAGAAAAATATTATTTGTAAATAAGTTTTAGGAAATTTTATAATTATAGGTAAAAATTTGTTTGTTATCGGAATGAAAGAATGGGGAATTGTGACGAGTTTTGATTGGCGGAAAAAAAAAGGTGGGATAGGTATGTAGGAATGAAAGTTTAGCTAGATTTAGGAGAGAGAAAAGATAATCAGTTGGTTTTCCAAGTCTGTAAGACGAACAGTGATTGTTCTCTGGTGGTTCCCGAGAAGTAGCAAGCAGTAGTGTTGAATGTTAGTGAGTTTTTGTGGAGTTAGTGTATCTGACAGAAGCTGAAGCAGCAAAATATTGTAAGTCATATTTTTCTACTTACATTCCAAGAGTCACTGTTCAGGCCAACGAGAGATTCAGTTTATCGTAAAGAGAAGATATTCCAAGAGTCATTTTTCAATCGGGCAACGAGAGATTCAGTTTATCGAGAGGAGAAAGGCTATCATAATTTGAATGATTTGTGCTTCTGAAGGAGATCATTAAGGACAATATACTTGCAACAATTTATTGTAAGATTGCTGATTACTTAGGGAGCGGCCACGAGTAAATAGTATAGTCTACAAATAACAAGGATTTGGACCACTCACCATCAGAGAGAGATAGTTTTGTTTTTTGCAGTTTTTCTTTCATTGATAACACAATTTTTTCACTTAATTTAGAAAGGATATAAATATTTTGATTAGGAGATTTAGAGTAATACTTGGATTTTGAGATTTCAACTAATATTGTTTGTACCATTAATTTTGATTGTTCACGTACGTAGAACAAAATTTTGAGAATTATTATATGAGATTTTGTTTACTGAAAACTTTTGAGTGTGAATTATTTCATTATTTTTATGTCAATATATAGTGTTAGATCATATGTGTTTTTTATTATTCAGGTATTCTTTGGACCTTACCTTTCACATGTAATAGCATAGATATTGAAGCACGAATTTAACCCTGAGATAAAAGAATTAAAAATTGTGATAGAGTCATCATCATATCATTTAAATAATTTTAATTAATCAAAAAAATTAATTAGCTAATTATTGCTGGCGCACCAAGACTTTAAATATCACAAATATATATATATATATATATATATATATATATATAAATATAATATATATATATATATATATATATATATATATATATATAAATATATATATATATATATATATATATATATATATATATATATGTATAATATATATATATAAATATAAATATATATATATATATATATATATATATATATATATATATATATATATATATATAGCTATATATATATATAAATATATATATATATATATATATTAAAATTAAAAAAAAGTAAAAAGGTAAGATGTGAATATATTACTACCGACTTTTTATTACAGGTCTGTAACTTTAACCGTACTCTTCTAAAAGCTCTTGCATTAATTTAAGTTAGCTAATACAAAAATAAAAATGAACCCAAGATGCAAAGAACGCGCTGTTGGAAAACTTGGTAAACTCCAGAGGTTTACGTCTACAAAGCAATGTATCTGCTGAAATTCGTACATAATACAAAACATCGTCTCCTAAAGAAAGTTTTTAATAAATTCTAAGAAAGTGAGAAATTGGGATGCTACAATTTATATTTATGAACTAAATACTATATGTAATAGTTTCTTAAAGTTTACTTTAATTTCAACATTTGAGTCCATGATAAAATAGGATAAAAAATAAAATTATAAATTGAGTTTCAATTTATAATTTTATCTGTTATGTAATGTGTTGTACTAGCTCATTATTGTGTTGTTATTTTGTGTTATTATCTACCAACTATATAATAGTATACTTTATACCCGTCTGGGCATAAACAACACTTTGTCAAAAAAAGTTGACTGCCTGCTTGACTGTGATCGGTCGAAACATTGCCAGATTTACATTGCACTTCTTCTTAGAGTGCCGTCTCCCTACGGAGGTTGGCAATCATAATGGCAATTTTTATTTTAGAACTTGCTGCTCTAAACAAATCAATCGATCTGCATTGGTACCAATCACGTAGATTCTTTAACCATGAGTTCTGCCTTCGGCCAACAGATCTTCTTCCTTGAATCTTTCCCTGTATTATCAGTCTCAAAATTTCATATTTTGGTCCCCTCATCACGTGGCGTAGGTATTCCAGTTTTCTGGTTTGTATAGTGGTGATTAGTTCTGTTTCTTTACCAACCCTCCCCAGTACTTCTTTATTTGTAATTCTATCAGTCCATGATATTTTCAATAATCTGCGGTATAACCAAAGTTCGAAGGCCTCGATTCTTTTTAAATTACATTTTTTTAATGTCCAAGTCTCAGCTCCATATAATAATATTGAAAATATATAACAGCGAATGGTACGTAGTCTGACCTCCAAATTTAGATTTTTGCACGTTAGAAGTGGCTTCATTCGTATAAATGCTGATCTGGCAATCTCTATTCGTCTGTTTATTTCTACAGTATGATCAACCATCATAACTTACTCAATTTTTGAGCTAGAGTCTTTTTTTATGATAGGTCTGTTTATGCTCTTTAAAAAAGGTTTTGTGAGTTTTCTTCCAAAAATGCATCATTTTCCCGATATCTGACTTTGAATCTTTCAAATTTGGCATTTGAAGAAAACCGCTGAACATTGATAGGCCGTATTTCGGTTCCTATTCTACCGCAAAAACATTTTAAAAAATGAATTGTAAGTGTCTTTTTAAAGGCTACAAATTTGTTCTCTACAATTTTTTTGATAAAATGCACCATTTTCGAGTTATTCGCGAAAAATCGATTAAAAACGTGGATTTTTATCGTCTAAAAGTTGTTACTTTCAATCGCGAATAACTTGAAAAATATCATTTTATAAAAAAAATGTATAGCACATTTTTGTCTAGAATCACTTTTTTAATCGAAACCTGTAGTTAAAACGTAAAAAAAATTTTCACCCCGGAGATGGCGTGGCAACCACCCCCTAGGCTTTGGCGCACTTTGGTTCGATATAGATTTTGATCCTTAGGCTATTACCTAGCTTCCGTTAAATTTCAAGTCAACCCACGCAGCAGAAAAAAATTGCGAGGTGAAATGCTTCATTTCCTGGACTATAACTGGTTTGACAGCATATGAAAATCCTAGATTTATGTGTAGCTTTCAATTTTTTTAAGTTCAGAATCCAGTTTAATAATAATTAACTAATAATTGTAACAATAATTACTTGTATTGTTAGTTAGGCTTACTTTGTAAAGTTACATCGAGCTCTTAACTAAATTTAAATTAAAACAAAAATAAATATCAGCTTACTATTTCACTTCGAAATATAATACTTAAAATTCTTTTGAGTAAATAATTTAAATGCTTATAAAAGCAACAAAAATTAGGTTATAGATGCACAATTACAACTTACCTTGAGATATTTTTTGTAAAGCAGACTCAAATATTCTTTGGGCTCTTGAAGTCACTTTTTAATTAGATTTCGTGAATTTATTTTCCATTCTAATATAAATTAAAACTGAAAAGTACTAATTTCTTAATCAAAATCTCGTGTCAACAATTATTATACACAAGTGACATATAATTAGCATAACATAACCTAATTTTTAATGGCGCCAACTCATGATCAGCCATGTTATTATTAGGAGAAGAGTGTACCAACTCAAAAGGAACACCCTTGCAGCAAATTATAAAAATAACTCTGACCACATATTTTACAAGAAGACTGTTCCATTCCACTTGGCACAGTATTCTTGCCAATATATGAAAGCATTTAGCCAAAGTAATACTGAACTTTTAAAAACATAATGAACTATGAGAGGTTTTAGAGTAGGAACACTCTTCTACCCAAAAGAGTACATTAAAATCTATCAGTTAGTCAACTTAACTCAAAATTGTCATTTTTTGAGTTGGCACACTCTTCTTTCCAAGGTGCGATATATATATATATATATATATATATATATATATATATATATATATATATATATATATATTGTAGTTATTATTAATGTATTAATGTTTCTTGGGTTTAGGTTCAATAAAGATATGTTACATGTGGAACTAGATTTTATTTTCCATTGCAATCAATCAACGTTTCGGCAGGAAACCCTTGCCTTTGTCCCTTGAATTCTATAAAGTACGTTAAATAGGTTAAATACGTTTTTATAAGAAAAAAAAATGACAAACTTTTATATGGTCTTGTTTTTGTTGTGCAATATTTTAAAAATATTAAATTAAAAAAACAAATTAGATTGCAAATTTATTATGCAAAATCTATTACATCGATCTTATTGAAATTTTTGGCACTCGATAACTATGTTATAATTTATTTCTAAACGTATTATGAAGGTCCTAAGGCTTTTTTTACCCTCTTTTTTGCATTTATTGCTATTTTGCAGCAAGGATAACAAATTAAAACATTTTTAAACAGCCATATCTTATAGAAAATTAAATTCTCGCTATTTTATTTTATTACGACTTTGGTCCAAAATGACCTATTTACGAGAGAGAATAGGTCAATTATTATTGCTGAAGTTATCACCTAACTACTTTTGCAAAAATCCGAATGCCACCTGTCACATCCACCTCTAAACAGATCCTCTCTAGTCTATAAATGTAAATACTTGTACCTTTACGTCTTACAACTGGATGCATTGCATTACAAAAAAAAATTATTTTTTCTTCAGATATAAAAAATTATGTTTAGGTAACTACAATAAATATAGGATTTTGTTATCTAAACACATTCTTTATTTCTGTACAAAAACTTAATTTTAGGTGTACTAAAAAATAGTTACACTTTTTATTTTTTGCAGATACATCTTTAAGATAACATCTTTAAGAAATAGCGGGTAAGTAATATAACTTGTTAATAAAAATTTATTATTAATTTAAAATGGTTTTTTACGCCTTTTATAGAAATTATAATAAATTTAATAAATTTTTTATCATAATAATATTAGTCAGTGTTTTAAATATTTTTTATATTATTTTAAAAATATTTTTTATATAAAAGAAATTCTCTAGATACTACACTTTTAGTGAAGAAACGGAATTTTTCTAACCAATAATAAAGTTCCAATATACCTACTCATATGAAAATAAAATACTTTATCGGTCGTATCGGTCATATCGGTTCGTATCACTTTCGATAACATGCTATTTGAAATATTTCAATATTCACATTTTTATTTACCAGCAACGTGCTTGTAAGCAAATAAAAACTCAACAAACCTACAAACAGTAAAAACAGCGATTGTTTGATATACAGTAATGCTATCAGTAATGAAATGAGAATAAATAATACAGCTTTAGAGCACAATGTTATAACGATCAATATCAAACGAGCACAGTAATAGCACACATATAGATTCTGGAAGACTATAGATCAACAATATAACATACGTTACATTCACAAACTAACAGCACATTACGCTAATTAACCTTATATATGTAGAAATAGCAAAATTATATTAGAACTGTACGTACATATGTTATTAAATCAATTATTGTCAATGTAATGAGAATCAGTTGTGATAAGGGATAACACCTGAGACGTCGTGAATGAACTCCAATTATTCAATCTGTTGCATACCAGCTCTATACTTATCGAAATTTCCTCATTAGTCTTAACTATACAGTTAATCCAGCTACCAAAATATGTAAAGCGTTTTAGCCATTCGCTGATTTGTCATCTAAATTTTGTACTAATTGTTCAATACTATTTTTTTTTCGGTAATCCATTCCTAATTAGATAATTAGAAAGCAAAATTCGTTTTATCGTTTGTTTAGATATATATTTCTGTTATCTACAAGTTTTCTCTTATTACTAGTTTTTCCAATTAGTGTGTAAATACAAAACATAATAATGTGATATTTACTAATAATTTAGTGTTAGTTTTTTATTTTAAATGTTTACCAGGTAACTGCTATTTTTTAATGACATTATTAACAGAGTTCTACTGGGAAGTGTATTGCATTAATTAAATTTACGTGTACTGATTGTTGTCATTTTAGTTTTACAAAATGTATCCTCCTCCAAAATTTCAACTAGGTAAATATTAATAAAAAAAACTGATATGACGCAGTAATTATCCCTCCAATATAAGGCAAAAAGAGCCTTATCTAAAGACAGAAATACAAGCACCCCTTTTTAACTTTCTAAGGTCACTACACCGGATTGTTATCAATAACAAATCACTCCCTCTTGTTTTGTAAGAACTAAATTCTGCGGTGTCTCTTTTGTTTTGTCCCAGAAGATCTTTTCTTTGTTTCAGCATGTTTTGTGATTCTACACTTATTTTGGATTTTCGTTTTTTGTTAGCAGTTGCGACTTCTGAGCTTGCATTTAATAGTTCATTTGTTATTACTTCATTGATTTCATTTAAGCTAAGTTTATCTAGATTTAATATTTTCGCGGGATTTAACTTGCTTTTATATTGTTTTGTATTATATTTTAGTTTATCTGTGTCGATCATGGACGTATAAATAAAGAAGGACCAGGCTATTTACATCTGTACATGAAGCCATGAGATCGTCACAGTCATAGACACAATTGACATTGTCATATTATTTTTTTTTTCCAAGCGAATCTTCGAAATAATTTTCGATTTTTAGTATAATTTAATTTTAATTTATTCTTACGAACATGCATTCAGCGCAGATTAACCTAACGGTCGCATCTCGAAGCACCGAGAGTTTCGGCGACATTTCGAGCGCTGTAAATTTCCACCCGTCAAATAACGAATTAGGGGTGGGACTATTCTCGAATATTCTCGAACATAATACTTTGGTATATATATGTAACGAAATTAGGATTGAGTTTAGTTGATAAGAGAATACCGAACTGTAAAGTTATAAATAAATATATTTATATAAATTCGAACCGCTCGTTTTATTTAAAAACGGTACAATTGGTGTCACAGTGTGAGGACAATTGATTTATTTAAAAATAAATCTAACAGTGGAAAAAAGAGACTATTGAACTTTTGAAAAGTATTGTTCGTCGGGAACATCCGCGTAGTTCGGTAGTGATCGTTGTAAGAAAGAACATTTAAAAAGTACGTGTGTGCCTGATCGAAGATGCTGCTAGTAGAACTTTCAGTGAAACAGTTGCGTGAGCAACTAGAAGAACGCGATGAAGACTGCAGCAGGTCCAAGAAGATCCTACAAGAACGACTAAAGACTGTTCTCAACAAGAATGGAGACGACCCAGAGACATTCCAGTTCCAGTCAGCAGAAGAAGCAGTTTTAACAAAAATAATTGATGGAAAGTTTGAGAATGTCTCACAAATGATCGAAGAGAGTTCTAAGCAAAATGATAGTAAATTTTTTAGAAAAAATGATGATAAATTAGAGAATGTTTCCAAAAGATTCGATGAAACATTCGAAAATGTATCTAGAAGATTCGATGAGACTTCACAAATAATTAAAATAATATGTATTCAAAACAATGAGAAATTTGAAGAAGTCTCAAGAACATTCGATAAGTTACAGAAAAATCTAAACGACAAGATAGAAGACGTAGAAGAGAAAATCAAACAATTAGAGACCATGATAACTAACACGAAAGTGCTACCACCAATTAATACGGTAGCTTTAGATCCGGTAGTGAAAGAAGAATCTCCTAGAGACGAAATGACACATCATATGAGATTCAAATTACCACCATTTGCTGGAAAGTCCTCTTGGTCCATATACCTTAGACAATTTGAAGCTATTGCGACAGCCAATCATTGGACAGAACAAGAAAAAGCTGTTTCCTTGACTGCTGCTTTACGAGGTGATGCTGCAGATATCCTAAGATTTATTCCTAAGGGTCAAGAAAAATGTTCCCAGACCTTGTTTACTCGACTAGACAAACGTTACGGAGATGCCCATCTACAACAAGTCTACAAAGTACAAATAAGAAGTAGAATCCAACGAGCAAGTGAGAGTTTGCAAGAATTTGAAGCAGATATTGCTCGTATAGCGCTGTTGGCCTATCCAGAGGCACCAGACAACATTTTGGAAGAAATTGCTGTAGATGCCTTTGTCAATGGGTTGAGAGACAGTGAACCACAGAAAGCTTTACGACTAGCAAGACCGAAAGTTTTAGATGGAGCGCTCGCAATTGCCTTGGAACATGAGATAGCTAGTCGAGTTTCACGGAGCTATCAAGTACGAACATCTGAAGAGAGTGACGAACGAAACGATAAACGTCTGGAGGAAATCGTACGGAAAGTAGTTCGTGAACCCATATGTTGGAATGGTAACAACGAAGGTCACATTCGCCACAAAGTGCAAGAAAATAATACAACAGTCAGAAAGCTAGAACAGATCGAGCACTGGGCTGGAAAAAGTCATTTAAATGCTGATGTTCAATCAAGACGGCCATACAGTGCAAATTGTAATCATTGTCTTGAATTAGAAGAACGACTTTGCCCCGTGAGGCGAACAACTGTTATTAATGATCAATGGCAGCCTCAACAGCTACAAGACGCTCAAGCAGATGATCCATGTATAAAAAGAGTATTGGATTGGGTGCGTCGAAGTGAAAGACCTTCTTGGCAAGACATTAGTGCATGTAGTCCTGAAGTCAAGTGTTATTGGAGCCAATGGAATTGCCTAGTGCTGAAAGATGATCTTCTTTATAGAACCTTTGAGAACGATGATGGTACAGAAACTAAACTTCAGTTGATTGTACCTAAAAGTAAAGTGTCAGAAGTATTACGTCAGTTGCATGACAGTGTATCAGGTGGACACTTTGGTATTACGAAGACTCTGCAAAAGGTTCGAGAACGGTTCTATTGGGTGAACTGTAAAGATGATGTAAGAATATGGTGCCGGAAATGTGAACTGTGTGCAACCAGTAATGGTCCAGTTGGTAAAAAGAGGGCACCCATGAAACAGTACAATGTTGGTAGTCCTATGGAAAGAGTAGCAATCGACATTGCAGGTCCACTTCCAGAGACAAATGATGGAAATAAATATATCCTGGTAGCCATGGATTATTTTACGAAATGGACTGAGGCCTATGCGCTACCAAATCAAGAAGCTGCTACCGTTGCAGAGGTACTGGTTAAAGAATTGTTTAGCCGATTTGATGTTCCCTTGGAGATCCACTCCGACCAAGGGCGAAACTTCGAGTCAAACCTTTTCCAAAACGTTTGTAAATTGATTGGCGTCAATAAGACCAGAACGACACCCCTTCATCCACAATCAGATGGAATGGTCGAGAGAATGAACCGAACGATGGGTAAACACCTGTCCAAAGTTGTATCAGAACATCAAAGAGATTGGGACCAGCACATTCATTTATTCCTAATGGCCTACCGCTCGGCCGTGAATGAAACTACGGGCCAGACTCCAACCTGCCTGATGTTAGGTCGTGAAGTTCGTTTGCCCTGCGACCTAGAGTTTGGCTGCAGACCTTCCGAAGAACATGTTGCAAGCGAAGATTATGTCGACCGCCTAAAGTTAAGAATGAACAACATTCATGAACTTGCCCGACAACACATCCAGTTAGCCAGTGACAGAATGAAAGATCAATACGATTCTCGATGCAAGAATGAAAGCTATGAAGTAGGTGATCTTGTTTGGCTTTATAATCCCCAACGTCGTCGTGGCTTGTCTCCTAAACTGCAAAGACAATGGGAGGGTCCGTATAAAATTAAAAAGAGAATAAATGACGTAATATACCGAATTAAGAAGTTGCCGAAAGGTAAACCAAAAGTAGTTCACATAAATCGTCTTGCACCTTATGCTGGCTCAAATGAAACAGAAGAAGTACGAATCCTTCAACATGAGATCAAAGATAACCGGCGACCAAGCTTTAACGAGTTTATGTCAAATTACGCAGAGAGAAAGAGTGCTAGATTCGGCGTGACGACAGAAGTTCAGCAGGATCTTTTTAGTGTTCCGCATAACGTCTCTCTAGCCCACTGTGTTGCCCAAGATCTTGAGATGACTAAAGGAATCTCATCCGTATTTTATAAGAAATTTGGTCGCTTGGACGAGTTAAAAAACCAGCAGCCTAAAGTTGGAAGAGTGCTGAGATTAGAAGATGGTTCTCGATCTTTGCTGTATATGGTGACCAGGAAGTCGTATACAGACAGGGCAACCTACGAGGATATATGGTGTGCTCTAACTAATTTAAAGAAAATCGTCTGCAATTACGACATTAAGAACTTGGCTTTACCCAAGATAGGCCATGCACTAGATAATCTAGATTGGAAGATTGTCAGAAGTATGATTGAAGTGATCTTCCGAGAAACCGGTGTAAGAATTACTGTGTGTTGCATTAATCCGAAGAGATCGTGTCCTTCAAAGACAGTAGACTGTTATTTCTTTCTGAGGGGTTCATGCAGAGCTGGAGAGTCCTGTAGATTCCGCCATCCTGGGCCTATAGACAGAGTTCCTGATCGGGACGTTCAGATCTAAGAGGGGAGCAGTGTTACGAACATGCATTCAGCGCAGATTAACCTAACGGTCGCATCTCGAAGCACCGAGAGTTTCGGCGACATTTCGAGCGCTGTAAATTTCCACCCGTCAAATAACGAATTAGAGGTGGGACTATTCTCGAATATTCTCGAACATAATACTTTGGTATATATATGTAACGAAATTAGGATTGAGTTTAGTTGATAAAAGAATACCGAACTGTAAAGTTATAAATAAATATATTTATATAAATTCGAACCGCTCGTTTTATTTAAAAACGGTACATTATAGATAAAAATGTATTATTTAGTTAGTATAAACTATTTTTAGATTATACTCATTTCGCAACCAAGTAATTAAAAGAAAAACATTAATTTTTAAATTTATTAAAAGAAAATATTTTCTGATAATGTTAACTTTATGTAAAACTTGGCATTATTAGTAATATTAACCAATCGTAGTGATTTGAGGAAGAGGAACATGGCGTTGTACTGTTTACCTTTAAGTTGATAATTTTCTTTTTTGTGACATTTTAGTGAATTTGTTAATATTTTCCTCCAGAATTGTCATTTCGTTCGTAAGTAAACATTGGAATTACGTCCATAGGCGTAGTACAGGGATGTGATATTAATTAATTCTTGACATGAATTGAAATTAAATTTTGTGAAATAAAGTAAATTTTGTTGTATTATAAATACATTTATTTATTTTTCCTAATCTACACTATAATTGCTATAAATATATTAATTTCAAAGAAATATCAATGTATTTCAGTCTGTTGGTATTTTACCAGTGTCATATATCTTATTAAATAGTGCTGTTATTAAGTCTAGGCTTTTACTTTCGTTACTTGAAATTAGTTTTAGTATTTCGACATTGATATTGTCTGGACTGGTGGCTTTTTCATCTTTCTAAGATTTTACTGCATGAATCACTTCTTCTTTGGTTATTTCTGTGCCTTTTTTATTTATTCAATTTTCTGTGGATGCTGGAGAACAAGGTCTATCGTCATCAAAATGAGTTTGTATGTATACTTTCCATCTCTTCAGTTTGTCTTCTGTACCCATAATTATTTCGGTTTTTTCATTTTTTAATATTGTTGCTTGTCTCTTTTTGTGTCTAGCATTTCTTTTACTTTTTTGTGAATATTAAAGGTGTCGTATTTTTCTTGAAGTTGTTCGATTTCTAGGCATTTTGTTAACATCCAGTTTCATTTCGCCCCCCTGCACTTTTTTCTAATCATTTTATTGATCGCTTGTATTCTATTGGGTTTGTTTTATGTTTTCGTCTTACGTCAATGATTTCCATGATCACTTGCGTTATCCATTCTTGTTTCCTGTTGCGTTTTATGTACCCGATGTCTTCTTCTTGTATTTTTGTTATTTTTGTTTTTCGAGCAGTCCATGTCACTTCAATGTCTCTCTGAACCAAGTTTTCGATCGTTTATATTTCTTCCCCAAGCTTGATACTCATTTCTTTTTTCTGTTCAGGGTTTTGCAGTTGCGAGATGTCTATTTTTCTTGTCACTATTTTCTTTTTGACTTTGAGAAATCTTTTTAATCTAAAATCCATTATAACTGGATTGTGATCGCTATGTATATCAGCTCCAGAGTATGTTTTCTTAGATTGTATGTATTTCTTGAATGTGTTATTGAGCAACATGAAGTCAATTTTGATTTAGGTAAAGAAATAATAAATAAGACTTTCTCACAATCACAGTTTTATTTATTATTTCTTTACCTATTTGAAATGGACTCACACAAGCAACACATTCATGATTTCAATTTGATTTCTAACAATTTTGTCTTTTCCGTCTGCAGGTGATTTCCCGGTGTATAGCCTTCTAGGATGTTGTTTGTAGAAGGTATTGGCTATTAGAAGATTGTTTGATGTCTTTAACGGTGTGTTTTTTGTCCGTGATAATAAAATCTATTTCGTTTTGAGTTTTTTCATTAGTACTTTGCCATGTCCATCTTATATGTGGATTCTTTTTAAAAAAACTATTTATTTGAAATAGTTCATGTTGCAGCATGAACCTTAACAGTATTTCGTTACATTTATTTCTATCATCCAAGCCAAAGTTTCCCAGTGGTGTTTCTGTAGGGTTGAATTTCATTCCTGTTTTGGCGTTAGAATCACCGCATATAAAAGTAAAATGTCCCTAATGGTCTTTAAGAGTGGCTTCGATATCATTATAGAATAGATTTCTTTTTTATCATGATCTGATCTTCTATTATACCCTGTAGTTAATTTAAGACTAAGACAAATAACTCTTGTGGAAAATTTCTTTATTGATACTATACTTGTTTGGAGGCGCTTGTGTATAAAGAAGCCGGTTCCTCCCAAGGAATTATTGCCGTCACCTACGTGGTAAAAACTATGTCCTGATTTTGGTTTAATTAAGTGTTCGACACGTCTTTTGACTTCGCTGAGACCGACTATGTCCCACTATATGTTTTCTAGTTCGCACTCAAGTTCAGTAAGTCTTTCATCAGATAGTAGGGAACGTGCATTATATGTTGCTATATAAAGTGCCGTCTTATTCGGGTAACTTTTTTCTGTCTTTGTCAATTTTTTGGTCCCTCCCAGAATTTATAGGATAGACTGATAATTTATCAGTGCAAGATTCTGGAAATAATTTCCTACTTGCCTGGGGTATTTTCGTGTTTTCAACTGACATTTTCGTGAGGGGTATTTAGCCTTTAAACATCACGCTGGCTAGACGTGTTGGTGAGTATTTGTTTCAGCCGCCCATTCTGGGTCCGACGCTGTTTGCGGCCGCCAATTATGGAGTAGACGCCGCGGGTTGTGATCTTATACTATCCCTTAAATCAAGGGTTGCCAACTCCGCCATCTTGGCCGTACCGAAAGTATTCGTCGCCTTGGATGCCGTTCTGGATTTTATCCGTGACCCTGGACAAGGGATCCTTAGCAGGTGCTATCTTCCTGGTCAAGAAGCTGCTGGAATCTGCGGAGGGCAGGGATTGATTCAATTTCCCTGATAGGACTATCCAATAGAATCCAAATGACTCCAAAGGAGTTCCTACCCGCTAGCCGCTGGTAGCGGGTAGCGCGTAGGATATGGTGTAATAGAATGGAAAATATAGTGTAATGGAATGGAATCGAATGAATCGAATGGAATCGAATAAAATCAAACAGAATCGAATAACATTAAATAAAATCGATTAAAATAAATCAAGTGGGGAGGAATCGAATGTAATCGAATGGAATTGAATGGAATGGTTTAAAATCGAATACAATGAAAAGTTGAATCAAGTGCAATCGAATAGAATCGATAAAATCAAATCGGATGAAGTCGAATCAAATCGAATACTGTCGAATGGAGTTGATGGAATCAAACCGAATCAAATAAAATCTAGTAAAATGAAATGGAATCGAATAGAATCCAATAAAATCGAATAGAATCGAATTATATCGAATTTCGTGGAATATATTTTAAAAAAAGTTACTTGTGGTTAGTAAACAAGACGTCAGCGCTATACAGCTAATTGTCAATAATGAACCGATAACAAAATTTAACCATCTCAAATACCTAGGATATTGGATAAACAAGACGCTAAATCCGGATGAAAAAATTAAAACTCGTATAGAAATTACAAAAGGAGCATTTATAAAACTTAGATATATTCTGAGCAATTCTCATCTGAACTTAAAGCTGAGAATTAAGTTCCTAAAATATTATGTGTATCCTGTATTACTGTACGGCTGTGAAATATGGATTATAAATCTGGATATCGAGAACCATATCACCAAATCGTCATGTAAGCTATCCAAGTCTAATACTTGGGCACGGTACTCACAGAAGAAGATTATAAAAAAATGAACTACAATCGAGTGCAATGGAATTAAATCGAATTGAATCGAATTAAATAGAATCGAATGTAATCGATAAAAATGGAATCAAATGAATAGTTGAATCGAGTGCAGTCGAATGAAATCGATAAGGATCGACTCAAATCGAATCAAATGGAGTTGATTAAAATCGAATGCAGTCGAATCTAGTCAAACGGAATCGATAGAATCAAATGGAGTTAAATAAATCTATGTACTTAAATCAAACGGAATCGAATGAAATTAAATGGAATCGAATAAACTCGAATCGAATCGATTGCACACAAATGATATCGATTAAAATCAAGTCGAATTGAGTGGAATCGAATGATATCAAATGGTGTCGATTAAAGTCGAGTAAAATGAAAGGTTGAATCGAGAGCAATCGAATAGAATCGATAACAATCCAAACAAATGCAGTCGAACGGAATTGATGGAATCAAATCGAATCCAATGAAATGTAGTGAAATGGAATGAAATCGAAAAGGAATCCAATAAAATAGAATGGAATTAAATTTAATCGAATGTAATGGAATATATTGTAAAGAAATGAAATAGGATCGAATTAAATCGAATTGTAACGTATAGAATCGCATTAAATCGATTTAAATAGAATTTATTCGAACTAAATTGAATTTAATTAAATTTAATCAAAATTAAACTAAAATGGCTCCGTGCATAGACGATAAAAAAGCTGTGCTTCCCTCCTCGGTCACTCTAAGAGTGGCAAATCCCGTTTTTTTTTTAATCCGGTAATAACATCCATCCTAATTCGTTGATACTAGTATTTCCAAATAACTTTACAAATTTAAACACTCTCAAAAAATTGTAGTCATTTACTAATTTAAAACTATGTTTAATAAAATTAACCATAAATTCTGGAACTAATTATTACCACCAGCACTTCCATAGAACAGTGCCATTCTCAAATTTTCTGAATGACTGTATAAAAAATATTATTGATCCCTTGTAACAGATAATCGAAGATTTTTTGCTAGGAAATATAATCCAGTTATAAATTTCTCATACCATTTTTATTTTCAACAAAGCTCTAGAAAGAAACAAAAAAAGATATTTCCTCTATACTCATATATCACGAACGTCGATCGAATTTTAAAAAATCTAGTGCTAAGTTTGACATGTAATATTAATGACAACGAAATGTACTTTTCGTGTTGAAAGATACTCCATTCGACAAAATGTAAAGAGTCGATCTACTCATATTAGAAATTCATGAGTAAACGTGGTGACCACTCTATTGTACAAAAAATTTAATAAACTTGTTAAGTCATTATAGTTTTATATTTTTGAGTTTGAATATATATATATATATATATATATATATATATATATATATATAAATATATATATATATATATATATATATATATATATAAATATATATATACAGATTGAACCAAATTAAAACGGAACATACAATTTAATACATGTCTGTTTGAACTGCATTTGAAATAGTGGACCAATATAAAACTTGGACAAAAATAAATCCATACCTGTGTATAGACATTGTATAAAATATCGTTCAACTATCTGTCTCATAACAATGTTGTTTGCGTAAGACGGGTTTGTCTAAGGAAACGATAATAGTTCAGGAAATGAATCTCGAAAAAACTTAAAACCTCGCAATTTTTTCGTCCTGCATGTATCCAGTTGAAATTTTAACAGAAGGTAGGTGATAGCCCAAGGATCAAAATCTATATCGAACAGAAGTGCGCTGAAGGGTTTTAGGGGTGAAAACTACCCCTAATTGTCAAAAATTATAAAATAACATATTAAACCTGAATATGGGTAAGATTTGGTTTGAATTAGTTAAATAATGATTATTTTATACTTTTGAATAGAGTTCTATCATATTTCAACCCTCAGAAAGCGACCCTTATTAGAGATTAATATAAAAAAATTAGTAATGCGAAGAAAGTGATTTCACCTTGGAACGATTTGCATAAAAATTTGGAGTTAAGCTCAACTCAAGCTTTATAGTTTATGTCATGCCGATGAACCCTGATTGATCTTAGGGATGAAAACTACCCCTAATTTTCAAAAATTTTAAAATAATATTATAAATCTTAAGATGAGTGAAATTTGGTTTGGATTAGTTAAATATTGATTTTTTTATACTTTGAAATACAAATTCATACATTTTCAACCCTTAAAAATCAATTGTTATGAGTGCTATAGATGAAAACAATTTTTTGCCAAAATTTTGCAACTTTTCAACTTTTGAAAATCATCCTTTACAACATTGCAATTTTTATAAACTAATTTATAAGATATAAATTAAAAAAAATAGAATTAAATACAAAAAAAATTATCAACATAAAAAGGCACCATATATTCTTATACATTTACATAAATAGTAGAAAATATTTACATTTATAGGTAAAACAATTATAATATTAATTTTATTCGTCATCAATTACATCTTCATCGTGATCTATGTCATCCTCATCTTCAATTATTGGTGGACTATTATTGCACCCTTCACCTGAACACCCAAAACAAGTAGAGTTACAGTATAAACCAACTTTTCTGCACCCACATGAAACACCGCATCCTTTTTTGCATTGCCAAAAAATAATTTTCAAAAGTTCATCGAGTGCAGGTTGTTTGTTCATGCGTACGGGTAATAATAAACCATCTTTGGAATACCATCCCCAATCTGTTGCTCTAATATTTTCATTGCCAATCCATAGACATACGAGCAGATGTTTTATTCTGTTGTATGGGATTTCAAAATAAGAACGCTTAAAATTTCGAATGTATAACGCCCCACTAGCTAATATACCGGTTTTGTAGATTATTATGCTCCGAAATGTACTGTAGTATACTAATAGAATTTTCCGGAAAAAAATTCACTGGTTTTTTTAACGTATTTCTTTTAATTTTTAACGATAGAGTGTTTCTTCAAAAACGATTTGTAGAGGTTTTTAAGAGCTACAAGGATCTGTGAATTAAATCTTTTTGGAACCCTTAGTTTTTAAATGGGGTGAGTTTAAAGGGCTCGAAAAAGATGGTGCTTGATGGTAAATCGATGCTTTACACGGCTATATCTCGCCAAATATTCATTGTACAACAAATCTAAATGAAGGATAATTTTAGTCATTAAAAAAGCTACAATTTGGTAATTTGTTTTTTTTTCATATATTCAGTATTTTCGTGCATATTTAAAATACCGAAGGGTAAAAAATATGAAATTGTAATTCGTTTCTTGCTTTAAGCTGTACTTTTTCTAACACAAAGCATTTTAAATGGGTCAAACTTCTTGGACGTATTAACAATACATGTACAAAGGGAATTTCAGAAGGGTAAAGATCGATTTTAATTATGGAGGAGGTTAGGGTGTTGTTTCGATTTTTTCGTAAAAAATGAGGGTTTGACCTTATTTTCATCATAACTTACTCAATTTTTGAGCTAGAGTCTTTTTTATGATAGGTCTATTTATGCTCTTAAAAAAAGGTTTTGTGAGTTTTCGTCCAAAAATGCATCATTTTCCCGATATTTGATTTTGAATCTTTTAAATTTGACATTTGAAAAAAACCGCTGAACATTGATAGGCCGTATTTCGGTTCATATTATATCCCAAAAACATTTTAAAAAATGAATTGTATTTGTCTTTTTAAAAGCTACAAATTTGTTCTCTACAAATTTTTTGATAAAATGCACCATTTTCGAATTATTCGCGAAAAATCGATTAAAAACGTGGATTTTTTCGTCTAAAAGTTATTACTTTCAATCGCGGATAACTTCAAAAATATAATTTTATAAAAAAAATGTATAGCACATTTTTTGTTTAGAATCACTTTTTTAATCGAAACCTGTAGTTAAAACGTAAAAAAAAATTTCACCCCGGAGATGGGGTGGCAACCACCCCCTAGGCTTTGGCGCATTTTGGTTCGATATAGATTTTGATCTTTAGGCTATTACCTACCTTCTGTTAAATTTCAAGTCAATCCAGGGAGCACGAAAAATTGCGAGCTGAAATGCTTCATTTCCTGGACTATAACTGGTTTGACAGCATAAATCGTAGATTTATGTGTAGCTTTCAATTTTTATGAGTTCAGAATTCAGCAGCCCGCTGAAGTATTGGATTTTTATAATATAATTATTTGACAATATTTTGTTGGCCAACCACCTACAGCACAATTGAGCCGAAATACATTATATTCCTATGTTCCGAATTTATTTCGTTCAATCTGTATATATATATATATATATATATATATATATATATATATATATATATATATATATATATATATATAAAACACTCTTTTGACTTTTTGTCGAGCTTTCGGAATGGTTTTATTCCTTTTTCAAGACACTGTAAAAGACAATTATGTAAATATTTAAAAAATATCACAATTCTTTAGTGTAACTTACTAGTCGTTGAGATTATTTTTGTAAGCATTAACACTCAACATTTATACCACACATTAAAATATACAATTATGGACATAATACATCATAAAATTTTTAAAATTTATTGTAAAAATAGTAAAACTTGGTTGGTAGCATGTTTTACTGGTGTATATTAACTCATACAGAGAATGGAAAGTAAAGACACTGTAATTAATATGTAATTAGGAGTAATTAATGTTATCTCTCTTTACAAGAAATACTAGAGGCCCTTCTTGGGTGACTATACTTTTTAAACCTGTCTTAATGGTATGCAACATATTATACATAGAGGTGTAATTTTTGTACAAGTAAATATTTATTTTATTTTTGATGTTTTTCTAGTAAATAACAATAAATGTTACTTAATTTGTCTATGTCGGATTTTTTGTTGATGCAAGATATGCTAGATTTTATGAAACACATTTCCAAAAAAACACGTTTTGAATGGTTCTTTTCTTTTGCCAAAATACATGAATCATCGAAATTGAATTCATGTTTTAGAGTTAGTGCATGTTCTGTCAATGCACATGCATTGATTTTTTTGGTTTTTATATCACTACGATTAGTAGTTAGTAGTTAGTAGTTAGTACACGGTATAGAATAAACAACATTCGATGAATCCTGTATTGTGAAAGGATCTTTTGTTTTTGTGTAAAGCTTCGATACTGTTTTCACATTTTTGGTTGTAATTTTTAAGCCACTAACATTTTTAAAGATGTTTATTAGCTTAGGTGTCAAAAATGGAATGTAGGGTAGGCAACCATAAGTTATTTCAGATGGTAATATTGATGCGTTATGTGTCAATGTCAACTGTCGGATCTCATTGTTATGAAAAGTTTGGTTGACAGAAACTTGTGAAGAAAAAGGAGAACCGAAAATGAGTTTATTTAACAGCCCTATGGGATAAGAATGGATCTCAACTTTTTTAGTCCCTTGTCTCTGTATTCTATGTGTGACAAATTGATAACCCTAGTTTTTAAAGCCAAAATCAAATTTGTTTTCATCTTAGATGGATGTTGAGAATAAAAGTTTATGAAACGGTTACTGAAACAAGGTTTACGATACCACTCCGTCCTTAGCATGCCATCATTGCCACGATGGATTAGCATGTTTAAAAAAGGAATCATATTATCAGCCTCTGTCTCAACCGTAAACTTTAGGTGTTCACATTGGGCGTTAAAAGTGTTTAAAACATCAGTTACCTTGTTTTCAGGGACCGATAGAATCAAATCATCTACATAACGTTTAATAAATGGTATGTGAAAAGGTACGTTTTCTTTACATGTTGTTATAAGTTCATCCAAAACAAAATTGCATAGTATGGGAGATATCTTACTGCCCATTGGAGTGCCAAAAATTTGTTTAAAAAAAATACCATTGAATAAAGAGATGTTAGAATCAAATATGATTTGAATATGATTTAAATAACCTTATTACCGAAACAGTGAATAAAAGCCTTCTGCAACTGAAAAAACCGAAAACAACATGCAATGAATTAGACAAAGAAATATTACAACAAATAGAAAGAAGGAAGATCTTAAATAAATCTAACAAAAGGGGAACCGACGAATATAGAGAACTTAATAGGCAGATTAGAAAAGGAATCAGACAACAAAAAAGAAAAGAAAACGAAAAATTAATAACAACAACTATTGAAAAAAATAAGAGTATGAAATGTCTCAGACCGACACTAGGACAACGTCAGATGATATCATTAATAGGAAAAGACGAAAATGAAATCACAAGTAGAGAAAACATACTGACACGAATAGAAGAATTTTACACAGAACTTTACAGATCACATCAACAAGATGATGAGATGAGACCAGCACGGAAATTAATAAAAAATGTTGGATCAGAAATAATGCCAAAAGTAACAATTTCAGAGGTAACTACAGTATTGGAAAACATGAAGAGAAATAAAGCTGCGGGAGAAGATAGTATTACCACAGATATGATATTAGAAGGAGGTAAGGAACTAATTGCAATTGTAACTAAGCTTGTGGACAGTTGTTTACGTCAGGGCAAAGTCCCTAAGAGCTGGAACAACTCTAAAGTAATTTTATTGCACAAGAAAGGTGATAGTCGAAAATTGGAAAACTACAGACCCATCAGCCTACTGTCACACCTGTTTAAAATACTCACCAAAGTCATAACTACTCGACTAACAAGGAAATTAGACGAATACCAACCATATGAACAGGCAGGTTTTAGAAAAGGCTATTCAACTTCCGATCACCTGTTAACCACAAAAATATTAATAGAAAAATGTAACGAATACAAGTTTCCAGTTTTCCTTGCATTTGTAGACTACGGAAAAGCTTTCGATACCATAGAACACACGGCCGTAATAAACGCAATGCAAAATTGTAGAATAGACAGCAGATATATTAACTTAATAAAAGAAACTATGAACCAAGCTACAGCTACATACTACCTAAATGAAAATGAACACACAAACCCTGTACCATTAAACAGGGGAGTCAAACAGGGAGATACTTTATCACCCAAACTGTTCACCTTAGTTTTGGAGGACGTTTTTAAAAACCTAAATTGGAAATATAAGGGAATAAACATCAATGGCCGCTACCTCAGTAATCTACGATATGCAGATGACATAATCCTGATAGCTACTGACCTACAAGAAATGCAAACCATGCTTGTAGAACTTCATACCGAATCTTCTAAAATAGGACTGAAAATGAATTTAAACAAAACAAAAGTCATGCACTCCGAAGACACCGTGACAATAATAAACGATACAGTTATAGAAAAAGTTGAAGAATATATATACTTGGGACAAAAAATAATCCTAAATAGGGAAATTCAGACTGAAGAAATAAAAAGAAGAAGAAAGTTAGCTTGGGCAGCATTCGGTAAACTGAACTATATACTCAGAAATCAACAAATTCAATTACATCTTAGATCTAAAGTTTTTGATGCATGCATTATTCCGATATTAACTTATGCGGCACAAACATGGACAATCACAAAAAAGAATATGAATATACTTAGAGTCACTCAACACGCGATGGAAAGAGCACTGCTAGGTATATCACTTAAGGACAAGAAAACAAACACATGGATAAGACAGAAAACCAAAGTCACCGATGTGGTGCAAAAAGCATTAAAGCTGAAATGGGAATACGCTGGACATGTAGCTAGGAGCGATCTAAACAAATGGCACAGATCAATTTTAACCTGGAGACCATACCAACAAAAAAGACCCAGAGGCAGACCTCCTATGAGATGGACAAATGATCTGAAAAGGACTGCCGGGAAAAATTGGCTACAAGTAGCGTACAATAAAAACCAATGGAAAGGAAGACTCGAGGAGGCTTATGTTCAGATGTGGACGTGAATGGCTAGACGAAGAAGAAGAAGAAGAAGAATCAAATATAAATGTTAATATTCTTATGAAATCATCTAAACTGATATTAGTATGTGGAGAGATGTTGTTCCAGTTATTTTTAATGCTGTTAAGAATAGCACCTAGTGGTAAGTTTGTAAACAGTGACACAACATCTAAACTAATCAATATATAATTATTTGGAACTTTAACATTATTAATGAAGTTACTAAATGAAAAAGAATCTCTTATATAGAATTCATTGGATTCGTTGTAGGTAATTGTGAGAATATCTGTAAGGTGTTTAGCAAGTTTACTATTAGGAGCATCAATGGAAGATATAATCGGCCTCATTGAAATAGTGGGTTTATAAACTTTAGGCAGTGTATAAAACCTGGGTGCAACTGCATTGTAAATTTTCAAGGATTTTGCAACTTCTGTTTCTGCTTCTGATTCTGCTTTAGAAGCAGCTAAATCCGAAACCAGCTTGTTCGCCTTTTGTTGGAGGGTGCACACCGGACTGTTCTTAAGTTTTATGAAACTGACACAAAAAGTTACATAAAACTTCCACAAAATTTATTTACAATATTATCACTACAGCTGTTTTGGCTAATTGCCTTTCTCAAGTGATTTATTTTGGCTTGGGTTTACAAATTTATAGTCTCTAATGAAATAGGTTGAGGAGGGAAGAACTGTTTGTCTCAAGTTGGTCATTCAGAATTATATCTGTGTTTTTTAATTTGTTGATTTCCATAGATTCTAACAAAGATAGCTTAAGGCCTTTATTTTGAATGTGAAGAATTTTAAATTTGTCTTATGATCTAGAAGGTGAAGTGCGTATGTCGAAGCAGAACATAAAAGGGCTTTCAAGAATAGAAAAACAGATTCGACATACGCACTTCACCTTCTAGATCATAATCATTCTTTTAATGACTTTTTTCTTTTTACTGTTCATCGGTATATGTAGCGAGGTCTACATTATATAGACTTCCAGAAAACATCAGCAAAGTTTGATTAAGACATAGTCACTTCATAAATAAAGTGACGGATACTGACTGAATCTATCACAAAAAAAAATAAATAAGAAGCATGAACTATAGTATTTGTTTATTACTAATCATTCACAACTTTTAAGAACTATCAAATAAATATTTTCAGTTACCACAATTTTTGGTGCTATTGATTTACGGTATCCTTTTTATATATGAAATTGTGCAAGTAGCTACTTTTATAACTATTTAAATTTACAAATGATTTTATATTAATTAAAAAACATCAAAGGAAAAGATATTTGCGTTTCAGTTTGGAATAAATTCATTAGTATTTATTTCAAAACAAATAAAAATATCATCATGCAGATTATTTAAAAGCTTTTTGGTAATGTTAACTAGATGAGAAACTTATTATAGTTAGCTGAGTACACCACTTTCTACTTTGTATAATCATACTCAATCTTCTGAGCTTTTGACTTTGTTTATGAAAGTAAATTGCGTCGCAGAAAGTTTCTTTTTCATTACGACAAAGAGAAATGTGGTAAATAAATACCTAAGTAATTTTGTAACTTCAGAAATTCAGTTATTGTGTACGCTTTGTCGGTCATAGTTTAATTACAGTGGTAACTGCTGGCTTTGTTCTTTC
Source organism: Diabrotica balteata (assembly GCA_918026665.1). Lineage (NCBI taxonomy): Eukaryota > Metazoa > Arthropoda > Insecta > Coleoptera > Chrysomelidae > Diabrotica > Diabrotica balteata. Next base: position 74,544,234 of record OU898280.1, on the reverse strand, counting down.
ATTAAATTATACAATTTTATTTTCGTATTTTAAATTTACTCTTTAGAACTCCTTCTTTAAAACAAGAACATTTTATCAAGTTTGACAAAGACTTATAAAATACATACTATGTTCTAAATATAATGGTGTTTTAAAGAAATATTTAATATTATGATCCGTAAGATATTTCCAATTTTTAATATCTTATAGAATGCACACTACCATTTTTTTAACAGTTATACTTATGTGTTAATCAATTAAAAAATTGTTAAAATAAAAACTACACAAGAAAGCCCTGAAAGAGAGCCAAAATAAAAAACACTTACACAGTGGTGTTTACAAATTTAAATGTGACGACTGCCCAAAAACTTCGGTCACACTGGTAAAAATTTTAATAAACGAATAGCAGAACGTAAAAGGGCTTTCAATAATAGAAAAACAGATTCTACATACACACTTCACCTTCTAGGTCATAATCATTCTATTAATGACGAATTTAGAATTCTTTACATTCAAAATAAAGGCCTTAAGCTATCTTTGTTAGAATCTATGGAAATCAACAAATTAAAAAATACAGATATAATTCTGAATGACCAACTTGAGATTACAGTTCTCCTCTCCTCAACCTATTTCATTAACGACTGTAAAGTGTAAACGCATTCCAAAAATAGATCATTTGAGAAAGGCAATCAGCCGAAATAGCTGTAGTGATAAGAGTTTCAAATACATTTTGTGGAAGTTTTAAAAACAGAGTTTTCAGTATTTTATCGTTACAGATACATTTAAATTTAGCTTTAAATTAAAAATTAATCAATTTTTTGTCTAATGATTTCTGAATAAATCTAATTAATACGAATATATTAATGATAGCTAGTTACATGTATACTTTTTTTTTGAACCCATTCTCTATCCTTCCATTGTTGGATATAGGTCTCCCCCAGTTCTCTCCATCTTTCCCTATCTTGAGCTGCTCTCTGCCATGTGGGACCTCCTTGTTTCCTGATGTCATCTTTCCACCTCATCTGTGGTCTGCCTCTTGATCTCTCTGCATTGTATGGACGCCACTTTCCGATGGCATTGTTCCATCGTCCGTCTTGAAGACGTTTATTGTGTCCAGCCCGTTTCCATTTCAGTTTTGCTGCTTGTTCTATCGCGTCTACTGTCTTTGTTCTGGTTCTAATCCACTGGTTACGTTTTCTATCTCTAAGTGATACACTCAACATTTGTCTCTCCATCGCTCTTTGTGCCTTCCTTATCCTATCCAAATTGACATGTGTAAATGTCCATGTCTGTGCTCCGTAGGTGAGCACCGATATTAAGCAGGAGTTATATACCTTGCTTTGTATGTATAGAGAGATTGTTTGATTTTTTAAAACGTAAGAAAGTTTGCCGAACGCTGCCCATCCCATTCTTACTCGTCTCGATATTTCGGCTGTTTGATTTTCTCTGTTAGCTCTGATTGCTTGTCCTAGATAGATATACTCATTTACCTGTTCTATTTTTTCTGTTTTTATTTTTATTGCCTCCGTATTATATCCGTAAGTATACATGGAACATGTATAGTTACTGATTATACTTACGGATATGTAAATTTAATATTTGGACCAGATCAAAAAGAAAGAGTTTGCTTTGGTGTAGCTGTATTATAACGAAACGCAAATCTGTGAAGATGTGATTTTCTCGGTAAATAAAAAAAAGGATGGATCTAGAAGGTTTGAAGGAAAAGGAGAAAAGAAGATCAGATAGAGAAGACGATAGTTTCTTTAAAAGAATACAAGGAAAAGAATTGTATTTGATAACACCGATATTAGCAGAGAAAATCATGGAACCTTTACATGACAACAACGGATATATTTAAGCCCGGAAGATGTAGTTAGTTTTCCGAGAAAATTATATCTGCAAAATATTGCAAAGAATATCGCCTCTCGAAATAAATTAAATATAGTGGCAAACAATATGTTGAGTGATTCATTCATAACTTCCCAAAGAAACAAGCATATTCTGATGATGAGAGACGTGTTTTATGTAAAGATATATAGTTGACGTCAACCATTTGACTATTCAAGACAAAGTGGTAGAACTGGTGGAGAAATATACGTATTTGGGTCATGAAATAAGAATCAGCAGGGATAACCAAACATGTGAGATCCAAAGACGAATTACTTTAATATGGGCAGCCTTTGGAAAACTGCAAGACACACTTAGGGCCAACATACCAATCAGCCTCAAAAGAAAAGTGTTTGACCAATGCGTATTACCGGTCATGACCTATGGGGCGAAGACTATGACGAATGGAACGGTCTATGCTGGGAGTGACGTTGAGGGACCGAATAAGAAACGAAGATCTGCGAAGAAGGACGAGCATTACTGATGTTGTGGAACGCATAACGGAACTAAAATGGAACTGGGCAGGCCATGTAGCGAGAATGCACGATTCACGATGGACGAGCAAAATTACAAATTGGAGACCAAGAGCAGACAAACGCAGTAGAGGAAGACCACATACACGTTGGGCCGACGACATCAGGCGTATCACTAAAAATTGGCAACAAAGAGCACAAAATCGTGAGGATTGGAGGAGTTTAAGGGAGGCCTATGTCCAGCAGTGGACGTGATAAATAGAGGCTGGATTATGATATAGTTGTCGTACGACGAAAGTAAAATGACTTATAAAAAAAAATAGACGAATTTATAGCCCATGCAGGAACGTCAACTTTCTACCGTACTTCGGGTACGACCTTTTCAAAGGACAGCTCATATAAAGAGAAATAGAAACAAATTTTGTTAACATCCGACACCCTCAGAGCAATCCTTCGCAGCTATTCAGCATTGCTACAGATGGACAACATAAGATTTGTGCTTTAGAAGAGCATGTAAGGGACAAATACCATAATATTATGGTTTTTGATAACATTATATTTGTGTGTAATGAAGGCAATAAATTTAAAAGGTTTTTTTTTTTAAATGGTTTGTATTAGCAGGAGTCATAATAATTTAAACCACAGATCCCAAATTCAAAATCTAAGCAAAATTTATAAATATATTATTTTTCTATAGTATCCCTTAACCACTGACATGCGGTATGCCATACCGAGCCGAAAATATATTTTGTTGTAAAACGTGTTTTATAAAAGATTCTTAGAACACCATCTGTGTACCTTCAAGTGGGGTTTAATTGTACCTGCTCTCAACTGCTGCAGTTTTAGTACACGTTTAGTCTTTGAGCTACGTTGACATAAAGTTTTCTTGCGGTATCAAGTACCGCATGTCAGTATTTACGTTTCTATAGTTAAAAGCAGTGTAGTATTCTTTTGCTGTTAGTATGGCAGCAAGTTCATCCAGTTGTTCTAAATTTAGCCGCAAAACTGTTAAGCTTTCAGATGATGATTTTGAGGCTGTTTTATCTCAATGGGCTGACGAAATACCTAGTGATTTAGAATATTTTAGTGATAGTGATGTTGACGATGCAAGCGAAGAAGTATGTATTGAAAGTTCACACGACACCGGAAGTGAGCAGTCGGAAAGTTCTGAAAACGAATATCATTTAAATGATAATGGTAAGTCATATTTTTATGGCAAAAATCGTTTTAAGTGGTCTACTATAGCACCCTCGAAAAATGTAAGAACTCCGTTACACAACCTTGTAACAAAAGTACCAGCTGTGCGGTCCAGAGATGTAAGAAACGAAACTTCGTCATTTTTTTTAATTTTCTTATTTCTGAGGATATAATACAAAAAATACGTAAATGGACAAATAATAAATTACGTGCAATTCGTGAAAACAATGAATACACCAGAACTAAATGAAATTGATGAAATAGAACTAAAAGCCTTTTTAGAATTGCTTTTATACTCATCAGCTTTCAAATCCAATGACGAAGATATAAATTATATATTTACTACAGATGGCACTGTTGGAGATGGCACTGGTAGAGATATATTCAGATGTGTTATGTCAAAAGAAATATTTGCAATATTTCTAAAATGTTTACGTTTTGATAACCTCCTGGACAGAGGAGAAAGAAAAAAATAGATCCAACAGCAGCCATTTGTAACATATTAATAATATTCATATCAAGTTGTCAAAAACTGTATTCCGTAGGCACGTGTTTGTTAATGAAATGTTGGTCGGCTTTAGGGGAAGGTGTACATTTAAAATGTATATGCCTAATAAGCCTGTGAAATATGGCATTTCATATTTCATTTCATTTGTTGGCAACAAGTTACTTATACAATGCCTATATATATGGAGGCAAGGACACTGACGGAACTGGGTTGTCTGAAGAAGAAAAAAAGATGAATAAACCAACTCAATCTGTTCTTCGGCTTGCTAAACCTATTTAAGGAACTAACCGTAATATCACAGCTGATAATTGGTTTAGTTCTATAGAATTATTAAAGCATTTAGAAGTAAAGAAGTTAACGTATGTGGGAACCCTCAAGAAAAATAAACGGGAAATCCCTCCGGAATTCCAGCCACACCGATGCAGGCAAGTAATTTCAACTACTTACGGATTTACGAAAAGTTTATCCCTAATTTCCCATGTGCCAAAAAAATCGAGGGCTGTTTTACTTATTTCTTCGATGCACCATTCAATAGGCACGGATCAGATTACTGGAAAATCAGAAATTATAGCTCATTATAATCGTACAAAAGGAGGTGTCGATACTTTAGATGCCAAGTGTGCCAAATATTCTGTAAAACGTCGTTCTCGCCGATGCCCACTTACTATTTTTTACCGCATCATTGATATAGCTGCTGTTAATTCGCATGTTGTGTACCAATCACTACAAGAAGATAATATGAAAAGGCTAAACTACACAAAGGAGTTGGCGAAACAATTGTAGATAAGTGTTACCTTATCTACAAAGAAGACTCGAAAATCCCAGAATCCCGAGAGAATTATTATATGGTATTGAACGAAAACTAGGACAAAAACGCCAAAAAGAAGCAGATTTTGAAGAAAGGCTTAAGAAAAAGAAGACGTGTTACTTATGCCAAAGTGTATTAAAGCGAAAGACTTTTTATGTGTGCTTTTCTTGTGGAAACCCAGTGTGCTTACAGTGTACAAAGAAAAATTGTGGACCTTGCGCGCAAAATGACTAGTTATTTTATTGTAATTTTTGGATATTGTCAGAATTTTGTATTTTAGGTTCTCATTAAATTTAAATCATTAGTCTGTTTCTTTTAACATTATTTTACCATCTGTTATTCACAAGTAATCAATTTTTCTTTTAATTTAGTTTATAAACGGTTTTGTAGTAACGTCCACCATTTTTTAAATATTATGCATGCATTCATAATATTCGTGAAAAAGTAAAGTTTATTTTACTTGTAGCAGTATATTATGCTACAGCAATGTAAAGAATCATTCTGTAGTTGATATAAAAAACAAATACAGTGATATAAGATAATTTCATATTAAAAACAAATTAGAATAGGCAACGGTATGACATACCGCATCTCAGAGTCTACGTCCTGAAACATCCACGTCAGTAGTTAAGGGGTATATTTTAAAACCAGTAAAATATGCATGTTTGGATGGGCTGGAGTCAATAAAAAGGGGCTGTTGCATAACTAGTCTTTACAGTCAAACTTTCAATTGTGTAATTTACAATTACTTTTAATAGCTAAACACGTACACAATAGCTTATAAAGTGGAACTAATAATTGCAAAAAACTAGTAACTCACCTAATAAAATTAGTTTTTAGTTTTAGTTAATAAAATTATGTTGCTGCACATACTTAAAAAACACTTTAAAAAATTAGTTTGTCTAATAAATCTTTTTCTTACTTTTTTTTTGTGTGTTTTGGCTTGGACAATTGTCATTCAGCCATTCTCAATCAAGATAAGTTTATTAATGTAGTGTGTGTGTGTGTGTGTGTGTGTGTGTGTGTGTGGTGTGTGTGTGTGTGTGTGTGTGTGTGTGTGTGTGTTGTGTGTGTGTGTGTGTGTGTGTGTGTGTGTTGTGTGTGTGTGTGTGTGTGTGTGTGTGTGTGTGTGTTGTGTGTGTGTGTGTGTGTGTGTGTGTGTGTGTGTGTGTGTGTGTGTGTGTGTGTGTGTGTGTGTGTGTGTGTGTGTGTGTGTGTGTGTGTGGTGTGTGTGTGTGTGTGTGTGTGTGTGTGTGTGTGTGTGTGTGTGTGTGTGTGTGTGTGTGTGTGTGTGTGTGTGTGTGTGTGTGTGTGTGTGTGTGTGTGTGTGTGTGTTGTGTGTGTGTGTGTGTGTGTGTGTGTGTGTGTGTGTGTGTGTGTGTGGTGTGTGTGTGTGTGTGTGTGTGTGTGTGTGTGTGTGTGTGTGGTGTGTGTGTGTGTGTGTGTGTGTGTGTGTGTGTGTGTGTGTGGTGTGTGTGTGTGTGTGTGTGTGTGTGTGTGTGTGTGTGTGTGTGTGTGTGTGTGTGTGTGTGTGTGTGTGTGTGTGTGTGTGTGTGTGTGTGTGTGTGTGTGTGTGTGTTTGTGTGTGTAGAGTAATTGTCTTGATACTAAGCAAAGTCGACTTCATTGTCTTTGCTAAGAGACGCTAATTGTATCCGAACGTCTGCGGTCCCTCCGGTGATGTTTTTCTTACATTTTTGAAACATAATTTTTGGATTACAGATTTAACAAAAAAAAATGAAATCTCAATGTCATAAATGTCAACTTACAGTTTTTATTTATGACAATCATGGACGTATAAACACAGATGGACTCAGTTATTTACATAAAATTGTGAAGTCAAAATTATTTGAATATTCTCAGCACCTTCAGCTGTTGTCACGTTTTGTTTTAAAATTTCTTATTCGCGAGTCGCTGAAAATATTACTCCCTATTTTATACTCTACAGGTGCTATCAAACCAAAATAACAATTTATTGGTTAGATTAATATATTTAATTGTAATCAAAATATAAAGTGTGCACATAGTGTGCATTATCATTTAATAATAACGTATAATTTAGATATCAATCAATTATTTTATATGTAGAAGCACTGAAAACTATTTATAAATGGCAACGGTTGTTTACATTTCTCTGTCTTATGGATCTACGTCAAACTTCAAATGTTGTTCCATGTTTGTTTACTTTTTAGTAAAAGTTGTTTTTTGATATTTTGGCTGTATTTTGAGTGATATTTGTGAAAAGTGAAATGAAATAAACGAAATATTTACATCCCGATCTCTCATTTTATTTGTAAGTACATAAAATTTACATTATTTAAGATGAGGAAATGAGGAAGCGTGTTTGTTTACATTTTAATAGGCGTACCATTGGGTTCATTCATGTCCATTAATGTACTAAATAAGATATTCATGAAATTGGTAGACATTTTTAAATTGTAAGTAAACAGCATCTGAAATGAATAAAACTCATTTATTTTTCTATGTAGGTTTCCAAATAACATTGACGATCGAACTATTTTGGTAGCAAGTTTAGGAGAAATCATAAAGATTTTTTATTGTAGCATTATTTTGATACCTATTAAAAATTAACTTGAATTCAACTATATTTTATGTATTAATTTTAAAGCAAATAAAATTGTATTTTAATTTTTCTATAAAGACGTGATTTGTTAATAGTTAAACTCTCGTTTTTTTTTTAAATTTGAACGTGTTTTTATACATTATTACTGCTTCCAATTTTTAAAATCTGAATAATTACCCGCGAGTAATAATTCAAGCACGCTTATGATCATTGCGGAAGCATCACATTCTATCGAAGCTTCAAAACATTGTGTGTTAAAGGTATCTTATTGGTGTGTCCATCTATGTTTATACGTCCATGATTACAATTATAGTGCCAAAATTAAAATTTTGTTAAATATTATTTTTCATATTATTAATAATAAAGAGGAACTGTTTATTATTAACACACACCTGAAAAATGTAACGAGTGTATGGAAAATTAAATTAAAAACGTGATATTTTACTGATTTGATAAATAAACTATAGAGAAATAAAATATTTAAAAATTTTGTTTCGATTTTGAATTTCCGATTTTTGTTTAAATTATTATCACGCCTGCTAATACAAACCATTTGTAAGAAAGTCCTTTTAAATTTTTTACCTTAATTACAAAAATTTTTATTGTTATCAAAATCCATAATATGGTCTGTGTCCATTACATGCTCTGCTAAAGCACAAGCTGGTTTCAAATCTTATGTTGTCCATCTGTAACAATGCGAAGATATTTTGTAACCTTTTATATGAATCGCTCCAAAGGATTGATCTAAGGGTGTCGGATGCTGATAAAATTTATTTCTATTTTTCTTTCCTTGAGCTGTCCTTTAAAACGGCCATTCCCTTAGTACATCGCATTGTCCAACAAAATGATCTTTGACGTTCCTACATGGGCTATAAATTCGTCTATTTTTTTTTATAACTTCTTTTACCTTCTTCGTACGACAACTATACATATTTAGAAAACACGTCTACCATTACCAGAATATGTTTGTTTCTTTGAGAAGGTATGATTTAATCACCCAATATATTGATATCCAATTTATTTTGAGAAACGATATTCCTTGCAATATTTTCATTTTTGTAGTTTTTATTTTTATACCTTTGGCACATGCTGCATCTCTATGTCATCTTATTTGCTATGTGGTAATCTTGGCGACAGATATAATTTTCTTAGAAAACTAACCATACCTTCCGGGCTTCAATATGTCCGTTGTGCCCATTTAAATTTTCCATGATTTTCTTTGCTAGTATCGGTGTTATCAAATACAAATCTTTTTCATTGATTCATTTGATGAACAGGTCGTCTTTTCTCTCTGCCTTTCTTTTGTCCATTTCCTCCAAAAGTTCTTAATCCATTTTTATTTCATTTAGCGACAAAATCACATCTTCTTATCACCAACGGTTTAAACCAATTGCGACGCAATCGTATTCTTTTTCCTCTATCGTTATCCCTAGTTAGAGCATCGGCTATGATGTTATCCTTTCGTTTAGTGTATTTAAACTCATAATAATATTCTTGCAAGTACAAAATGCCTGAATGGATTCTATTGTTTATTAATCTAGTCTTCATTATGTGTAATAACGCGGCATGATCCGTCTTAATTATAAATTTCGCACAAACAGATAGAATCGTAGCTTCTAATAATACACTCGCGAATTCGAGTTCAGTAACGCTATAGTTTCTCGCATGATCTTTCGTCACTCTAGATAAAAAACATATTGGTACTTAATGTTCATTCTGTATCTGTGATAGTACCTCTACACACTTTTGAATAGAAGCATCTGCCTTAATAATAAACGATTTATTGTAAATGGGTTGATACACCTGGATTCGTTTCGAGAACTCTTTTAATTTAGAGAACGCTTTTTCTTGTTCCTCTTTTCAGGTTTATTTGATTTCTTTATTTGAAAGTTTAATAAGCAGTATTTCCTTCTCACTTATGTCTGGGATTACCTTCTTAAAATAATTCACCATTACGAGAAATTCTCTCAAAGTTTTTAAATTTTTTGGTCTCGAATAATCATTGTATGATTGTTACTAGGTCTTCCGCTAGAGTAATTCCGCTAGTGACAAGTGTAAAACCCAAATAAACTACTCCCTTTTGGAAAAATTGGCATTTTTCTATGTTGAGCTTTAACCCGGCCTAATTCAATTCTATCAAAATTTTGATAGGTGTTTCATTAATAAATATAATCACAAAATTTAAATTTGATCCATTTTCTTTTTCCTGTGTGTTGCTAGTTGTATGAATTCCTTGGGGTGGCAAAAAATTCCGGTTTACTTCTTTGCTTTTAATGAGCAACTTCGTGAAAACCCTTATGTTGTCTTTCTGTGTTTCTGCTCTCATCGCATTGTCCCTCTTCCCCATATTCTTTTACTGTCGTGTTATTAACTTCTCTTCTTACTTCTCTTGGTCTGTCTGAGTTGTATTTGTTGTCCTGAAAACGTCGTTAATTTGTTCTCCTGTAATTATTATTTTCTCTAGAATTTGTATAAGTGTTCATATTACGATTTTCCCTGAATCTGTTCCATTATTGGACCCTTGCTTCGTAATGTTCTCTTCTATTTTCTCGGTTCTTATATTATTTTCTCGAGATATATTCTACAGCTTAATTAAAACAGCTACCTTTTCAACTACGTTTTGGCCGCTTAGCTTTTAACGATGTAAAAAAAAGCAAGTGAGGCCATACAATAGAATTTAAAACATATGAGTCCAAAGATCAATATAAAAAGAAAAACTCACTATTTATAATCTTTAGTAAATAGACATATTACGATTTGTCTTACAAATATTGAAAAAAAAAGAACAAGTAATCAATCTAGGTAAAGGGTAATAAACTTTAATTATTTCGACTATGTTATACTATAGTTTATTTTTATGAACGAGAGAGTAATTAGCATAATTTTAACTGGTACCTTCGAACACTCCATGGGCGTGCTCAAGATTAATTGAAAAATTACTTTGAATAATTGTAAAAAATAAATGAATTATTTCAGTGTTATAAAGTGTTATGTGTATGTAAACAAAAGTGACCTCTTTTATCACACACTATATTAGAACTGACTGGCCTATATTAAAGAGGGTTTTAAAAAATTCACATTTTTTTTTAATTTTTAAAAATTACAAAAGAGAAAAAGAGTTTTTAAAACCGTCTAAGGTATGTTAAATAAATGAATAAAAATAATAATATAAAAATTACAGCTACTTGTTACAAATCCAAATCAGATTCAGAAGATGAACTTTCAGAACCAAGATTTATAATAACTGGCTCGATCATTTTATCAGTAATATTGTCCAGCTTCCACATTTTTTCCTCTTCTTTAATAGTGTGATTTACTGCCTTTTCCCAGTTTTCAGGTTTTACATTATTTACGGCCTCCAAAAACAACTGTTTAACATCATGAATTTTAAAAGTGGTATTTTTTCTTGAAACTTCACTCTTTATCTGTGCCCATACCAGTTCAATCGGGTTTAATTCACAATGATATGGTGGGGATCTAAGTACTGTCATTCCACGATTTTTTGGCAATTTCATTAATTTCGTATTTTTTAAATTTTTCTTTATGAAGGGCACACAACGAATAAAGTTCCTTTCTTATGGATCCGGGATGGTACGTAATATTTTTTGAACTCAGCCAATTCTGCAAGTCTTTTTTTAACCACTTGGTTGTGGGCAGTCCTTCTATAAGTCTGGAGTGATAACTTGCATTATTCATTACTATTACACAGTTCTTAGGAAGAAGATCTATCATTTGTTCGAACCATTCTTGAAAGACATCAGCGTTCATGTCTTCATGGTAGTCACCGGTACGAGTTGATTCAAAAGTTAATAAACCACCTTCAACAAAACCGTCTGAACTGCCAATGTGTACTATTCTCAGCCTGCTTCCCTTTCCTGATGGTGGGTTTAAACCAGTAGATAAGTTATTTACAAAAGCGTGCCTTTGACTTGTAACAGTTTCATCCTGCCAAAATTTATTTGATGTATGACCCTCGTTGATCCATGTTTCATCAAGATAAAATATTTTTCTTTTTTGGTTTCTCATTTCCTTTATGGTTCTTAGAAAATATCTTCTCCATATGACAATATCGCTTCTTTCTAATAAAATAGACTTTTTGGGATTCTTTTTCCAGCGGAAGCCTATTTCTTTTAAAAGTTTCCATAACGTACTTCGACTCATTTCTGGGTAATCTTTATTATCTCGAACTGAGACAAGAACTTTATCCAATGTTGGAAATTCTTGTCTAAAGAAGAATTTATGCACTTTTCGTCGAAGTCCTTCTTTAAAATGATATTCTATTTGAAATTTTGGTTTCCCTGGAGCATTACGTGGCATTTGAAAACTACCACATTTCTCTTCTTTAATAACTCTGTAAATCGTAGATTTCCCAACACCAAGTGTACTGCTAACTAACTCAACGGTCTCATCAACACTTTCACATAAACGTTTGTCTGTAAATGATTTAAAACAATTAAATATGAATGTTTTTTCATTAACTGTTAAAGGACCAATTTTTCGGCGTTTAAACGGCACTTCCAAATTTTCCATAACACTAGTATACACAATAAACTGCACCTTGCAACTGAAGTACCTACTTTTAGTGAACTGTTAAGAATTTTGAACACGACACTTGGACCTTCCTACAAAATGGAAAAACCCACTATCACATTTTCTGTGGAATAAGTTTAGAAGGTAATTATCTAGTCAATTACTGTCGTAGATTCCTGGAATTAAAGAATTAAATGTCTGATTGTTGAAACCCTTACTTCGTGGAATGCACTCATTTCAGATAAAATAAAACGTTTTATTTTATCTAAAAAATTAAACTTTATTTTGCAAATAGGTAGATACTTATTAAACTTTTATTGGTTATATATAACCAATAAAATAAACATCTTACATTTCTTGCAAATTCATTAGTACCTGTTAACCTCCATTAGTAACCCTCACAACTATTGTATTCTATTCTGCTCCAACCTTTATACCTGGTGGTCATACTCAATTTAAAATTGTTTTCGTATATACTTCTGTATACTTGTTGACAAATATCTATTTTTCATTGAGTCACCCGTATCAACAGTTTAGGGATTCGCATACATAATTTATTGTTTTATTACTCTCTCATACATAAAAATACACTATAAAGAAAAAATCTATTACAAAAGACTAAAAAACTGGTATGATAGTGGAAAAATACCATTGATAGGGTTATTTTAAAAAAACAGTAGATAGGATAAAATTGAGGAAAAACTATATTACGTAAATTAAAAAATATACAGAAAAATAATAAACTCTTGTAGTTACTGAAATCATAGAGAAATATTCCATTATTATTTTTAATGAGATAAAATAACAACCCTGAATAATTTTGCAATCAACAGCACCCCATTACGTTGAAGCCTTCGCATCTGTTTTAAAGATTGTTTCATTTATACCCGCTTAATCGGGTATAAATTCGAATTGAAGTTATAGAACTTCAAATGGAAGTTATATACACATTGATGGCCGTAGTAATTTCGTTTTTGAAAAAGGATCTAACAAAGTCGTATTTATGCGACTGGCTGCTAAATTAATGTTTGGAAATTTGAAACAAATTGATCCAAAGTTTAGGAAAAGATTAACGATATTATGTGGTATTATGCTCAGCAAGAAAATAATTGATGCTGAACAAACTTTCTATTTTTCATATTAATCACTTGAACGGCGTATAAAGTATATTATCGGCGATAAATTAAAAAATTACAAAACATAGTTTAGTTAAAAAATTTCAATATAAAACTTAGATTGGTAACTTTGCAACACATCATTTACATTCTAAACATCTGCTGCGAATTACGAAGTAAAATTTTTTATAATAAATGCGAATAAGATTCTTTAAATTTCTGTTTTTTTTTCATTGTTCTAGACTAGATTAGTTTCTTTATTCAGATGTTTAATTTATCTTAGGCATATATTGAAAAGATAAAGAAGCGTTTAAAAAAGTGATTGCCAACCTTCGTTAGAAGACGGTACAATAAGAGGAAGATATATTAAAAAATTATATACTCTATGTGAAAACATATCCTAGAGCTAATATATTATTATACTGTAAGCCGCTTGTTAGGACAACACAAGTTAAATTAAAATAAGTTTTGCATACAAACATTTTAAAACTCTACAAGGTAAGCTTAAAAACAAAAATCTAAAAAAATTCAAAAGAAGAAGAAGAAAAGAAAAGGGACAAAATAGCGGAAACATCCAAGGGCTAGCTTAAAAGTCTACAAGGAGATATTAAGTCTATTTTGAATCAATATCTATGACCAACAGAAAAACGAAAGTATGGATGACAGACAAAATTCCAATTATTACGGAAAAAACGGAGTTATTACGGAAAAAACATGGACAATGGAAGAAAGATGGAATACTTACAGTGAAGTATTAAAGACAACAGCAACTGAAGTGTGTGGAATAAAAAAATATAATAAAAAATATATTGAAAAGGGCAAGATGGTGAAATAAAGAAGTGAAGACAGAAATAAAAAAGAAGAAAATAGCATGGAAAAAATACATTGAAACGGGATTAGAAGAAGATAAGGAAAAATACTATAGGCAGAGACGATTGGTAAAAAAGACAGTCACACAAGCAAAAGCAAAAACATGGAAAGAATTTGGAGAAAAACTTCAGGAAGAATATATAACAAATAATAGAAACTTTTGGACAACAATACGACACATAAGGCAAGGAGGACGAAAGGAAATAAACGCAGTAAGAGATACTTCAAACCTCTTCTTCTTCTTCTACTTTTGGTAGATCTTTCGATCTGTTTAATTCTGAAGCTGCCTCTGGTTAATTTCTTGGGAGGTAGATTGCCAACTATCCCTCCATCTTTTAGGTGATCTTCCGGGGGTCTTGAACCAGGCGGATTGTTTTCTAGGGCAATTTTTGGGAGTCTATTCTCATCCATTCGTCTTATATGGTTGTACCATATCCTCTTGCGCTGTCTTCCCCATCTTACAATATCTTGAATTTTGCACTGCTCTCTAATGTTTGTATTTCTCACTCTGTCCCTTCTTGTTTTCCCCATTATTGTTCTTAGGGTTTTCATTTCGGCAACCCTTAGCATCTGTTTCGTTTTGTTGGTATCTTCCGCACTTCTATGCCATATGTCATGATCGGTCGTATGCAAGTCTTATAGATTCTAATTTTACTATCTGTGCGCATATACGGATTAGACCAGACTATCTCCCGCAGACATCCTGACAGTGCAGATGCTTTGTTGATCTGACTCCTCAGGTCCTTTACTGGGTCATGGGTGCTTGATATATCTATGCCCAGATATCTGAATTGCATCACCTGTTCTATGGGGTTGTCCTCAACCACTCAAACCAAACCAAACCAAATACAAATAAGCCCAGAACAAGTAGCTAGGGTATGGAAAGAATATTATGTGAAAAAAATTGATACCGAAGTAATAAATGAAGACAATATAAACAATGAAGGCAAGGAAAACACAGAGCTAGAGCAAATATGTAGAGAAGAAGTAATAGAAGGATTATCAAATATAAAAATAGGCAAGGCAGGTGGAGATAATGAAATTGAACCGGAAATGGTAAAATACATGGGAGAAGAAGGAATAAACTGGCTATGGAAAATATATAAAGAGGCCTGGGAAAAACAAACAATACCTAAAGACTGGCAGAAGAATATCATCGTGCCAATATACAAAAAAGGAGAACATGTAAACTGCGACAACTATAGAGCAATATGTCTGTCATCGGTATGTTTTAAAATATATACGAAAATAATAGAGAAGAGACTGAGACAAGAAGTAGAAATGGTATTGGGAGAAGAACAAACGGCATTTAGACCGGGAAGACAGACAAATGACAACATATATATCATTAAAAACCTAATAGAAAGAAGCATAGATACGGGCGAAAAACTAGTATTAGCATTCATAGACCTAAGAGCAGCATTTGACACGATAGAAATACATATTATAGGGAAATGCTTGAGAAAAATAAATGTATCTAATGCATTGATAAAAATTATAGAAAGTACTTACAAAGAGGTAAAAGGAAGGGTACAAATAACAGGGGAAAGATCGGAAGCATTTAATTGGAAGAGAGGTATTAAACAAGGAGATAGTCTCAGCCCTTTGCTATTCATAATAGTAATGAACGAATTGTTAAGAAACACTAGAATCAGAACCAATCAACTACAGACAATAATAGGTTACCACAGATTAAAACCGGTAACAATAGAGTATGCAGACGACATAGTACTAATAGCAGATTTCGAGAATAAAATGCAGAAACTAATGGATATATGGGTAGAACAAATAGAAGAACTTAAAATGGAGATAAACGAGAAAAAAAGTAAGATAATGATAATCAGCGGCAATGGAGATCAGGAAGATAATCAAATAAAGATAAAATGTAAAAACTCAGAATTGGAAATTGTATCAACTTACGATTACCTGGGAAGTATAATAACTAATGATGAAAAAATAGACTGGGAAATAACAAATAGAGCAAAGAAATCAAACAAGTTATACTATGCCTTAGCCCCAATAATGGGAAAAAGAGAACTTACACGAGAAACAAGAATAAAAATATATAACACAATAGTGATACCGACTTTGCACTATGCAAGTGAAAACTGGACAATTCTGGAAAAACATAAGAGCAGGATAAACGCAATGGAGATTAGACATCTAAGAAGGATAGTTGGAAAGACAAAATGGGATAGATTAAGCAACGAGACTATTAGGAGAATGGCCAACCAGGAACCGATAATGAACAAAATAGCAAAGAGACAAATGAACTGGTATGGGCATCTGACGAGGATGCAATCCAATAGAATAACAAAAAAAGTTTTTGAAGCAAAAAATATTGGAAAAGAAAAAGAGGCAGACCAAGAAAAAAATGGATACAGCAAGTAGTAGAGGCGGGAAAATTTAAACAAAAATCTGTCGAGGAATTGAAAATAATGGCAGGAAACAGAAAAGAATGGAAGAAGTGGGTAAATGGAAATTAAAATAGCTAGGCCAAATCCGACACTCTGATAGGGTAAAAGGAAGGGAAGAAAGAAGAACACCACATAGAAAAAACGAAAGAAAAATTGAAGAATAAAATTCTTGAATGCTGATAAAAACAAATCTTACCAATCTGAAACATAAAACGTAAAATAAAGAGTTTATTCTTAGAAGTATACCAATTACTCCACACTACTCAGAAAGTTTATAGAAAACGCAAGAAAACCTAACTCAACAGTAAAGAACCGGAAAACCAAAATGAAAGGAAAAGCGGAAGTTAATTTCTAGAAAAATGACAGCTACAATCCTTATATACCAACTTAAAAATTATTTCTAAGAGAACAAAAGTACAAAGAAATATAAAAGTTGTTATACGACAAATTTTATTCTTTCATGAACGGTTTGAGAAGCTTGTGGCTGCTGTGTTTCATTCTCCTATTTCAGTTTAAAAATAACATCCTGTTTCACAAAATTCGAAGGTGGAGAAATATGTTTGTCAGCCTGTGTTTGTTTACAAGTCCTTTGGAGCTCAGCACGGAATAACATATCCTCTTCAAATATTTATTTTTATTGCCGTACGATACATTCGTAAATTTATTCTAAACTCAGGAAAGATTGACATAAAATCAAAAAATAAATTGGCTTTGAGGTTAAGGAACTTATTTTTTAGGTTAATTTAGTCGATTTTTGTTTATCATTACCCAGTGGAAGCTAGGCCAAAATACAGTTTTTTAGATCTCTGAGAGATGGCGCTTAATATCCTAATTTTAAAAAAATAAATCCAGTTGAAATTTTAGTCAGAATATATTACAATAATGATATTAACTTTCACATAGTCCAGGCTGTGAGCTCGCTCCCGTTGGGAAAATGTTTCTGATTCGGTTTCTTCGCGGATTCCGGTTCAAAAATGTCCCCTTTAAACAGATTCTGAAGGGTGCTGGGCGAAATTTTTGGGCAGAAATTGTTTAAACAATTTTTTTAAACAAATTCCAAAAATATTATTTTTTAATCTAGAAAATATTTTTTTTAGATTTTTTGGGTCATTTTAAATAAAAAAGGTCTCTTGTCATTTTTCCCTAAAGTTGATAGATTTCGAGTTATAAGCGATTTAACGTCTGAAAAACGCGAAAATACGCATTTTTGAGGCTTGAAAACACATATGTAAATTATTATCTTTGAGGTTATCAAGTGTCTAAATTGAAGTCTAAACATTCAACTTCAAGATTGTGAAGAGTAATCGGAGCTTATTTTAATTTGGACCGTTGTTTTTTAATTGTTAAATATGCGCGTATACTCGATTTTTCAGCCGCCGCGGCGCGGCGCGCTAGAATGCGCTTCTATCGTACTTATGCATAGTTTACATTTACACTTACGCAAAAAAGCCCGAACAAATCCTTGAAGTTTATTAACATAGTTTTTTCCAAACTTTATTTATGTAGGTATTGATTATTGTCATTGGGCTAATTAAATAAATCAATCATCGCAATGTAATAACCGTATATAGTTTTTTTTCTTCCAAATTTGAACAATATTATTATTATTTATTGAGTATATATTTATTTATATCAATTGTAAATAATATTTTTAAATTATTGTTTAAATAATACAATGCAGTAAATATTAATATTAGTAAACTTAATTTTAAATTGCGCGGTGTTTAAAAACAATATACCTACTATCGCAAAAATGCAAGTTTTTACCTGTTTAACAATCGCGCGCTCATACTTGATTTGTTATAACTTAAACGATCGTTAGGAAGACTGTTGTTTAAACCCCATTAAAAGGGTATTATATTATTGATGTGTTATTAAAAAAATTGTGAATGGATTTAAAATGTCTTTTTCCGTACCTCTTCTTAAATGAAAACTTACCGAAGAAAATTTAGTTTGTATTTTTTGTAATAACATCAACAATATTAAGTTAGTGCAAAAACCTAAAGTAGATTATTACATAACAATACAAAATGCTCGTCTTCGACGAAAAGACAGTGAGACTGAAAAATTTAATTTAATCTAGCCAATATACCTTGTATCTCCGACGCACTTTACCAACACTTGTTAAGAGCTTTTGCTAAAACATATATTTGGCGAAATGCCATATATTCCCGCTATCAAACTCTCGATTTTACACAATATGGATATTGTATATCTGATAGTGGTGGGTTGGGAAACCGTGCAAATGCAAAAAGACTTGCAAAACTAATGCTTGCAACTGCAAGAAAAATCATGTCAACTGTGTACCATTATGTGGATGTGATTTAGATTTTTGTGACAACAAAGATACTTTTACTGAGTGATATTAGTGTGTTATTTAAAAATATTTTGTACAATTATTTTATGTAACTATTATTAGACTTTAGACGAAATTTATATTATAACTCAATTGATATAAATAAATATATACTAAGTATGTAAACTATGCATAAGTACGATAGAGGCGCACGGTAGCGCGCGGCGCCGCGGCGGCTGAAAAATCGAGTGTACGCGCATAATTAACAATTAAAAAACAACGGTCTAAATTAAAATAAGCCCCGATTACTCTTCACAATCTTTAAGTTGAATGTTTAAACTTTAATTTAGACCCTTGGTAACCTCAAAAATAATAATTTACATATGTGTTTTCAAGCCTCAAAAATGCGTATTTTCGCGTTTTTCAGACTTTAAATCGCTTATAACTCGAAAACTATCAACTTTAGAGAAAAATGACAAGAGACTTTTTTTGTTTAAAATGGCCCAAAAAAACCTAAAAAAACATTTTCCATAATAAAAAAAATTATTTTTGGACTTTGTTAAAAAAAATTGTTTAAACAATTTCTGCCCAAAAATTTCGTCAGGCACCCTTCAGATTTGTTTAAAGAGGACATTTTTGAACCGGAATCCGCGAAGAAACCGAATCAGAAACATTTTCCCAACGGGAGCGGCCTCACAGGCTGGACTAACCATTTTCTATGATATTTTATATTTTAAAATATATAATTTTATTTCTATATCTATTCATTTATTCATTATATTAGCTTCGGGCTTTCTCTTGTTCTTTTTTCGACTGGTACTTGTTAATTTTATTGAATATTAGTTCAATAAATTTAAGTACTTTAAAAAGAAATAAAAGAATAGATCAGATTGGAGATTTCTTGAATCGGCCAAAATCTAAAAAGGTTTGGCAAGTCAATCACGATGATTACACTCTTCTCGCCCAGGGGCCGATCAGGGCATTTTTATAAACGATAAAAGGTAGGCCTCGGACAGATAGGTATGCATACATTAAGGAAAGACATAAGGAATTAACAAAGGTGGTTATATTTGTATATTCGTTGTTCTGACGAAAGACAGCAAACAATCGTAAATTTCTTTTCTGTCTAAAGCAAGAAGATGCAGTATATTAAATGGGCTTTCAATGTTTAATTTTAAAAGTTTACTGAAAAGCTCATTAGATTGAGCTCTATATTTTAAACAATTAAAAAAGATGTGGTCAAGATCACCGATTTTATTACTGGCTTCGCAAAGATCACTCTCAAGTATTTTTATTTTAAATAAATGTGCTGGATAGCATGCGTGACCAAACTTCATTCTGCTGATAGAAGTTATACTTTTTCGACTGTAGTCGTATTCATTGTACCAAGGTTTTCTCCTTAATTTGGTTTCAAGTCTGGTGTAACGTGTTGGATTTGTGAAGCTGTACTCTTGCCATAAATAGGACCATTTGTTCATCATTCTCTGTTTTACTTTGATTATTTGTTCATCTGTAGTTAATTCGTAATTTATTTGTTCCCCCATTACTATGCTTTCTTTGGCAATTTGATCTGCAATTTCATTGTTTGTTATTCCTGCGTGTGCTTTGACCCAGAAGAACTTTATATATTTATTCTGATCTTGTAATTGTTTAAGTATTGCTTGGATGCTAAAAATAATATCATTAGTTGTGTTTAAGTTTGATTTTAAAATTTTAAGAACGCAAAGTGACTCGGAAAAGATTATATAATTCTGATCCTCTTCCTGATAAACATATTCTAGTGCTTTTAGAATTGCTATTGCCTCAGCTGTGAAAATAGATGTGTTTTTGTTTAACTTGTATTTTTTCTGTATACGTTTAGGTATTACGAAAGCGCAACCTGTACCATCGGTGTTTTTTGATCCATCAGTATATATGGTGACGTAATTTGGATGTTCCTCTAAAATTTGATTTATGACTATACTATTAAATGATGTTAACTCCGAATAAAGTGGTATATTCACATCACAGGAAACAAGGTGATCAAAATAGTCGGTCTCTAACTTTGTTTGTGGTTTTAAGGCCACGTTTCTTAATCCATCACAAATAGGAGGAGAGTGTTTATGAATTCAAAAAGGCTTAGTTAGGTCGTATTCGTTTAATTTATACATGCTGCTAATGAATGGTGAGTTTTTCTTTAGCGACTTAATAATCATTTTTTCAGCTAAAAATGATCTCAGTTCTAATGGAGGTTCGATTGCTTCAGCTCTTAACGGTTCAACTGGTGTAGATTTCATTGCTCCCAGACATATTCTGAGTGATTTGTTTTGTATAATATACAGCTTACGTAGATTTGTTTTATAGGCTGTTCCATAGAGTTTACAACCATAATCAATTATTGATCTTATGTAAGCTTTATAGAAGAGTAGAGCTGTTTGAAGTTCTGCACCCCACCAAGTTCGCATAATTGATTTTAAAAAGTTTAGCCCTTTATTGCATTTTGTGTCTATTTGTTCAATATGAAGTTTCCAGGTTAATTTTCTGTCTAATGTGATTCCCAAGTATTTGACATTGGTATCCACCGGAAATTCTATAATATCTATTATAATTGTCTGCATCGGTTTCATGTTATGCCTGGTGAAGATTATAACTTTGGATTTTTCTGCGGAGATTTGAAGCCCTAAATCACTTATGGAGCCAAGTTTCGTACCTAAATTCAAACGATTAATGCATTCGTCGAGATGTTTGCTACGTGTATAAACAACAAAATCATCGGCATATTGTATAATAGTTGCTTTAGGTATAGAGGTGTGTAAGTTAGTAGTATATATATTAAAAAGTAATGGTGCAAGGACTGCACCTTGCGGCAGACCTAAATTTGCTGTTTGGTATTTTACTGGGCACCTATAATGTCCTCTGAGCCCTATTGTCTGTTTATATATAATTTGCATATCGTGTTGGCAACTTCTTGAGGGATTTGTAATTGTATCATTTTTTCCCGTAAGATGAACCAGTTGACATTGTCGTAGGCACCTTTTACATCTAGAAACATCGTTCCATTATACTCGTTTTCAGTTAAGCCTATTTGTATGTCTGTAACTAGGTGTGTCACCGCATCTGTGGTACCAAAACCTTTTTTAAAACCATATTGTGTAGTTGGCAGAGCGCCGGTTGTATTTAACCACCATTCCAATCGGTTTTTAAATATTCTTTCAAAAACCTTGAGTATACAGGGCATATATTATGTGCATTAAGTGCAATAGCTACAGACTCCAGATCATTCTACAATTACTTCTTATTTTATTAGTACCAAAACAACAATTAAAATAAATTGTTCGTTTAGGTTAGGTAAGGACAAAGAACAATATTTATTTATATCCTTTACTTACTCCAAACAATTAAGTAAACATCTGTAGCCTATTTTGTTGCAAATTAAACAAAGTAAGAAATTATCTTTCGGCTGTATTAAGCCGTTGAGAGGTTTATTATCGCTAAATATTCCTGATAAAGTAGTAACTCAAATTTTCAAGCAAGATCAAAAGGAACTTTCTGTCAGAAGTAAAATGTAAAATTTCGATTGAAATGTTAATTAATCAGTTTCCTGGGTCTCTGAGTTGTTGTACGCCTCAGGAATTCCAATACCGTAAAGACAGGAAACGGAAATCCCCTTCGTCACCGCCTCGACCTTGTCACCCGAACTTTGAGTCGAACAAATAGCTACTGATGTTTAATAAATGCCCTGTATTTTACTTAACCTTGTAAAAAATTTTGTTATGGTCGAAATGTTTTATTACCCTTTTTAATCCTGCCTTGTTGTCTTTTAAAATGAGTGTGTAATTATATGATCAACATTAAACACTTAAAACAACAAATTTTTATCCTAATGTTTCAATCGTATGTTTTTTATTTTACTTTAAAAAACTAATTATAAATATATTTGGCTAGAATTAAACAGTTAAAATTTCTTGTAAACTTAATATTACTTCAACTGATTAGTTTCATTAAAAGATAAATTAAAAGAGATATGTCTGATACATACAAAGAAAAATAAACGTTACATTACATTAGAGTAATAGTACATAGTTTACCGGGTAGGAAAAGCTTAACATTCCTGGACGACTGTGAAGATTGCTAAGTCGAGGCGCAAGCCGAGACTTAGCAACACAGAGTCCAGGAATGTGGCTTTTCCGACGAGGTAAACATACTGTTTTTCCGCAAATCGTTTAAAATTCGACAGATATTGATTGATTTAAAAAAAAACGCGATAATTTTATTCCCAAATAAATGGTGCTTTGAAATTCCTAATAAAATTACTTGCGTTACTATGGAAACGTATTGAGGTTGAATTGTCAAACTTGACGCTTATAAATTTAATTGCTGGTGTTCTCGAAAGTAAAATGATAAGTGATGATGAAATTTCCATTCCTGGGACTCTTCCAGAGCTGGTTGAGGCAGTGAATACTGCTTTATTAGAATTATTGCCAAAGAAATCAAGAGAAAAGTACGAAAATGCATACAGACGTTTTATGGATTATCGCATGAGTAAAAATACGAGTTCTTTCTCAGAAAATGTTGTAATGGCATACTTCCTAGACCTTTGTTTAAAGATGAAATCTTCAACATTATGGGCCAATTATTCAATGCTGAAGTTAACCCTTGCACTTAAACACAATGTAGATATATCTACATACTCAAAACTTGGCGTTCTTTATTGAAACGGCAAGCTCAAGGTTATAGGGCAAAGAAATCTAAGATTTTAACGAAGGAAGAAATTGAAAAATTTATCCAGGAAGCTCCAGATAAAGAAAATTTAATGATTAAGGTAATTTACAAGGTTTTGATTTCTATTTAGATTATAGCTTTATTTATTTTTTAGGTGGCTGTAATATTTGGTATTTCTGGGGCCTGTAGAATGGATGAGTTAGTCCGAATGACTGTACACGATATAGAAGACTTAGAATCTAAGCTTTTAATCAGCATACCTGATTCGAAAACCAACAAACCAAGCTCATTTGTAATTAATCAGATCTAATTGAATGTTTATCGAAAGTATGTTTCGTTAAGCCCAGAAAATATGAACAGTAACCGATTTTTCTTTAACTATCAAAGCGGAAAGGGTTGTAGACAAGTGGTAGGAATTCATCAATTTAGAAAAATGCCCAAAATAATTGCTACTTATTTGAACTTGTTAAATCCGACAGAATATACTGGTCACTGCTTTCGTCGGTCTTCTGCAACAATATTGGTTGACTCTGGTGCCGACATAACTAGTTTAAAGAGGCATGGCGGATGGAAGTCATCAAACGTTGCTGAAGGATATATCGAAGAATCGCTTAACAATCAGGTTGAGGTGGCAAATAAAATTTTCACAGTACAAAATATTCAACAAAATGACACTTCCACCCTGCATGTTGTCCAAAATGTTTCTCATAGTTCTAAGAGTGTTCCTCCAATGTTCAATAATTGTACTAACTGTCAAATTACTGTAAATATAACAAATTGATCTTAAAAATGTATTCAGCAATGACTTGATGTTTTCAAAATATAAATTAATTCCTTATAAGCCATGTGTTTTCTATCATTTATGTAGAACACTAACAACTGTACGGAAATATCATTTCCTTACAGTAAGGAAATGACATTTCCTTACAGTAAGGAAGTCCTGACTTTTTCTTCAAGAAATTTTGACAGGAATGTCAAAATTTCCTGGCGATTTTCGGAAATAGTACATTGTTTACCGGGCAGGAAAAGCTTAACATTCCTGGACGACTGTGAAGATTGCTAAGTCGAGGCGCAAGCCGAGACTTAGCAACACATAGTCCAGGAATGTGGCTTTTCCTACGAGGTAAACATACTATTTTTCCGCAAATCGTTTGAAATTCGACAGATATTGATTGATTTAAAAAAAAACGCGATAATTTTATTCCCAAATAAATGGTGCTTTGAAATTCCTAATAAAATTACTTTGGTTACTATGGAAACGTATTGAGGTTGAATTGTCAAACTTGACGGAATACTAACAACTGTACGGAAATATCATTTCCTTACAGTAAGGAAATGACATTTCCTTACAGTAAGGAAGTCCTGACTTTTTCTTCAAGAAATTTTGACAGGAATGTCAAACTTTCCTGGCGATTTGCGGAAAAATTACATTACTATATACTTAAAGAGGTGAAATGTTTACAAAAATAAGCGAGACGAGTTTTCTTTGTGTATACAAATGGTGTGTAAGGGGCAGGTACAAGGTAGATGAATTAAATTAAATATAATGTAGAATATGACAATATATATACAATAAATATTGCATTTATTCTTCTGGTTATATCACAAGAGAAACAGGCTATTTTTAAAATTATTTACAGTCCGTAGAATTTTTACTCTGTCATAGTCAAACTGTTGACCTGTGTTTGTCAACACAATAAAAACAATTGAATTTGTAAACAAATTTTTATATTGTATTTTGTTAAAAAACTATCAAAATTTTTCAGAGAAACATTTATTAGAATAGGACATTTTTTTATTAATATTTTTTGTAATTATTATATAAGCAGCAGTTTTATATAACAAACTAATTTTATTTGGTGAGTTAACAAAAAATTTTTTATTTCTAGTTCAACTTTGTAAGATATTTTGTATTTTTTAGAAGCTCTTGATAATAATTGTAATCATAATTGAAAGCTCGAGTAAAAAATAGTCAACAACCCATCCAAAACAGTTTTATATATATATATATATATATTATATATATATATATATATATATATATATATATATATATATATATATATAGAGAGAGAGAGAGAGAGAGGGAGGGAGAGAGAGAGAGAGACTCTCTACCAAAACGTAGAGGATATATTAGAACGAATACCTAAACATGAGGTCAGCATCATAATGGGGGATTTCAATGCAAAACTTGGGGCCGAACGGAAAACGTCTCTAATCGGACCTTTTGGGTTAGGACAAAGAAACGAAAGAGGTTCAGGTATGGATGTAAGAGACTGGACTTTTTAAAAGACTGTTCGCTTTTTAAAAGTACCCGTTATTTGTATTACCTTTTTGTGTACATTAAAATTGTCATGCTTGGCTTGTAGTCTTTCTATTTCTTTACATTTCTCTACAGGTTCATTTTCTTTAGCTTCTCTTATTTTTCTTCTGATGTAAGCCTGCATTTTTTTATACTCATCTTTATTTCCTTTAATTAGCCTTCTGCGTTCCATTAAATGAAGGATTTCTGGAGTCATCCAAGATTTCTTCTTTGTTTCTTTGTTTGGTTTAAGCAGATCTTGTTTAGTTTTCTTAATTATTTCTTCGAATTGATTGATTTCTCGTTGGATGTTATTTTCTTCTTTTAGTTGTTTAACTTGGTTGGTAATATATTCCCCCACTTGCTTTTTAACTTCCGGATGTTGCAATGCTGTCATGTCGTAGTTAGGTCTAGACTTTTTCTTTATTGTCTTCAGTCTCACATCCATGATTCGCACTAAAGGTATGTGGTCAGATTCAATGTCCGCTCCTGGATATGTTTTGACAGATTTAAAACTGTTTCTGAATCTTCTATTTACCAATATATAATCTATCTGGTTTCTAATTACGTTATGGGGTTTATCTGCTGGTGCCTTCCATGTATACAATCTCCTCGGTGGTAGTTTATAAAATGTGTTCAGAACCACTAGCTTGTTATCTTCTGCGAATATTTCTAGTCTGTCCTTTTTTAGCGAAAGCCGCTATCGCTTTATATATTAAATATACAACTATATGGCCTATAATGATACCCATTCGAGCACGAAAAGTTTAACGAATTTGTCTCCTAGGCCATATAGTTGGCCATTTAATGTATAAAGCGATAGCGGCTTTCGCTAAAAGATTTAATTCTTTACACATTTCGCATAGCATAAAGGATACAGAAAACGATTATTCATATCGTTTCGTTCACGGCCTCCAAATTAGGTGGCGCCTTTATAAGCTAACTACACGGTAGTAAATATTTGGGAGACATTCGTTTTACTTTCCGAGTTTGAATTTGTATCAGCCTAAGTGTCAGACGATGGCTGGGATAGGCCGAAATGATCATAACACTTTAGTGATACCAATTCGAGCACGGGAAGTTTAACGAATTTGTCTCCTAGGCCATATAGTTGGCCATTTAATATATAAAGCGATAGCGGCTTTCGCTAAAAGATTTAATTCTTTATATATATATATATATTATATATATATATATATATATATATATATCATATACTCAGTTACAACTCAGTTATTCAACTCAGTTACTCAACTAACAACAAGTTATCATCAGGTCCTCGTAGACACTTCGTCTCAGGACCATTTTACTCATGTAGAGTCATACGCCGCCATGTTACCTATCCAACGGTAACTTAAACATCAAAAATTATAACTACTAATAATGTAAAACAACTACAAATTTAAAACATTTAAAGGGTTTTGACCCATATATTTTGGTGGCTACAACCGTTTGCACTGATGATGGATTGATTAATCCGAAAACGTTTTGCAATCTGTTTGTGATAGCCCGTTAGGGGCATTTTTATATACCTTTTATAGAGGATTTTAAACAATTTTTTGTGATATATCGTATACAGCCAGCTACAGGAACTTAGTTTCCTCGTGGAATTAATAGATGTTTGATTTCTCTCTCATTAAATTAGAATACCCTTATGAATAAACATCGCCATATTTTGGTTTATTTAAACATCCCTTATATAAACGAATAAGAAATACACAAGTCAACCTCATGAAAGTATAAGTTTTTATTCGCAAAGCGGTGCTAGAAGTATGCTACATAATATAAAATCTGAATATTCTTACAACGAACCTTTCGCGGTTATAGTATTAAACCCATTCAGCATGCCTGAAGGCACTTTCCTGCAAGAACTTCAGAAGTCTTAATGGTTGTTTTGCATCAAATCCTTCTTAAAGAAGAGAAAATAGAGAACAAGGGGATCAGATTACAGTCCGAGAACAGACTTTATAAGTATTTCAAAGGGCATAAGCATCGTTCTGTGAAATAAAATCTCTACGTCTCGACTCTACGCTTCTCTGTGAGGCCATAATGAAACCCTTTCGTGTTTATATACAGAAAAATTTTATAAAAATAATTATATATAATATCATATATTATACACTTAACCCAAAATTTGGCAGAAAGGTTTAGAAATTTTAAATAAAGTTTATTACTCGTTGACGTTAAACTACAGGGTTTCCCAATAGGGACGTCCTGTTTTTGAAATGTCTTAGCGGCCATTTTGAAAATGATGAAACTGTCACTTTTTGACGTTTGTATTTAGTATACTCTAACAAATTACCATGACAAGATATTCGCTCCGAGGGTTAAGAAAGTGTCAAAGCAAAATCGACTGACCTGCTCATGGTGGCGATTGTTTGAAATTTTATCAGGACGCTTTTGTGAATGGTACAATGAACATATTCATTGTACCATGGATGTTAATCATTGGTTGATCATGTATATATAACCTCACTTTCGCAGATTATGTTAATAAATCTTTATTAAAGACAAAAAATATTTTTGTTGAACTATAAATGTCACTATAAATGAATAACTAATTAATTCTAAAAATTGTATCCGGATGTTAAGACCACAAAATAAAATATTTAAGTTTAACAAAATAATCCCATAAGACTCAGTACTAAAACGTCCTCACAAATCTGACAGCGTGTCACGTGACTGTAAATAGAGGGGAGACCCACGGAGCGAATACGCTTGAACAAAGTTTGGAAATTATCCTAAAATTTTATGCTAATAATCGTTCTTTTGTGAATACCTATCGTGCATTACGTGAAAGTTATGGACCAAATGATCGTCCTGATGTGCGTGTAATTCGTCGAATCGTGGAAAAGTTTGAACGTGAATTTACTTTGCAGGATACGAAACCACCAACTAGACGCCGAAATGCAAGAACTCAGGACAATATTGCTGCTGTAATAGCCAGTGTAGCGGAGAATGCAAATGTGTCTGTAAATCGTCGTTCTCAGGAATTTGGACTCGCCAGAATGACAACTTGGCGAATTCTGAGAAAAGATTTAGGCCTACACCCTTACAAGATTGTTCTGACTCAAGAACTGAAGCCACTTGACCATCATAAGCGTCGGTTGTTCGCTGATTGGGCTCTAGACAAACTCGAAAATGATGGCGATTTTTTCAAAAAAATAATCTTTTCCGATGAAGCTCATTTTTGGTTAAACGGCTTTGTGAATAAGCAAAATTGTCGTTTTTGGAGTGAAAATAATCCACATAAGATTCTTGAGAAACCTTTGCATCCAGAAAAAGTCACTGTGTGGTGTGGTATATGGCATGGTGGCATCATCGGACCTTATTTTTTCGAACATGGTGTAACAGTTAACGGTGAAAGGTATCGAACGATGATAACGGATTTTTTGAGGCCTCAGTTGGATGAAATGGATTTGGATGGCATGTTTTTTCAACAGGACGGTGCCACATGTCACACTACTGCCCCAACCATTGATTCATTGAAGGAAAAGTTCCCGGAAACATTGATTTCTCTTGATGCCAGAGATCCCAGGAGAATTCAGCAACTTCGACCAGATGCTTGGCCTCCAAAAAGCTGCGATTTAACACCATTGGATTATTTTTTATGAGGCTATCTTAAGTCATTGGTCTATGTGAATAAACCACAATCCATTGAAGACTTGAAGAGGAATATAGAGTACACCATTCGTGAGATTAATGCGGATATTTTGCATAAAGTGACCGAAAATTGGGTTCATCGGATTCGCTCCTGCAAACGTATTAGAGGGGGACATTTGAATGATGTGTTATTCAGAACATAATTGTTATCTATTATATTTTGCAATAAACTTTTCTTTTTTTGATTTACAGCAATTTTTACCGTTTCGTTAAAAAAAAACATCAGGACATTCTTTGGACAATGGAATTATTAAGTGTAGATTTTTAGTATTTTTATGATCTGCAGTTCTTGGGTTCTCTAAAAATAAAATAACCTAAATATTAGTAGATTACTATATTGTGAGAAAATAAAAAGTTGGTAATTAAAGAGAAGAAAATATCAAACTACAATTTAATTTTTTGTAAGGCGGACAAGAGTAACTGTTTGGTCATTTTGGAACATGACATCTATAATGACAAAGTTAGATCTTTTTAAATGATACTCATTTTACTTCATTGACATATATCTCAGTTGATACTTACTAAAGATTTATATACAAACTTAACGATAATATCACAAACTATAAATAATATCAAAAAATTTCTTTCAAAAATGTTTTCATTCATCGTAATGCACCAGCTAGAAAAATTCCCATTTATGTTGTTAAACCTCAGGTTGTATGGCTTGCCTAAGATACACAAAGTTGACATTCCTAGTTATCCCGTTATCAGTTTTATCAATACTACAGTGTCATTTGATCTAAATTTCTCCTCAACACTATTAAAATTATTAGGATTAGCTTCTTTCAGTATTTTCAGTCTATTTTACCACAATTTTAAGTTTTTTAGACAGAACCATACTTAAGTTATCAATAACTCGTCAATGTATACCGGGTGGTGAATCGTCAAACGGGCCATAGGAAACTCAATGGGAAATTTTAAATTGTTGAATTGCTGCTTCCCTAATTATTTTAGATCAAAAGTCATAAGAAACTATTTGTAGAGGACTAAAATCTGAATTAAAAACAAATGTTAAAACCGTTCTACAAATCAAATGTACTTCAAAATTTTGCAAAAATATAATAGATTTTTCAGACCACCCTTAAAAGTTATTGATATTGATGTCAGATGTTTGACAATTTGAATTGTCAATTTTTTTGTTTTATGATTAAATTATAAACAATTAATTTTACTAAATACTACTACTACTGAACAATATTACTTTGTGAACAATAAATTATATTGTTTACAAATCGATCAATATAATGAAATATACTCAGTTGACGAAAAATCGTATAATGTTGTATTCAGGCAATAGCTCGAACCTTTTCCTGTCACTACCGGATTTTTATTTAACGTAAGATATTCTAATACACTAAAATTTAATTCCATTCCATTCCAGTTAAGTTAAGTTATACAACTTTTCAATGAATTCCAATATATTGTTACTGTGATCTTTATTCCTAAAAATAATTTATGATAATTTCTAAACATAAAACTATAACAAATGTTATAATAAAACATGAATAAAAAATTTGTATTATTGCTCTTTTCTCCTTAACTGAGTACCTTTTTTAATCAACTTAATATTTTTTTAACAATAAATCACAAAATAAAAATATTGGCCATTTAAATCATAGATAAATATAATATAGTTGATTTAAATATTGTCAAATATTAAAAACGTCAATATGACAAAACGCAACACGTATTACACATTTTTTTACGACGTCTGGCCTGACTTTTAGGGGTGGCCTGAAAAATGTATTACATTTTAGCAAAATTTTGGAATACGTTTAAGTCGTAGAACAATTTTAACAATTGTTTTCGATACATATTTAAGTCCTCTACAAATAGTTTCCCATGACTTTTGGTGTAAAATAATTAGGGAAGCAGGAATTCAACAATTTAGAATTTCCCATTGAGTTTCCTATGGCCCGTTTGACTATTCACCACCCTGTATAATATATCATAGAATATTTTTTTTAAATCACAATGTGTTTAGTACGTTGTAAGTTGTTTAACTTCTCCAGTTCAACTGAAAGTTTATTTATAATTAATAAACTATAAAATTGATTTGTCTCTTGCAATCTGTTCATACTATAATATGTTAATAATAACACTTACTATTTTTCTCTATGACCAAGTGCCATAATAATTATAAAAATTTGCTACTTTAGGGTCATGTAGCTAGAGTCAACTTTTATATAGATGTAAGCATTTGTCACATGTTTAACTTAACCCATAACCCCCTCTGTGGCTCAGTGGTAAGAGCGCCTGCCTTTAAACCTAAAGGTCGTGAGTTCGAATCCCACCTGGGTGGAAATTTTCGTTTATTAAAAAAAATTAATAAATGAAAATAATTTCTATCCTTGTGTGATCGGTACACACCGGAGGGACCGCAGACGTTCGGATACAATTAGCGTCTCTTAGCAAAGACAATGACGTCGACTTTGCTAAGTATCAAGACAATTACTCTACACACACACACACACACACACACACACACACACACACACACACACACACACACACACACACACTACACCTCAAATTGTAAGATGGGCGAATGGATTTAGTGTCCGCAGTCATTTAAACACAAACAAACAACAACTTAACCCATGATACTATGAATAACAAGATAGGATCTTCCCGTAGCCCAAAATCGGTCGTGTTCGCGCATGCCGTCATTGGAGAGTAGAATTTGAATTGTTCTTAAGGTTAAATGGGACTTGTATGCATTCTGTGATGAAATTACTAGACGAAAATAAGTTAAGAAGTTCAATAATTACAATAATTGTATACATAACGATATCTAAAAACCATTTATTAAAGATTATTTATTGACACATACAAAAAACTGTCATTTCAAACATGCTACTCTCTAATGACGTCACAAAAACATGCGCAATATCTTATCTTCTTATCATAGTATAATGACTTAACCGTCAAAATTTTACCTTTTGCTTTAATTTTTAACGTAGTAATATTTATTTCTACGTTTTTCACTATGGATGATCGGATAGGACAGGACGTTCTAAAACTTCACAAATCATTTATTTCATTTCACACAAAACGTTTTTACTTTATATTAAATTATTGAAAACTATGGTATACAGCCAATCACAGGGATTTTCCTTTTTAAATTTTAAGGACTAATTACTAAGCTCTGTAAAATTTATAAGTATCTCCCATACCTGTCGTAACATTAGTTGTAACTTCCTTATTAACATGCCATAATCTTCAGATACCAACTAGTTTTTAAGCATAGACCTCTATTAATTACTCTTGTAGCTTACGCTTGAAGTGTTCTGTATTTGCTGAATTAAATGAAACTGCACTATAAATGCTATGTATTTATTGCATTAAAATAACACGATAGATTTGTGTGTCTTTCGTTCTGAAGGTGAACTCTGACTCATTGTTCGGTTGACCTGGTTTGTTAATAGATACTAATGTACTGCTTGTCCATTCATCCGCCATTTGATCGAGTTCCATAATTCTAATAAACAAACCTGTTAGCCAATTTCATAGAACACGCATTAACGTTAAAACATGAATTTTATTTCGAGGATTCCTGTATTTTGGCAAAGGAAAAAAAATCATTCAAAACGTGTTTTCTTTGAAACGTGTTTCATAAAATCCAATACGTTTTGTATAAATAAAAAGTCTGACATAGATAAACTGAGCAATATTTATTGTTATTTACTGACAACACATCAAAAATGAAATACAGACTTACTTTAACATATACACACCATAATACCCCTGCATGCAAAACATGTTGCATACCATCAAGACAGGTTTAGTACATTACTTCCATTAATAAAACATGAAGAACACTTAATTACATTTTAGTCATACTATGTTTGTTCATTTTTTCTTTCTGTTCTCTATGGATCAGTTAAAACACGCTATTAAAAGAAGTAACAAACGAAGTTTTACTATCAGTAACTAAACTTTAAAATCAATTTTTTTCATTATTTTATATTTTATAGTGTGTTATCAATGTTGAGTGTCATAGCTTTATATAAACAATCTCAACGACTAGTAAGTTGCACTGACAATTTGAGATATATTGTAAATATTTACACATCTTTCTAACTACAGTGTCTTGAAAAAGGAATAAAACATTTCCGAAAGCTAGACCAAAAGTTAAAAGAGTGTTTCTGTAACATCCCGGCCAAACTTCTGACTGCAGCCCTAATATACTTTGTTGATTGTATAAGAATACATATATATATATATATATATATATATATATATATATTATATATATATATATATATATATTAATATATATATATATATATATATACATATAATATATATATATATATATATATATATATTAATATATATATATATATATATACATATTATTATATATATATATATATATATATATATATATTATATATAATATATATATATATTGATTACTATTTAACTGGGAATTCCACTTCGGAAATCGTTCTCAAAATACAAACAGTAAATTAAACAAATTTTGTTTTTTTGTTACATAGTGAAAAATTCTTCTAATAATTTAATTTTATCTGACTCATTTATATTGACAATTCAGAAATACATTATGCATTTTAAAGTAGACGACTTTTAAATGTTATTACCAACATTGTTGAGTTGCGCTCCTGGGACGACTTTACTATAAGATAGTTCATTCGATTACATGAAATCAACTTTAACTTGAGAATATCCGTCAGAAAAAAAATCATAGCATGTAATTCGTCTTTAAAAAGACAAACACATGACATGATGACAGTAAAATTTTCCTGTTAGTGATTCCATAGTAAATTATGAGGGAAAAACCAGGAAAAAAAACCTCATAATACTATCCCGACATTGTAAGTATTTGTTCGTGAATCTAGTTTACCTTTAACAAACATCAAAATTCTGATTTTATATGTTACGTTATTTAAAACACATAAATGATGTATCCTCTATATGTTACTGACTTACTAATACTGGTATTTTCTTATTAATAACTTCCTCTTTCAATATTGGTAATTAGATCCTACTACATTCTGCCGAGAAATTTGCGACACAATTGCACTCATTTAGCATAATTAAAGCCTCTTCTTTGATTTTGCTTTTTTTACCAAAGTTAAATTTGCTTTACTCAAGTTAAAGTTGATTTCATGTAATCGATTGAACTATCTTATAAGTAAAGTCGTCCTAGGAGCGCAACTCAACAATATTGGCAATATCATTTTAAAGTCGTCTACTTTTAAATGCATAATGTATGTCTGAATTGTCAATATAAATGAGTCAAATAAAATTAAATTATTAGAAGGATTTTTCACTATGTAACAAAAAACTAAATTTGTTTAATTTACTGTTTGTATTTTGAGAACGATTTCCGAAGTGGAAATTGAAACGTCAATAAACGTATTTTTGTCTTTAATTGTGGCTTATTCCCAGTTAAGTAGTAATTAATTTACAATGCCACAAGAAAATAGCTTCAGAACAATATATATATATATATATATATATATATATATATATATATATATATATATATATATATATATATATTGGGTGTATATGGGTTTTACCCATTGTATCCTTCCCAGGACTATTTTATAATTCCATAGTTTATGGCATTCCTAAACAACCCTGTAGATACACGAATTCGCTTGTAAACTCTCATTCATATCATCAGACATATGGCTTAACGATCCTTTCCGAAATATGGTTATATGAGCAGCATCCTGAATCAGATTCTGCTTAAGTAAGCAGAACAAAATTGCAATTGGTAACATGTAAAATACAATTCGCTAACTTTTGGCTGGATTCCTTCAATCATATCTTTCAAATGCACAGTTTGCCTCAAAAGTCAGGATAAAAAATTCCTCATTGTATTTCAATTGTTCACAACAAGCAATCTGCCGGTATTAGCAGAAAAGTTTGATATTTTTTGGAACGAAAATCATATTGAGATATACTGCATGATTTGAAATGTTTGTCATCATGTAAAAATGTATTTTTATATTTAGCTTTGTTTAAACTTTGCCAATTTATTATATATATTGCGTTTAACACTTTAAAGTAGAACTTTTCGTAGAAAAACAATAAAAATTAAGAATAAAAATGATTGCTGTAAAGAAAAAAATATTACCCCGTTTAGTTAATGATTTTATTTATCAAGGACGATGTTGATAATATAAATCAATGATAAAAAGTTAATGTCAATGTAAAAAGTCAATGTTAATAAAAGGTGATTAGTAGTTCCATAAAGTGCACAGTCTTAAAATTAAACCATCGTTCCAAAAGGTTACGCAATTTTTACCGAGATGGAAACAATGTTGAAGTTATGGTTTGACAATCAGGTAAGTGAGAAAAGTTGTCACATTGATTAGAACACAGTGTGCTCCCAAGATAAGCTGATTTTTAAAAAATTCAAAAACGAACCTGGAGAGATCGCTAAAGATAAAAAGTTTAAAGCTAATATTGGTTGGTTTAGCTGATTCAAAAGTTGTTGTAAAAGGGATAGTTGTGCAGAGAAAGTAAAAATTAATTGATTGGTTGACTTACCTGTTAAGGAAGGACAATCATAATTGTCCTATCTTACATTTCGAACATTTTACTAATGGTACTGGTATTTTCTGGAGGTTGACCACAGTTCAAAGAAGAAGAAGAAAAAAGGAGATGTCCAGCTTCTTGACAGGTGACTAGGCGTGAATCACTGTTTTTTTTTGATCGCACAATAAACGGGTGGGTTCTAAAGAATCAATGGGGGGGAGCGTACAAATGTTCGAAAAATGTAAGATAGGACAATTAAGATTGTCCTTCCTTAATAGATAAGCCAACCAATCAATTAATTTGTCCATCACATTACATTTCGAACATTTGTACTAATGGTAGGCTGTTGAAAGATTAGACAATATTGTGCGATATAAATAAACAAAATTATATTGCCATCCCCAAAAAATTAATAATTCACACATTTTATTTATTTATTTTTTATTAGGAACTACAAAAGTGGATAACATATTACAACAATTAAGGGTAATGTTTATATTTTAAGTACATAATATGTGTACCTTTAACCAGGTACGAAAAAATAATAATAAGAAAATTAGTGTTATGTCATAACAATAACCTACACATATAATTACAAAATTCATAACAGAATTAAACAAAAACAAAATATATAGATAGATAGATAGATAGATAGGTTTATTGACAATTTTTACATAGTAAACACTACATGTCATGTCACAATAAAAATAATTTACTTTTGTATACTAAGAACTAAGAAATAATACAAGAACATGTAATAAAACATATACAGTGAAAATTAGATATATAAAATTATAACAAATAAGAAAGAAACATTTCAGTAAGGCGTAATATAGTTTTCATTAAAAACGACCACACTAGGAGCTCAAACAAACAAACTCCTGTATACTATAGAAACAGTGTTCCAGCAGGAAGTGTTTTGCTAGTTTATAAAATTGTTTAGAATTCATTGCCTTAATATCAATATTTTTGTTTAAATTTAAAAAACAATTATACAGATTATAATCTATTGTATTAAGTTGTGTAACACACAATCTGGAATATGGTATAATGATATGACTTTTATTTCTTGTATTGTAATGATGTTGATTAGCATGTGATTTTTACATATTATTATGAATAGTTAACAAAGTTTCAAATATATATATTGAAGGTAAAGGAAGAATGCCATACTTCTTAAATAAGGGTTTACAGCTGGCGCGATATTCTGCCGAGTCAATAATTCGGATTGCTGCTTTTTGAAAAGTGAAAACTTTATATGCATAGGACGAGTTTCCCCAAAGAAGTATGCAATATGTCAGGATACTATGAACCATTCCAAAATAAACTGACCTAAGAATATCTCGACTCACAGAAGTAGCCAATCTGCGCATAGCAAAAATCTGTGAGGCGAGCCCCCTACAAAATCGTTCAATATGGTGCGACCAGTTCAACCTTGTATCCATAGTAACACCTAGTAACTTTACTGGTTCAGATGGTGCAACCCATCTATTAGAACTAAATACGATTTTCTGGGTTTTCTGCTCGTTTAACTTAAGTTTGTTACAGTTAAACCAGGATTTAGATTTTTCTAATATATCCTGACTGTAATCAGTTTTACCTCTACATAATAAGGTTGTGTCATCTGCAAAAAGAACACAGTTGGTGTTATCCAATGCACTTGGTAAATCATTTATATATATATATATATATATATATATATATATCAAGAATAGTAGAGGACCCAAAACTGATCCTTGTGGTACTCCGGTTGAAACTGGTAAAGGATCAGATTTTTGATTATTAAATGCAAGAATCTGTGTTCTTCCTGTAAGATAGGATTTTAAAAGATCATGAATGGTGCCCCTTATTCCATAGTACTCCAATTTTATCAATAGTGTTTGAATATCTACACAATCAAAAGCTTTTGTAAGGTCACACATTAAGCCATTAGTAGGTTCACCTGCATCAAAACCGTGAACAATATGTTCTATTACTTCTAATAAAGCTTTAGTTGTTGAGTATTTTTTTCTAAAACCAAATTGAGAGCTAGATATAATTGATTTGTTATCCAAATAATTTGATATACGATCTTTAATTAAGATTTCAAAAATTTTACTTATTGTTGGTACTATGGTAATAGGTCTGTAATTGTCAAGAGCATTTTTATTTCCTTTTTTATGAAGTGGAATTACTTTTGATATTTTGAATACATCAGGCCAGTAACCCTCGTTAGTGCATTTGTTAAATATTATTGTGAGTGGTTCAACAATTGTATCAAGCGATTCCTTAATAATTTTACTGTTAAAACCATAGTAGTCAACACATGAGGAATTTTTTAATTTGTATATGCATTCTTTCACATCAGATGCTACTATTGGAAACATAAAGAACGAACTTGACCTTCTAGGTAGCCTGCTAAGATAGTAGTTTATGTTATGCTCAGAGTCTCCTATTGATTTCGATATAATATTAATTTCGATATAATAATATATACAATTACATGGACTAACCAGATAATATAGTTTCTGTTAAGAGCCTGTAATCTTTTGCTAAAAGTTTATTATAAAAAACATTGAATACTTGAGAATTTTCTGTCCATCCTGCCGTCTCCCTAATAGTTTCTATATTTAATCCAGCCCTAGCCCCTGCTGAGGTAGATGCCTGCCGAACACTATACCCTTTAAAAATATTGGTGTCTAC
The DNA here is from genome assembly GCA_918026665.1 of Diabrotica balteata. Classification (NCBI taxonomy): domain Eukaryota; kingdom Metazoa; phylum Arthropoda; class Insecta; order Coleoptera; family Chrysomelidae; genus Diabrotica; species Diabrotica balteata. The sequence goes on along the minus strand of OU898280.1, from coordinate 74,505,703 downwards.
ATTACATAATTATAAAATATCTTTTAGCCATCTACTCAATGTCTGTGTAGATGCTGCTTTATATGTTTTTTTTTTTAGTTATAAACATCTTGTATTCCAATTGAGGACGAATGTTTTTAGAAATCTCTAAATACTGGCATAAACTCGATGCTACACACAACTGCGGTTTTTCCTTAAAATATGGAAATCTTAAAACAGGCTGATTTTTATTTTTTGACTAGGTTTTTATCCTATCTGGTATCAGAATCTCAATCTTATCTAGATCAATGAGAATATTTTGAATATTTATTAGGGATATGGTTTACAACCTGTGTGAAGTAAAAGCAATTAAAATTACAAGTTTGGAAGTAAGTTCCTTCATGAAAAGGTCTGTGAGAGGAAATAATGTTTCTAAATAAACTAATACTAATACTGTTGAGGGTACCAAGTAAATTGATATTTGGGCAATGAAGGTTTGAGGTTATATACCTTTGTAATTTTTTTTTAAATGTTTTTATGATTTTTGGAATATCTATTATCAAAGCCAATGCAGCTCTGTGAATGTTTATAGAACTATAAGTATAATCCTGATCTACTACAGATTTAATAAAATTAATAATATTTGATAATTCATAAGCAAAAGGGTCTATTTTTTTCTATACTATACCTCCACCATCTCATGAAAACAGTATTATACAAATTTAGTGTTTTTCTTATAATAGATACAGTCATAATTGGGATGGAAACCTCAGGAATGCCTTTTCTTAAAAAAGCTTGCCTGATACACATGTAGCAGACAGGGTAAGATGTTGGTGTCCCGGATATGGAAGCCTAAAATGGTTCGAGATTAAATTTTTATCAGATCCTAAAATTATCTTTTTGCCTGATACCAGCTTATTAAAGGTTGGGTACCAAGGCTGACTTGGCCATTCTGGTACTAACACAATCCCTATGGCTTTGTCACATATTATATTTTCTAAAACTAACTATAATAATAGCAAAAGGTGAAAAAGCATAAAATTTTAATCCCTGCCAATTTAGAGTGAATGCATCAACCTTTTCCGATCAGGGGTCAGGTTTCCAAGATACATACCTTGCACATTTTTTGTTAAGATGTGTGGCAAATAAATCTATATCTGGAATATGAAGCTGCTCAAAAATTATATTAACACAATTATCACTTAAAGAATACTCTGTTTATATTTTTAAAAAACTTGGCTCTGAATTAGCAATAATATTTTCTTTTGTACTGATATAAGATGCAAATATTCTTAAATTTCTGTTTTCACAATATTGCCAAATTTCTCTAGAAATGCTATTTAGATTAAAGTACTCACACTCCCCATCTTGTTAATACAAGACACCGCTGTTGTATTATCTATTCTTAGCAAAATGTTACAATTTCTATATACCTTGGAAAATGAGTTCACGCTATTATAGCTGCCAGTAACTCAACCATGAGTTTTGTTATCATTACAGCATGCCCCCCAGGCTAAAAGAAATGCCTCACAAAATATTTCAAGTACATAATTTAATTGTTTTATTATATTTTGCTTAGTAATTGGTATGTTATTTACTCACCAATTGCAATCATTTTCCAAGTATTTTAGTGTTATAACTATTAGTTTTAGGAAGAGCAAGCCACTTTTCTCTTTCTAAATTTTTTAAGTATAATTTACCATATTTAACTGAAGGACAAATCGCTAATAACTGGCCGATTAAAGCTGCAAATGATCTTATCCTACATGTACTTTTATTTTTGATTTTCTGAATTCTATTAACAATTTTTTTTTGTCAGCAGGAGCAAAATATATCATTTCTGTGGAATCAAACGTAAAACCAAGAAAGGTTATACTTTGTATGGATGAAAGTATGCTTTTTTTATGTATAGTAAAGCATAAGCGGGAAAACATAGAACATGTTTCAGCAATGTTTTCTTTACATTCTAAATATGATTTTGAAATTAGTAAAGTGTCATCTAAAAAATGACAGAAGTAAAACCTCTTGTTCTTAGATTATTTAGAGCTGATTTCAAAGTCTTTGAAAATATAAAAGGCAAGATATTCAAACCAAATAGTAAGCATTTAAAATGATACAGAATATCGTTGTACTCAAAATTTAAGTATTTTTTTGAATTTTTATAAACAGGTATAGTAAAATAGGCATCTTTTAAATCTACCTTTGCCATAAAACAACCCTTGAAAGTGAGCTTAAGAACTGACCTATAGTCTTCCTGCTTAAAATGTGGGGCTTCCATAAAGCAGTTTAATTGTTTTAAATTTAAAACAAATCTGTGACTCCCATTCTTTTTGGGCACTAGAAAATAAGAAGAAAGAAATTGCCCTTGTGTATATAAAGAGAGAGAAATAGCTCCTTTCTCAAGTAATTATTTTATAGCTAAGTCATATGACTCATTTGGGTCTATCAAAACTTTTTGTGCTCTCTCTTGAGAGGGCGTTGTTTTAAATAAAATATTAAAACCTTGGACCCAACTTAAAACTTTGTTGTCTGCAGTAATCTTTTCATCTCTTTCATCATTTCATCTCTTCGATCTTCCCTACAAGGGAAGATAAAATACCTTGTATTGATGAATGCGATCAGTTTTATTTAGGTGAATCATCAAGGCCATTAAATGTTAGAATAAGTGAACATCAATCTTATATTAAAAATAGAGAATTTGATAGATCTCAAATATGTAAACACGCATGGGATAATGAACATAGGTTTCAATGGAATAATTCAAATGTAGTCCTAAAAGAAACGGATGGTAAAAAAAGAAAAAACAAAGAAGCGGCTCTAATTATGCTAAACGAGGCCAATGGTGTCGCAGATTCCTCGGCAGAATGTAGTAGGATCTGGTTACCAATATTGAAAGAGGAAGTTATTAATAAGAAAATACCAGTATTAGTAAGTCAGTAACATATAGAGGATACATCATTTATGTATCTTTTTTTTTTTTTTTTAAATAACGTAACATATAAAATCAGAATTTTGATGTTTGTTGAAGGTAAACTAAATTCACGAACAAATACTTACAATGTCGGGATAGTATTATGAGGTTTTTTTCCTGGTTTTTCCCTCATAATTTACTATGGAATCCCTAACAGGAGAATTTTACTGTCATCATGTCATGTGTTTGTCTTTTTAAAGACGAATTACATGCTATGATTTTTTCTGACGGATATTCTCAAGTTAAAGTTGATTTTATGTAATCGAATGAACTATCTTATAAGTAAAATCGTCCCAGGAGCGCAACTCAACAATATTGGCAATATCATTTTAAAGTCGTCTACTTTAAAATGCATAATGTATGTCTGAATTGTCAATATAAATGAGTCAGATAAAATTAAATTATTAGAAGAATTTTTTCACTATGTAAGAAAAAACAAAATTTGTTTAATTTACTGTTTGTATTTTGAGAACGATTTCCGAATTGGAAATTCAAACGTCAATAAACGTATTTTTATCTTTAATTGTGGCTTATTCCTAGTTATAAATAGTAATTAATACATTTTAGAATCTTAACAAAGGCAAGGGTTTTCTGCGAAACGTTGATTGATTGCTATGGAAAATAAAATCCAGTTCCACATGTAGTATATCTTTATTGAACATAAACCCAAGAAACAATAATTTTATATTATATAAATATATATATATATATATATATATATATATATATATATATATATATATATATATATATTATATATATATATATATGTATATATTATATATATATATAATATTTATATATATATATATATATATATATATATATATATATATACATATATATATATATATATTATATATATATATATATATATATATATATATATATATATAACACTGTTTTTGATGGGTTGGAGTCAATAAAAGGGGCTATTTGTTGACTATTTTTTACTCGAGCTTCAATATAGTCAACAAATAGCCCCTTTTATTGACTCCAACCCATCAAAAACAGTGTTATATTTTTTCCAAACGAGTCACAAGTACTTCTTTTTTCTTACTCTTATATATATATATATATATATATATATATATATATATATATATATATATATATATATATATATATATATATATATTTCCGGAAATTAGACTGGAACAACCAAGGTCTATGTATAGATGGAGAATACCTAAACCATCTTAGATTCGCTGATGACATCATTCTAATTGCTAGAAGTCCTGAAGAATTACAACTATAAATTAATGACCTCAATACAGCCAGCAATGAGGTAGGCCTAAAAATGAACCTAGCAAAGACTAAAATAATGTGCAATGATCTGATCGCCAACGTGGAAATAAAAATTAATGAAACCTCGCTAGAAGTAGTAAACGAATACATATACCTGGGACAGCTCATACATAAATCGGGATCACTACTTCCGGAAATCAACAGACGAATAAAACAAGCGTGGTCAGCATTCGGACAAAACTCCATAGTCTTCAAGTCCAAAATGCCACTATACCTCAAGAAAAGAGTATTTGATCAATGCATATTACCCGTATTGACGTATGGATGTGAAACTTGGATATTAAAGAGAGAAATAACGTCGAAACTCCAAGTAACTCAAAGAGCAATGGAAAGATGTATGCTAGGGATAACAAAGAGGGATCGTAAAAGAATTGAATGGATACGGAGGCAAACCCAGGTGACTGATGTAATCCAAAGAATAAAATCCCTGAAATGGCAATGGGCAGGACATATAACAAGACAAACAAACAACAGATGGACCACTAGAACAACTATGTGGTATCCCAGGAACGCGAAGAGACCAAAGAGGCGCCCGAATCTCAGATGGGATTATGCTATAAGAAAATTAACAGGAACAACGTGGTCTCGAATAGCACAAGATAGAAAAATATGGACGCAAATGAGCGCAAATTGCAAGAACAACGAATAACTAAGACATCGTCAAATACTAATAAGAACATAGAATAACATTGAAATAAGGGAGGCTGTACCGTAATTGGAAACGGTCGACAAAGCTGCACATGATGATGATATATATATATATATATATATATATATATATATATATATATATATATATATATATAATCTTCGATCTATTCACCATTTTGCATATTGAACTCTTCGAGCTAAACTGTTTCTGTGACTAACGCATATTAATTTCTTTCGAGAAAATTTTCACAATTGTAAATATCTGATTTAGGTGATTTCGGATGGAAGTCATTAATTTCAAATCACCCAAACAGATGATTAAGCTTTGCCACTAAAAATTTATTTTTTATGCTAAAATCTAAGTCGGTTGAATTCAGTAGCTGGGATTTAGTAGAGTGTTCTTTGGTAGACAGACCTACAGTGGACTGAACGGTCGTGTAATATGTTCTGATAGAGTGGAATATTTTTAGTTTTGATATTATTCTCATTTGGTATTTAAAGGTGAATTTTGGTTTTTATTCATGTACATACATTCATGTAGCAATGACGAAAGATTTATTTACTTGGCGTAGACCTCGTGAGTCGATTATGTAAGTTGTGTTTGCCAATTACTTACATAAACATATATATATATATATATATATATATATATATATATATATATATATATATATATATATATATATATATATTGATAATATTTAAAACTTCACTACTTTCCTAATAAAAAAAAGTTAACTCAGATAAACATTTTCTATCAGTATTTATCTCGGGCACGCATAACTTTTAATTACAGGAGGATTGTTCATCACGCTACTAGTACAAAAATTATCATGTTGCGGAGTGGGTTATAAACCACGACGGTTATGTTTTACCATTTTAAAGTATTTGAAAGTTTTCCTAGTCTTTATGATACATTATTCAAAGTCAGCAGCATTAAAATAATTAAACAGGAAGCAAAATTAGCCTCACAAACGAATGATTTTCATGCATATATAATAAAGAAGGCTCGTTTTATCTTTGAATAGAGCAAATAAGAGAGCTAATTAACTAAAGTTGCGGGCTATAATTTGCGGTTAATACAAAATTGGCTCTTTTCATGAAAGTGTCTACATTAATTATAGTCTTGTTCGTAAAATTTTATGTGCAGAACAATCAGTCCCGTACCGAGAATATTCTTAATAAAAATATGCCGTAAAATAATTCATAAAAATTCAATCAATTAGTTTATTTTTACAAACATAATAACAGAAAAACAACAAATATCTTAAAATGTTTTATTTCAAAATCCTTTATAAAACGTATATATTTAAAAAGACCCATTGCTACATCATAACAGAACATTTTCGGACTTTGTTTTTTTTATTGAAAACACTTATACCACATCAACCACGCAGGGTTATTAGTGGGATGACATACACAATAGTTTTAATACAATTATGTACATTAAATAATAAAATACAATTTGATGTCTCTTAAATAATTTAATACATTTAAATTTTTTTCTGTCAAGATGGATGTGAGGTCGTCTGGAATTCCATGCATTCTTCTTTGATTTTGGAAACATGGGCAATCAAGCAGGAAGTGTTTCACTGTCAATGAAGTGGAGCAGTTATTGCAAATTGGCGGTGGATCTTTACTGATTAAAAATTTGTGTGTGACAGCAGTATGACCAATTCTTAAACGGTTTATAATTACTTGATCTCGTCTACTTCTGGGGTTATTCAAAAAGCTGTTCACCTTTGGGCATATTGGGTTTAATTTGGTTACTGAATTTTACCAGTAATTTTGCCAAATGTTATTGCAATGTTTTCTAATCAGATGTTTCACGTCACTATAAGGATATTTTGTAATTTTTGTAGTATCTTCTAAGTTGATACGGCTTGTAGTTGCTAGTTGATCTGCTTTTTCATTTCCCCAGAATCCAGTATGCGATGGTACCCAAATGAAAGCTGTGTCCTTTCCCATGGAGTGAAGTGTTTCTAATTCATTTTTTATTGCTTGTATAATGGGATTTATTTAGGATTTAGTCGGTCAGATAGCTCAGCGGGCTGTGCGGCTGCCTCTCATTCGCTTCACTGTCGAATGGTTTAGTGGATGTGGGTCGAGCCCCAGCTCGGTGTACAGAAAACAAAAAGTCTAACGCAGCAGTTTAAAATTCTAGATGAATCTGCGGCTTAGACTAGGATATGCTGGGTTCTGATCGGCCTATGGTGGAGCCATATGGTGGAGCACTATATATATATATATATATATATATATATATATAATGGGATTTATTGTATAAATTTTCTTTAATTTTAATAAAGCATTAAGTGAATCTGTAATGATGACGCACTTCATGTTGTTACTTATTTTGTAAAAAGTTAAGGCTTTTAATATAGCTGTGGTTTCGCCTGCGAGTATACTACAATTTGTAGGTAAGTGTATGCTGTAGTAGTTTTCTTTATCAGAATAGTAAGCAGCAGCATGTCCATCTATGGTTTTAGAGGCGTCGGTAAAGATTTGTAAGTAGTTGGGGTAATGTGATATGATTTCTGCAAAAAGATTTTTAATTATGGAGAAGTTTGTATATGATTTGGGATACTTTCTTAGTGTTAGATCAATGGTAAGTAGGCGAAATGTCCATGGAGGGAAGATTGCATTTATAAATAGCAATAGACTAAATTGATCCATGTTAAAATTTGTGATTTTTATTCTTTCTATTAAAGGAATACAGTTTGTTGACTTTTTAAAAGAGGGGATGCCAGGGTGGAAAATTTGAGAGAAAAGAGGATGTTGTTTTTTAATTGAAATTTTGGCAATATAGTTTAGTGATAATTATTGTCGCCTTATGTTTAGAGGTGGCTCTTTAGCTAGAGCTTGTAAACTACTAGTGGGACTAGTTCTAAATGCACCAAGTGCTAATATTAAAGCTGCAGATTGAATACCGTTAAGCTTTTTTAAGGTAGTTTTGCTTGCAGAGTTACAACAAATGCAACCGTAATCTAGTTTACTCCGAATGAGTGATTTATATAAGTTTATTTATATTTTAGTATCTGCGCCCCAAACTTTATTAGACATAATTTTGAGTATATTTTCGGTCTTCTCTCTCTATTAGGACATGGTCAATTTGATTTATTGTTTTTCCATCTGGGGATTGCCATGTTGCTTTGTAGATGGTTTTCCTCTCGAAATAAGTACTCATTACTAGCATATTTTTTTCTTTGGCAAAGTCCATCAGAAACTGTCCGTTCTCATTACTTTCCTCGTGTTTGCTAAATTTTCCAATAGTTGTTCTATATATTTCTTCTTTTCCTATCTTTGCATTTGCGTCTCCCAGTACTACTTTAATGTCATATCTTGGAATACTTTCAAATACCCTATTAACTTCACAGTAGAAATCCTCTTTTACTTCAATATCTTTTTCTTCTGATGGTGAGTGAATGTTAATGAATGTGATTTTTTGATATTTTCCTCTTATTCTTAGATAACATAGACGATCAGATATTGGTTTAAACTCAACAATTGATGCTTCTAACGCTTTATTTACCATAAATCCTGTGCCTAGTATTCTGTTTCTGCCTCCACTATTAAAAAATAAGCTATTTTCAATTTCCAGCATTTCCTGACCTAGTTGCTTTGTTTATTGCAGTGCCACTACGTCAAATTTAAACATTTCAATTTCTTTAGTTAAGTGTTTCAGTTTTCCTTCCTCAAAAGTACCCCTAACGTTCCACGTTCCTACCATTAAGTGATCTTTTGGATGTGTGTTTCTATTGCTTTTTTTGTGTTTTTTATCTTTAAATCACCCTTTCCTATGACAATGTTACTGGTATTCATGTTCTTGTTCCTTGCGTTGTTCGTCTTCGTATTTTTACTATCATAGCCGTTTTCTAGTTTTTTGAGTTTGTTATTTCCATTTTATCTTCCTTGCTAGTCCACTTCCATTCAACACCATTTATCATCATTTTTCTTGCTCCTATTTTGACTTCGTTTCCTTTGTTTTTCTCACCCTTTCCTATGACAATGTTACCGGTATTCATGTTCTTGTTCCTTGCGTTGTTCGTCTTCGTATTTTTACTATCATAGCCGTTTTCTAGTTTTTTGAGTTTGTTATTTCCATTTTATCTTCCTTGCTAGTCCACCTCCATTCAACACCATTTATCATCATTTTTCTTGCTCCTATTTTGACTTCGTTTCCTTTGTTTCTCTCCTCTTGTGCAATTTTTCTTATTATTTTTTGAATTTCTCTTTCTCTCACCATTGTGACATCGTTGAGGTATACCTTTTCCTTTTTTACGTCCTTAACTTTACTTTATTCTTCATAACTTTTATCGTTTCTTGTTGGTTCTTCATTTCTATTAGGCACGTTTTTGGACCTAGTTTGTGGGCCGTCTTTATTTTGGCCTCTACTGCAAGGTGATCTTTTATAAAATTGCCAATTGCTTCCTTCAATACCAGCTGATTCTGCGTACCAATTGCTAGCCCATTCATTACCACATTATTTCGCCTTCTCTGTTTTCTATAATTTCTATGTTGTCCCATAATTCGTTCTTAATCTGTATGTTTTCCTCTTTTAGAATTTTATTATCATTCTTTAGTTCCTTGTTTTCCCTTATTAGATGTTCAACTACCTCCTTGCATTCCTTTTGGTCTTCTTTTATTTGTCTAATCGCTGGTTAGGTTACTCATTATTTCTAGCAATTTATAAAGTTTTGCTCCATCCTCTTTTCCTCCTGTCTTCTGAGGGGTTCTTGTTAGTTTTTTATTTTTTCTGGATCTCTCTGCCTCTTGCTCATCATCCTCTCCTCTATTCTTTCTTTTTGCTCCTTTATCTGTTGTTGTATCGTCACTGTCCATATACGTTTTGCCTTGTAGATATTTTTCCATCCTTGCATGCTTTTCCTTTTTCTTGGTCACTTCGCGGATTACTTTCAACTCTGATTGGCGCCAGACACTATCTCTCGCTTCAACAGCTCGGAAGACACAGTATCTACCACTTCCTGTTGAATCCCCTATTCAAGGTCTCGACTAATTTTGTATTCCGTGGCAAACACGAAACTTTGCGCACATTGGCCACGTCGCAATTCACTTAAACGTAGCTTCCTTCCCAGAGTTAGTACTTATCAGTTAACCTCGCTTTTTTACCTTATCCGATTATTCACTTTATTATTGCTTTTTTTACAGTTTTCGGTGTTTATTTTTGCACAGTTGTTACCTTATTCAGTTATCTCAATTCTCACTACAACGTATTGAATTATTTCCCGTTGCAACTCTCGAATTTCGGGTTTATCGCAGACAGAAAATAAAACAAAAATCTTCAACTCCGCGCCACGTTGCCAACCATCCAAAAACATGTAATTTATAAAAAAAATACTTTTAATTTCAACTTTAACAGCCTCTATGTTAACATTTTAATAAATCAATTTTCTTGTTTCTGTCTGTACAATTTTTAAGAACCACTCTGTATATATATATATATATATACATATATACATATAATATGTACATATATGCATAAATACTTTGATAAATAACAATCTTAAATATAATAAACCTAGGTAAATTCAGCACATTATGTTGTGAAATCCCACGTGGTCAGTGAAAAATACACCAGTTTTTCAGGTAAATAAGCTTTGGTTCACCCTTCTTGGGTTTCTAATTCGTTACAAGGGTCTGACTGATTTATAGTGTTCATTCGTTAAAGGAATGAAAAACTGCTTCATCACTTTTCTTTCTATTTTATTTATGTCTTCATATACGCACCTGGATGTGAGTTACCGACTGCTCATTAGGGAATGCCATTTCGTTTTGTTTTGAGAAAGGTTCAATCGGCAAAAAAATTGGAGTGTTGTCTGCTTCAATCTCGATGTCTAATGTAGTAATGGATCGTGTTTTCTCAAATTAGTGTAGCTAAGAATAGCTCTGTTAACTTGTTACGTTTAGTTTTCTTATTGTAGTACATTTTAAATTACTATATATTTTTAAAATATTTATCAGAAATTTGTTATTTAATGTAAACTAATCATTTGCTGTATAACTTTTATGGAAAAATATTAGGTACAATTATCTTTAAGTAAATAAAGCTTATATAATAGAACAAAATAATAACAATAATTTGCGTCTTAAATAAAACAAAAATAAAACTAAACACAAAGATTTGAAAATGGATATAAGAAGAAAATATGAAATAAAAAAGATCAAACCCTCATAGAAAACATAAAATAGCTGGGTCAAAGTGAACATCGGATAATTCTGATATGGCAAGTAAAGAAGAAGCTGACTTAAATCCCGATAATAATCTTCTTCTTATGGTGCCTATCCATTACGGAAGTTAAACACTAACGTCGCTTTATTGACTTCTGCTTTACTGTTAAATGCAGTCCTAAATAATCCGCTAGTAGTCAAATTGAACCATTTTCGTTCGTTATGATGCCAGGATAAACTTATTCTTCCTGGATTTCCTTTTCCATATGCCTTACCTTGAAATATTGTTCGACGTATAATAACAAATAATATTAATGACAAAAAAGAACTAAGAAAATGTTTTCACGGCACCTTTTTTTTGTAATGTTGCATTGTTTCCAGGTTTATATGCAATGCTCTGAAACTACTTTTTCACGGCCTTGCCGTTTCAATATTATTGTCCTTTACAGACATAAATCCTTTATATACCGTCCAGCTAATTACAGTAAGTTTTATCTCAGGGATTCTTCGTATTGTTGAGTTTAACTCTTCTTTGTTTTTTTTTTTGGAATGTGTAACTATACACGACTTTTCAGTGATCCAGAGTTTAATTCTCACAATTATTATTTAGTAGAAACTTACCAGGAACAAGGCTCTAATTTAAGAGGTCTAATCCACATTGGCCGGATAAGAGTTAAGAAAGTTTTAAGAGCCGTTGTTATACTTGTGATCTATATTTTAAGAACTATATTAATAATATAAATGTGTAATGCCATAAGAACAATGTTAACGTCTTTAACAAATTTACACCAATTCTTTAAAAAAATTAACGATATAATATGTAACGAGATAAAGTTCACAAAGGAGTTTGTGCTTCCCATTTTAAAGAATTTAATTGAATTATAATGAAGTTCTAATTTATGATCAGTGATGTAAATGATAAGAAATCTCCTTTAAAACAGACGAATTTTTAAATTTTGTTGAGTCCACTTATGAATTGTATCAATATTTAATTATTTAATAATTGTAAACACCTACTAGTAACGTGTGAAATCTCCCAAGGAGGTCTCACACACTAAAAAGAAATTAAATAAACAGCAATGGCCAATAGACGACATAGTCGTGATCATTATTATTAGACTTCGGCAAATATGCATATTGCATATTTTGCATATTGTGCATATTTTATGCAAATATTTTATATTTTGGCATATTTGTATAAAAGTTTGCATAAAGTGCATAAAAGTTCAGATTTTTATACTGTATTTGAAAATTTTTAATCATACCAATTTATTTCAATTCTTGTATAAAATTTTGTAATTATTTTAATCAAGAAATGATCTAAGTACGTAATCTCTACAGCTACAAAACATTTACAATTTCAAAGAAGATCAATTTAAGTAGCCCTCAACATTCTTAGAAAGTCTCGGTCACTGAGGCATTCAGTTATTGTATAATCGCTAAGGGTTCACTCATTTGCATTTGATGATCTAATCCCCAAATCTATCTACAATTTATTGTATCTTAACAGCAGGTAAACGGCTAATAGTTTTTTTCCTAATTTAGGGATTTTCCAAAATCTCCCAGTTTATTGAATTAGGTACCTAAACATTTCTAATTTGATGCTCAGATTTGTAAATCATTTTTGTTTTGATATTCAAAGCGTAAACACTCGTTGTGCGTAACAAAAAGGAAGATTGTGATTTTATAATGCCTAAAACAACCAGTTCTTCAACTTGGATTAAACCTTATAAAGAGCTGTCTATGGATATGGGAAAAATCTACTGTTCAGTCTGTGGCAGAATTGTATGTATCTAATATTTTCTATTAAATATCTAATATTTCATACATACAAGGTGTTTCCAAATGACACTTACAACGTTTGACTGTAGATACTTCTCGAAAAATTGAACAAAACGATATAGTTAATGAGGGGTCAAACGTATTTACTTTTCGAGATACAGGGTGTTAAAATTAAAAAAAATTAAATTCTTTTAGTTAATAACAACAATAACTTTAAAACCAATAAGCGTATTTACTTGAAATTTAGTACTCGTAGGTTGTTTTTAAATGAAAAATAGCTTCCTTTAGTGAGAAAAAATTGTCCATGGTACAATACAATAGTGTGTATTTAGAAAAATTTTTCACCTTTACTTTTTTTATGAAGTCAGCTATTCTAAAACACAATTATTTTTATTGTAATTGAATTAACAAAAAAAACTTTTGTTGAATTTTAAAATAAGTTATATGATGTACTAATGGTTAGTAACAAAAACTAATTTGTGGATTAATACTGCATTTAAAACACTTAGCGAGTGTTTTTTTTCCAAACCAGTTATTTGATTAACCAAAAACACCTTGTATATTTTTATATTTTAAAGGTTGGGTTAAAATAAAGGTTTTTATTTTTATTTATAGATAGCATGTGAGAAGAAATTTCAGATAGACCAACATGTGAGAACTGCTTCACACATTGCAAAAAAAGGAAAAATAGGAGGAAAACATCAAACTTCAATGGCTAAATGTTTCCAATCTACTTCAAAAAAATTAGATGAGCAAGAAACTTTTAATGAAGATTAGACTGCGCGTTAGTGTCTGCAAACATACCGCTTTCAAAATTAGCAAATGTAAATTTTAGTTCGTTTCTAAAAAAATATTGCAAACTTAATGTTCCAAGTGATCGGTCTCTAAGAAGAAATAATTTGAACGGGCTACACTCGTCGGTGTTAATTAATATTAAGGAAGAAATTGCAGATAATTCTTTTTACATATCTGTAGACGAAACCACTGATTCCTCAGGAAAGTATATTGCTTATTTATTGATTGGTGTTCTTAAAGAAGATACCTTACCAAAATCTCATCTTATTTCATGCAAGCAACTTGAGAAAACAAATGCTTTAACAATTTCGCGTTTTATACAAGAAACATTAGCAACTTTTTTTCTTCCGACAACTATTCCTTCTAATAAATTAATGCTTATTTTATCGGATGCTGCTCCTTATATGGTGAAAGCAGGACAAAATTTAAAAATATTTTTCCCAGATTTAATACATGTTACTTGTGTAGCGCATGGATTAAACAGATTTGCAGAGGAAATACGAAAAAAGTTTCCTCTTGTAAATACCATGATATCCAGTGTCAAAAAAGTATTTCTTAAATCTCCTATAAGAATTCAACTTTATAAAGAAATGCTACCTAACATTCCTCTTCTACCACAACCTATTTTAACGCGATGGGGAACATGGTTAGAAGCAGCTAATTTTTATGCAGATAATTTTGTTAAAATAAAGAACATAATTGATACGTTAACAGATGAAAGTTCCCAATCTCTTTTGGATTCTAAACAAACTTTTCAGAGTAACTTGCTTCGACAAGAACTCTCATTTATAAAATCAAATTTTAGTTTTGTTCAAAAAACAATTACTCAGTTAGAATCACCAAAACTGTCATTGTTCGAAAGTACAGCATTAATAAAAGAATTTGCGTCATGTTGTCGGAACGTAAGAGGTAATATTGGAAAAGATATTTTAAAAAAATTTGAAGCTACTATGGAAAAAAATAAAGGTTACCATATTCTTTCTGAAGTAGTCAGTGTTCTAGCTGGAAATATTTCGGAAACAATTAATTTAGAACCAAATGTTTTGGTTAGTTTGAAAAATGCTCCCGTTATATCAGTTGATGTTGAACGAAGTTTTTCCATATATAAATATATGTACTCAGACAGAAGCCACAAGTTTTTGTTAGAAAATTTTGAACACCACTTGGTCATTTATTGTTACCATAATTCTAAATAAGTTTATTCATACTTAAAAATCCACAAGGAAAAATTCCTGTAGCTGGCTGTATACCACGTATAACAAAAAGAGGTTAATCTTTGTAAATGGGTATATTTATTTAAAAAACCCTTAAAAGGGCCACATCAATAAAACAAACGTTTTCGGACCACACAGTCCATCATCAGGTTATTAAAATCGAAAATGCCTAAAAATAAGTATAAACCATTTAGTTAAAACAAACGAGATTTTGAAATTTTGACTATGGTTGAAAAGCAAAAGATGGTTATACTTACTAGGTCATAATGCCTGAGCCACCAAAATAATTATCCACCACTTAAAAATGATGTAGTTACTTAAAATAAATGTAAATGTTAATGAATAGTAGGAAATATTTAGTTATGTACACTTTTTTTTTAAATTAAATTGTTACTATTTTACGATTTTTTTATTTATTTGTATGCATATTTTGTAAAATATTTGCATATTTTCTGGTAAACACGTCCATATTTATGCGCATATTTTCTACATTTTTATTTGCATATTTACCGAAGTTTACTTATTATCAATGCAGTAGTATACGGTCTCTATGTCGTAGTGAGTGTGTGTGTATTGATTAATTGAATTGTTACTAAATAAAGGTTTTATTGTATTAACAAAGAGTCGTTTATTATATTCGAACAATTAAGTTAACTCGACACTAATCCGACAAAAAGATTTTTTTAATAAAATGTGTCATTACTTATATCTCAAAGTAAGTTACCGCTCGTACAACTATGTAAGCCAAGCAGTACAACAGAGGATCATAAATAAAATATCAAGTATCCTGATATAAATTTACAAGCGCAAGCAAACCATCCAAAGAATCTACATTATTTTTAAATTCTATTTAATTCAGAACGCAATGATTCTTGTGCCCTGTTAATTGGATTAGAGTAAAAGTTTAATTTAGTTAAAGAGAAATAAATAAAAAAACATTTACTCATATTCAATTTATTCTACCAGAACTTTGACGGACATGAACGTTTAACAATTACTAAGAGTATGATACAAGGTTGAATGCTCGAATAAATGAATTTTAATCAAATAGAAAGGCAGATATCGAGCTCAGTTTATTTAATAAATCTTGCCCAAGTACTTTCACGACTAGAGCATATTTAGGGGTATCTGAAATCAGCCAAGAAACGTTTTTTTTTTAACTGTAGAAAAAATTAATTAAGTAACTTAAATTAAAACTTAAAACTTAAAATTAAGCTTCATTAAAAATCAAAATTGAAGGCAGAGTGTATGTAATGTATGCACCCTTTAACAGTTATGTCGGATATGTTATCTTCCACCTCTACCAAGCGGTAGTTTTAGTAGTAGCTAACTTCATAGATATATAACCTATAATAAGCATATTTTTACTGTACACGTTTTTGGGGTAAACTAATAAAGTGTTAATTCAGTCTTCAATCCTTATTATTTAATATGATTAGATGCGGACACCACATAATATGGCGACGAGGATAAATAACAAATAAATCACCATTACAAGCAAGGCGCTTGGACGTTTAAAATTAGTATTTGCAAGGTGCAACACTACCATTACAAGCAAGGCGCTTCGACATTTTAAATAGTATTTGCAAGGTGCAAAATGGAAAGTTCAATAACTCCTGCCACTCAGGTGAGTGTTTTGAGAGGCACAATAGGCAGTCTACAAGAGTACCGGATAGGTACCGATTGGAACATATATCAGGAGAGGTTAGAGCAATATTTTATCGCAAATTATGTAGAGAATGATAGAATGGTTCCTGTATTACTGACCATAATTGGCGATAGGGCCTACGAAGTATTAAAAGGATTGTGTGACCCAGTTCTACCCAAAAATAAGACGTTTGATGAGCTATGTATCCTTTTAAAAAACTAATTCTCTAAAAAAGTTTCTGTTTTTAAGCAACGAATAGAATTTTATGCCTTGAGACAAGCTGAAAATGAATCTGTTGGGGACTTCTATGTAAGAATTAAGAATAAAGCAATAGAATGCAAGTTTGGAACCATGTTGAACAATGTTTTAAAAGACAAGTTTGTCTGTGGTGTAAGAAAAGGGCCAGTTCTGGATCGCCTATGTGAGGAAGATCATATGGTAACCTTAGAACATCTATATGAGTTGGCATTGAAAAAAGAAGCTTCAGCAGCAGAAACGAATAATTCAGTTCCAGTTAATAAGATAGCAAGTACTAGTACCAGTTTTAACCAAGGCAGAAGTAGAGAACCACGTGAAGAAGGAAAAAGAGGAGAGAGAGGTTCGTATGGGGAGTTTAAGTGTAATGCATGTGGAGGAATTAAACATGACTTTAGAAATTGTAAGTACAGAAAATATAATTGTAAGATCTGTCAAAAGGTTGGCCATCTGGCTAAAATGTGTAATAAAACCAAAGGGAAAAATACCCATCATGTAGAACCATTAGATAGTGAACATTCTGATTCAGAGAATGTACAAGATTTTGATTTTGTTGTAAATATGTACCACATCTCTTATGATAATGTTAATAAGTTTGTAAAACCACATAAGGCTAACATGTTAATTAATGATTGTACTATTTTAATGGAACTGGATTCAGGTGCAGGTATCTCTATCCTTCCTGAAAATGGTTATAACAGAAATTTTAGAAACTGTAAATTACTTCCAACTAAAGTTAGGCTTAGATCATTTGATGGAAAGATTATCACACCTTTAGGTAAAATTTTTGTAACTATTCAATATAATAAGGTCAAAGTAGATAACTGTAGGTTAATTATAATAAAAAATGGAACAACACCCTTAATAGGTAGAGATTTAATGAAAACATTTAATTTTAATATTATACCACCTGGAATCCATAACATAGATATTAATAAAATAGATCAGGATGCAGACATAGCAGGGTTAGTAAAAAAGTATCATTCTCTCTTTAGTGATGAATTAGGGCATTATAAGTTTGAAAAGGTAGACTTAAAAATAGAACCAGGTGTAAAACCTATATTTAGAAAACCAAGGCTGTTACCTTTTGCTTTTAAAAGGGACATTAATGCAGAATTAGATGAACTTGAAAGTAAGGGTGTCATTACCTTAAGTGAAAATGCTGAATGGGGCACCCCACTTGTTCCAGTTGTCAAGGAGACAGGCAAAATCCGTGTATGTGCTGACTACAAGGTAACAGTAAATAAATATCTAATGGATGTCAAGCATCCATTGCCACGAGTAGAGGAGTTGTTTGCAGCGCTCCAAGGTGGGCACCTTTTTACAAAACTAGATTTTAAAAATGCTTACAACCAATTGGAATTAACTGAGGAGACAAAGAAACTTTTAAGCTGGAGCACACACAGAGGTATTTATCAGGTAAATAGGCTCCCATATGGTACAAAACCAGCCTGTAGCATTTTTCAAAAAATAGTAGAAAAAGTTTTGTTGGGTATACCAAATGTTATTAATTTCTTAGATGACATTGTGGTAACAGGTCCTAATAGAGAAGAGCATCTAAAAAATTTAGAGGAGGTCTTTAATAGACTTGTTAATGCAGGCTTTAAATTAAATTTAGATAAATGCATATTTTTCCAGCCCGAAATAAGGTATCTGGGGCATATTATTGATAAGGAAGGGTTACATAAAGATCCAGGGAAAATTAGAGCTATTGTTAAGTGCCCCAGACCTCAAAATATCTCAGAAGTTAGAGCATATGTTGGAATGATTAATTATTATGGCCGTTTTGTAGCTAATTTATCAACAGTACTGGAGCCATTGTATGAGTTATTAAGAAGAGATGTACGTTTTCATTGGACTTCAGAGTGTGAGAATGCATTTTTAAAGGCAAAGGAAGAAATTTCTTCAGGAGTGGGCCTGGCACACTATAATCCGGAGATGGAATTGAAATTAGTTTGTGATGCTTCCAGGGTTGGCTTAGGTGCAGTTTTGATGCATGTGTACCCAGATGGTTCGGAGAGACCAATTAGTTTTGCTTCTAGAGTATTAAGCAAACATGAAGCTAAGTACTCCGTTATACACCAAGAGGCTTTAGCAATATATTGGGGTGTACAAAAGTTTTATCAATATTTGTTTGGAAAGCATTTCTTTTTATGTTCTGATCATAAACCACTGATGGCCATATTCGGAGAAACAAAGGGCATTCCTCAAATGGCAGCGGGGAGACTGCAGAGGTGGGCACTATTTTTAAGTGGATTTCATAATACCTTTAAACATATTAGAGGCATAGAGAATAAAATAGCTGATGGACTGTCACGCTTGCCTCTTTCCACGACTAGGTCTGTAAATAGTGATGTGGAATTGGATTATTTTAATTTCCTGGTAGAGGATAAATTGCCAGTTACAGCTTTGGAAATAATAAAAGGAATAAGGTCAGACCGTAATTTGAGTAAAGTTTTCAATTATGTAAGAGATGGCTGGCCCAGATCTGTTCCAGATGAATTGAAACCATATGCAAATAGGGCTAATGAGCTCACTCTAGATAATGATTTGATTATGTGGGGGTATCGGGTAGTAGTACCTTCCAAGTTTCATAATCAAATCTTACATGAATTGCATAGTACTCATAGTGGAATAGTTCGAATGAAAACAGTAGCAAGGCAATATTTTTGGTGGCCTGGCTTAGATGGAGATATTGAATCATTTGTGAAATCTTGTGAAGCATGTTTGAAAAATGCTGTAACACCACCGAAGGCACCATTAATTAAATTCCAAGAAGGAGCTCATGTGTTTGATAGAATTCACATTGATTTTTTAGGACCATATCATGGTAAGACTTATCTGGTTATTTCAGATGCATACTCGAAGTGGCCCGAGGCATATGAAATGTCAAAGACTGACTCAGCCCATACCATCAGTAAACTTCGGGACTGTTTTGCCCGATTTGGTTTGCCAAATCAAATTATTTCAGATAATGGTCCACAGTTTATTTCAGAGGAGTTTCAACTATTTTGTAAGAATAACGGTATTATTCATAAAACTTCAGCTCCTTATCATCCGGCAACGAACGGAGCTGCCGAAAATGCAGTTAAAACCTTAAAATATGCAATAAACAAAATGTTAACAGGCTCCCAGAACCAGAATATATCTGAGTTGATTTCAAAATATTTATTTTCGTATAGGACAACCCCACATTCAGTAACAGGTCAAACTCCTGCCTATCTCATGTTTGGGCGAAAAATTAAAACTAGATTGGACTTTTTAACGTTAAATGATAAAACATTGAGAGCTAGGGAACGGCAAATAAAATACCATAAAGGTAATAGGGTGGTGGAATTTATAGAAGGGGAAAATGTTTATGTTAGGGATTACAGAGTCAATCCGCAAAAGCCTAAATGGGCAAAATGTAGGATAGTTAGGAAATTAGGTCATCAAACATTTTTATGTCAGCCTTTAGATAATCCAAGTCTTGAATGGAAAAAACATTTGGATCAAATCGTAAAATGTGGTCATTTTTATGATGAAGAAAATTCTAGAGTTTCAGATGACGAGGGTAGAGATACTTTTGATCCACTGATTTCAGTTCCAAATTCTTCTGTAGATTCGCAAATGCCGTTACAGGAAACTCAAGCTTGTGTAACATTAACAAATACCAATGAGACTCAAGGAGCTACAGCTCAAGTGTTGGATAGTGTTGAAACAGAATTTCCAAGTGAAGACACTAGTGCGGTCCTTTCACCAAACAAGGATAGTACGGTCTCTTCACCAAATAAAGATAAAGTGTCACAATCAATAGGTGGGTGGCAGTCGCCCAATATTAAGGGCAGATTAAGAAAAAACATTAGACCGCCGGATCGTTTAAATGTGTAATTAATACTAAGATTGTTTTTTTTTATTCAGGATCTTGGTGGGGAGGGATGTAATGTATGCACCCTTTAACAGTTATGTCGGATATGTTA
Organism: Diabrotica balteata; assembly: GCA_918026665.1. NCBI lineage: Eukaryota > Metazoa > Arthropoda > Insecta > Coleoptera > Chrysomelidae > Diabrotica > Diabrotica balteata. The sequence continues at coordinate 74,484,973 of OU898280.1, read as the reverse complement.
TCTTCCACCTCTACCAAGCGGTAGTTTTAGTAGTAGCTAACTTCATAGATATATAACCTATAATAAGCATATTTTTACTGTACACGTTTTTGGGGTAAACTAATAAAGTGTTAATTCAGTCTTCAATCCTTATTATTTAATATGATTAGATGCGGACACCACAGTGTATAAATAGGGTATAATCAAAATAGTTAAGCTAAACCCACAATCAATTTAAGAACCATAAAATGAAAATGTCAAAGCATTACTCAAGACCAACTGACCAACAGTGGGAGATGTTGAAATATGTTACTGGATCAGCCCCAATGTATTTTTTGCTGATATACTCTTTAATTTTATTTCGATACCTTTTTCTTATTTAAATATAATCTATCTGGTTTCTTAAAGTAAGTTTTTGTAATTAACAGACTTTCACTTCAGATTCACTTTGTAATCAACAGAACTTCAGTATTCGTGTCTCCGTCGTACTTCTTATACTTTGAATAATTGTAAAAAATAAATGAATTATTTCAGTGTTATAAAGTGTTATGTGTATGTAAACAAAAGTGACCTCTTTTATCACACACTATATTAGAACTGACTGCCCTACATTAAAAAGGGTTTTAAAAAATTCACATTTTTTTTAATTTTTAAAAGTTACAAAAGAGAAAAAGAGTTTTTAAAACCGTCTAAGGTATGTTAAAGAGATGAATAAAAATATTAATATAAAACTTACAGCTACTTGTTACAAATCCAAATCAGATTCAGAAGATGAACTTTCAGAACCAAGATTTATAATACCTGGCTCGATCATTTTATCAGTAATATTGTCCAGCTTCCACATTTTTTCCTCTTCTTTAATAGTGTGATTTACTGCCTTTTCCCAGTTTTTAGGTTTTACATTATTTACGGCCTCCAAAAACAACTGTTTAACATCATGAATTTTAATAGTGGTATTTTTTCTTGAAACTTCACTCTTTATCTGTGCCCATACTCTAGTTCAATCGGGTTTAATTCACAATGATATGGTGGGGATCTAAGTACAGTCAAACAGATATCTCGTGAAATAAAAAAGTCACCGCGCAGAAACAAATTTGAAAGTGGGGGTCTAGCAAAGCCATTCGTGCAGTAAACGTTATGCAGTGAGGAGCTGAATATTTTTACACTGTTGCATTATTTCTTTTACTCGCGGTATTTAAATTTAATTTTGTTGTGATTTAAGGTTTTGTATGTGTATGTTTTGTTTTCCCGATTTTCGTAGAAAACACCCGTAGAAAAAATGAATGTTTGGAATAAAAAGTGTAGCTAAGATCATTTTGAATAAAAATGTGTATAGCACTTTTTCTGTAGAATAAACCAGAAATTTTAGGGGAAAGTCCGAGGTTAAAAGTGGTGAACGTTTAACATCTTTTTTGGGGTCCAAAAATTGACATTCTCAGCAAAATTCAACTTGTTCGTATGATTTTTAGAGGTTCAGTGGCATTTTCGTCTCTGAAGACTGGAGCAAATACCTATTTATTAGCTATTTATTAGCTATTGCCCTGCTGATATAAATATCAGCAGGGCAATGCTCCTCGTTCTCCCTTCCAAGAAAACATATTATAAAAGAAAAAAGAAGCAAACTATTGACTACTTCGACAAAGGGGTGTTAAGGCATTCATAAAATGTATATAAACGAGACAGAAGTACCTCAGCTAAAACATATTCTGCCTAAATTAAGAGATATTGTAGGCTATCAAGGTAGTCGAGAATCTTTAAGATTAATTATAAGAGACATTGGCTTCCACTGGAGAAAAACAAATCGAATAATTCTAATGGAAGGACATGACATTCGGAAGCTTCGTATACACTGCTGAAGAGCTGTTAATAAGTATCGAGAAGAAGGTCGTTCTATAGTGTATATGGATGAAACATACATTCAGTCAACACATACCACACGTAAAAGTTGGAGTGATGATTCGAATAAAGGTAATAAGCAACCAAGATCAAAAGGAAATTGTTTGATTTTTGTACATGCTGGTGGTGTGGTTTTGTTCAAGGAGCTGCCTTATTTTATAAATCTGTTATTAAAACAGGCGACTATCACGACGATATTTTTAAAAATTATTGTGTGGTTCGAAAACAAATTAACACTCAATCTTCCTCCACAAAATGTTGTAGTAATAGATAATGCACCTTATCACAATAAACAAATTAACAAGGCACCAACATCAACACCAACAGAAGAATTAATAAAGAAATGGTTAGAGGCCAGAAATATTCCTATAAACAATAGTATGCTAAAGACGGAACTGTACGATTTAGTAAAAATGCATAAAACAGCATATGTTCTTTATGCAATAGACGAGATCGCAATAAAACATGGACATACAATTTTAAGATTACCTCCATATCACCCAGATCTTAATCCAATCGAGCTGGTCCGGGCCAGCTTAAAATCCTATGTAGCATAAAAAAATATTACATTTAATATCAATAATGTAAAAGACTTATGCGAACAATTCTTTGCGACTTTCCCTCCTACTGAGTGGCAAAGCCGATGCAGCCATGCAAAAAATGTGAGGAAGAACTTTTGGTTCTACTAGCAACAATGGAAAATAATATGGAAAAATTTGTCATAACTTTAAGAGACAGCGATTCGGAATGGGATTTTTCCTTTTATCAAGAATATATTTTTTTTGTAAAATGTAAGATACTCTGTTCTTCATTTGTATAAAATTTTTTGAGATACATATGTGTATATCATACCTCACCAAAAATAATTCCCTTGTCGCTTTAGTCATTAAATTGTGTAAATTATTTGACACTCATTTTTTCAGATATCAAACTAAAAATACCCAATATTACTGAGATCATCCACATATTGACAACATTGTAACATTTTTAATATCTACCGAGAGATTATCAAGCCGTACAATGATTGTAATGTTCGGGTAAATTCCATTCTTTTCTGGCCGAATACTTTCTCTCTCTGCGTACTAGAAGCTCCGCCCGTTTCACGAGATTCCTGTTCACCTGTACTGTCATTTCACGATTTTTGGCAATTTCATCAATTTCGTATTTTTTAAATTTCTCTTTTTGAAGAGCACACAACGAATAAAGTTCCTTTCTTATAGATCCGGGATGGTACGTAATATGTTTTTAACTCAGCCAATTCTGCAAGTCTTTTTTTAACCACTTGGTTGTGGGCAGTCCTTCTATAAGTCTGGAGTGATAACTTGCATTATCCATTACTATTACACAGTTCTTAGGAAGAAGATCTATCATTTGTTCGAACCATTCTTAAAAGACATCAGCGTTCATGTCTTCATGGTAGTCACCGGTACGAGTTGATTCAAAAGTTAATAAACCACCTTCAAAAAAACCGTGTGAACTGCCAATGTGTACTATTATCAGCCTGCGTCCCTTTCCTGATGGTGGGTTTAAACCAGTAGATAAGTTATTTAAAAAAGCGTGCCTTTGACTTGTAACAGTTTCATCCTGCCAAAATTTATTTGGTGTATGACCCTCGTTGATCCATGTTTCATCAAGATAAAATATTTTTCTTTGTTGGTTTCTCATTTCCTTTATGGTTCTTAGAAAAAGTCTTCTCCATATGACAATATCGCTTCTTTCTAATAAAATAGACTTTCTGGGATTCTTTTTCCAGCGGAAGCCTATTTCTTTTAAAAGTTTCCATAACGTACTTCGACTCATTTCTGGGTAATCCTTATCATCTCGAACTGAGACAAGAACTTTATCCAATGTTGGAAATTCTTGTCTAAAGAAGAATTCATGCACTTTCCGTCGAAGTCCTTTTTTAAAATGATATTCTATTTGAAATTTTGGTTTCCCTGGAGCATTACGTGGCATTTGAAAACTACCACATTTCTCTTCTTTAATAACTCTGTAAATCGTAGATTTCCCAACACCAAGTGTACTGCTAACTAACTCAACGGTCTCATCAACACTTTCACATAAACGTTTGTCTGTAAATGATTTAAAACAATTAAATATTAATGATGTTTTTTCATTAACTGTTAAAGGACCAATTTTTCGGCGTTTACACGGCACTTCCAAATTTTCCATAACACTAGTATACACAATAAACTGCACCTTGCAACTGAAGTACCTACTTTTAGTGAACTGTTAAGAATTTTGAATACGCTACTGGGACCTTCCTACAAAATGGAAAAACCGACTATCACATTTTCTGTGGAATAAGTTTAGAAGGTAATTATCTAGTCAATTAGTGTCGTAGATTCCTGGAATTAAATAATTAAATGTTTGATTGTTGAAACCATTACTTCGTGGAATGCACTCATTTCAGATAAAATAAAACGTGTTATTTTATCTAAAGAATTAAACTTTATTTTGCAAATAGGTAGGTACTTATTAAACTTTTATTGGTTATATATAACCAATAAAATAAACATCTTACAATCTTGCAAATTCATTAGTACCTGTTAACCTCCATCACTCCGACACTGGCAACCTTATTTAGGGATTAGTAACCCTCACAACTATTGTATTCTATTCTGCTCCAACCTTTATACCTGGTGGTCATACTCAATTTAAAATTGTTTTCCTATATACTTCTGTAAACTTGTTGACAAATATCTGTTTTTCATTGAGTCACCCGTGTCAACAGTTTAGGGATTTGCATACATAATTTATTGTTTTATTACTCTCTCATACATAAAAATACACCATAATAATATCTTCTACTTCTCGTTTTCCTACTTTGGACTTAAAATCGCCCATCTTCTTTTCTTCTTCTTTTGCCCTTTAATTCGTCCAATTTTGAACATAGGCTTCCCCCAGTTTCCTCCATTCGCTTCTGTTTTGTGCTTTCTGTTTCCAGTGTATTCCTCCTATCTTTCTAATGTCATCTCCCCATCTCATCTGGGGTCGTCCTCTTGCTCTCTTTCCTGTCCATGGTCTCCATTGTTGTATTGTGTTGTTCCACCTATTGTCTGTTTGTCTGGCGTTATGACCTGCGAAACTCCATTTTAGCCTGGCTATATGTTGACCTGCGTCTTTGACTTTTGTTTTGTTTCTTATCCAGATGTTTTGCTTCTTGTCTTTTAATTTTACTCCCAACATTGCTCTCTCCATGGCTCTTTGTGTCTTCACTATCTTATCCATGTTTGCTTTGGTCAGAGTCCATGTTTGGCATGCGTATGTGAGAATTGGGAGTATGCACTGGTCAAACACTCTTGTTTTTAAGTACTGTTGTATTTTCTTATTCTTTAGGACCCATTTTAATTTCCCAAATCCTGCCCAGGCTAATCTGACTCTTCTTTTTACCTCCGCTGTTTGGTTTTCCTTATTTATTTTTATTATCTGTCCCAAATATATATAATCATTAACCGCTTCTATTGTGATTCCATTTAGTATTACGTTTCTATTATCTTGTGTGTTTGTCATTGTTTTCGTTTTGGTAAAATTCATTTTTAGGCCTATTTGTTCAGATTCCTTGGCTAGTTCGGTTAGCATAGTTTGTAGTTCTTCAAAACTTGATGTTATTATTACTACATCGTCTGCATATCTTAGATGGTTTAGTTTCTTTCCATTTATGTTTATTCCCATGTTTGTCCATTCCATTGTTTTGAAAACATCTTCCAGTGCTAATGTAAATAATTTAGGAGAAATAACATCGCCCTGTCGCACTCCTCTGTTAATTGGTATAGGTTTTGTGTTTTCTTCCAATTGTACTGTCATTGTTGCTTTCTTATATATATTGTGTATTAGCATTCTGTATCTGGAATCTATTCTACAGTTGTTTATAGCTCTTTCTATTGCCCACATTTCCACACTATCAAAAGCTTTCTCATAGTCAACGAATGCTAAATGCAGATCTAAATGATATTCGTTAGCTTTCTCTATCAGTGTCCTAATTGTTAAAAGATGGTCAGTGGTGCTATATCCTTTTCTGAATCCTGCCTGCTCTACTGGTTGATATGAGTCAAGTTTGTGTGCTAGCCTGTTGTTGATAATCCTCATGAATAATTTATACGTTTGCGACAGCAGTGAGATGGGTCTGTAATTTTTTATGTCCTTTTTGTCTCCTTTTTTAAATAGCAGGATTGTAAGACTTTCGTTCCATTCGTCGGGTATTTCTCCTCTATGTAGGCACTGGTTAAATAGATTTCGCAGTGTTGTGTTAAAATCGCCCATAATAATCGTTATATCTCTATTATTGTATAGCATTATCCAGGGCTTGTTGTACATCTTTATAGAACTGTTTGTCCTATTTTATCTTCTATGTTGTGTTTACATTGACATTTAGCTTATATAAAAAAATACTTTATAATCAACAGGTTAAACGCCACAGAACAACTATTGTTTTTTTCTGATGGGCTGATTTTTTTTTGCTTGTACCAAATTTTTTATTTAATAATTTTGGTTAGTAGTTGATCATTTATAACTATTACGGTAATTAAAATTTATTTTGAAAGTAAAAATTTGTCAGTATTTAAAAAGTTTTATTAGCTGAGATACTTGTCATGTCTTGTGTTATTGCATTGGTTAGTTGTGCATCGAGTGAGCCTTGAGCAACACCTTTTTGAGTTAGCAAGCAAAAAAAAAACTTTTTTGTTTGCTAAACTTGCCATAGACGATAAGAAAGGTAATAAAACAATAATTTACATAACGAAATATTAAAAATATCATTAAGTTTTCTACAATTATGCATATGTTGGACATATTTATTACATTTAAGAATAAAGTTACTAATTAAGCTAATACTGCGATTACTTATACTTAGAAAACTAAATCCGATACTTACGACCGACGAACCTTTTTGATCTGATTCAATGGAAAATGCAAACTACTCTCCTGAATATTTGTATATCGAAGATGAGGTAATTCCGGTGGTTGAAAATGATTCTGTTTATGTAGAAACAGTAGAAGACACAAATAACATTTATTTACTTTTATTTATATTTTCAAACTTTTTTTGTCACAAACAGTGTGTCATTTGTATACTTATGTACTTAGTAGTATGAATTACATTATATGTTTCCTATTTTAACGGTGACCAATGATTTATTTCTATTTACAGCTCTCTTTATTAAATTCGAAGCTCGCTCTGAAATAATAAACAAATAACATTGGTTCAAATTTAAAAGAATAAAGCTATTCAGCTTTCGAGATAAAAAAAATGAAGTTAATAGGCAACCAAGTTGGAGCATTCCTTAAGGAATTCATAATTCAATACATTTTCAACTTACTCATAAGGATTCGGAGGGAATACGATCAGAACTTGCAGCAGCATTGGTCAGTGAAATCTCATTTCAGTATTTTTTTTACATTTATAGATAACGATAATTTTGAAACCTAGAAAAAATCGTAATATTGATATAATATTGGTATATTTTTATATCTGTTTCTGATGATAGAATAATTTCTTTTTCTTTAGATGCTAAATTGAAACTGTAAAGCGATTCAGCTTCCGAGACATCAGAAAATAAAGTTCACAGGAAACCAGATTGAAGCATTCCTCAAGGAATTCATCAACATTTTCTACCTACTTATCAGGACTTGGAGGGAATACGATCAGAACTTCCAACACCATTGGTCAATGAAAGCCCATTTCATTATTTTCTTTTTCGATTTATAGATAACGATAATTTTGAGACCTAGAACAAATCCTATTATTGTTATATATTCGTGTATTTTTATATCTGTTACTGATGATTACGGTATTAGAGTAAGATGACGGTATTAGAGTAAGATATTGTTGGTAATGTTGTAGATGAGGTTTACATTGAAGATAATTGTTTGACGACTGCTGTGTTAGTTTCTAATTTGCTATCCATTTTTAATTTTTATTTCCTTTATCTTCAAGTTTTGGAGCAAAAGCCGCTACTGATTTTTGTCAATCAGTTTGACTTATCGGCTTTTTTAAATCATAAAAATGGATCATTTGTTTATGTCAAAGTGAACTGTTTTAAATGATTTTATATTGTAAATAACCCCTTCTGTGGCTCAGTGGTAAGAGCGCCTACCTTTAAACCTAAAGGTCGTGAGTTCGAATATCACCTGGGTGGAGAAATTTTCGTTTATTAAAAATTAATGAATGAAAATAGTTTCTATCCTTGTGCGATCGGTACTCACCGGAGGGACCGCAGACGTTCGGATACAATTAGCGTCTCTTAGCAAAGACAATGACGTCGACTTTGCTAAGTATCGAGACAATTACTCTACACACACAAACACACACACACACACACACACACACACACACACACACACACACACACACACACACACACACACACACACACAAACACACACACTACACTAAGTACCTGACTGTACCATGCCAATGATCTTAGTTGTCGAGGCATTAACTCAATAATAAAAAAAAATATATATTGTAAATAATAGAAACTGTACTTACAATTTTACTTTTCTCTAGTTAGAATTGTTTTTAATAGTTGATAAGCCAACAAAAAACGCTTTTTATTCGGAACTGAAATTATTGACAGTCCTCTCATGAAATTATTTTGACAATTATGTGCATGTAATGGTTTTAAATAAAATTATATTTTGTTGAATCAGCATCCTATAAGAATTTCGAGATTTTAAAAAAATTAGACACTGAAATTTATTATTCTCCTCTTGGTAAATTTCAAGGTGCTATATATTTTATGGCGCTTTTCACTCATTCGAAATACCTGAAATACCGACGATATTTGTAGACATGGATGACAGTAACCCTGTTAAAAAAAACCAAAAAGAAAAACATTCCTTGGCTGGCTTTCCCATTCGGAATAAAATGTAATAATCGTCCGTTTTCAGTTTCGCAAGTTTATACTCTTTATAAACGACAGGGAAAGGGAAAACCGTTGACGTCCGAAGAATTTTATTAAAGTTTGAATTTTTTATCTCAATGAATAGTTAAATGCGGCGTAACGTTTTTTATTCTAATTCAATTATTTAATAATAATCAAAATACTTATTATCTTTAAGATGTGGCCACCGACATATTTATTTTTTGGCTCAGTTGTTATTATAACCCTGTCGTAAATGAGCTTATTTTATTTATTTCATTCGTGGAAATATCTCAATCAAGTTAAAGTGTTAACTTTTACCTATTGACTATTAACATAGTCAAGACCAACAATTGTACGTACCCTTTGAAGCGCGGTGACAGCTCTCTGCCCAGGTCGTCCGGCTTTTTATCCAGTACCTAGCTACTGAGCTATACGACCACTCCTCAAAATACTCATATTTTTATTTTGCTTTTCTAACATATAAACGTATTTAAAAGTCACCAGAAATAAACGTCGGAGATGACTGTATTTGACAATCTTATAAAAACCATAAAAAATAAAAGAGCCTATGGACCAGAAGAAATCTTTGCTAAACTTTTGAAAAAAGCAACACCAAGGTTGTTAATATGATAACAAAACTTTGTAATAGATACCTAAATAGAGATATTATAAATGAAATATGAAAGTAAGGATTGAATACACTGGTTTATAACAAAGCGGATAAGGCAGACTAAAAAAACTAATTCTGCATATCAGTACTCTCAGTAGATTTTACGGAAAACCAGTCCAAAAAAGGAACATGTACCATTGAAGCTGAAACAGCAAGCAGGATTTTGAGCCGATCGATCTTTATCGACCACATCTACACTAAAAAAGTTTAAAATAAACAATTTTCCAACCAAAAAAAACGTTACTCACGAGATAAGACGCTGTTTGCATAGGCTTCCCCAACACTTTCCACCTGGAAAATCGCGTCCAGTAATTTTTCGATTTCAAAAACTTTATTTTCTCGGTCTATAATTTTGGGGAATGATAAAAAGGATATAAAATTTAGAACTATTTGTTAAAGCTAATTAACTACATAGCAGTAATATTCTAGGTTTGACGATTTTAACTTGTATTTTAATTTGGTAATAGTTGTTTAAAAAAAATCTTTATTAGTCTTCTGTTGGATAAATACTTTTTATTTGGACCTTTCTTTCCAGAAAGATAAAATTCTTTTGTAGTTTAGTACTTTCTAAGCAACTAATGATAATGGCTGTTCTTAGGAACAAAATTGCAATTTTAACGCACCTGGAAGACTTTGTTTATAGAGAGCGAGTTTAATTTTATTATATTTCGATTGTTGAATACTGGGTCAATATGAAAGTAAGTCCCTTGTTACTTGATAAAACAGGCATATTATAATTATAAACGAGATTATTAAGATTACAACCAAATTATCGCAATATAGTCGATACAAAAGTTTCAACTTTATGTACAGAGGTTATGCAATTATGGTTTATACAGGTATCTTACACATATCCACAATTTAAAGCTAATTTATTTATAAAGTATAATTCTTAAAAATATTATCAATATGAAAACTACGAACATTCCACAATAAAGCTGTATTTAGACGCCTTAACCAGGTATGGACTCCTGAAGTAATTTAGAACTCCCAAGAACTTTCATTTAATTTGCTTCCATAATTTTTCTGCCTAATTTATTTATTGGTTTTTTTGGTTTTTACATTTTACCTAATTTTAATATAGTGATCACGATGCAACATGAAATTTTATTTAAAGGTTTGATTTATGCCAAAACTTCTTAAAATCTTTGCAATTATACTCTGCCACTGATTTTGATATTCTTTTGACTATCACATAATGAGTTAGGTGCAGAATTAACACGTTTTAAAATAAATCGATCGAAAACTTAAATATTTACAATATTTATTATTTTGAACACAAAAAGATTAAATTTTTCAAATTAAAACTTTTCAAATTTTAGCATTAGTTATAATACTAGAATAATTTAATTATATAGATCCAAAACTTGAAAGCATGTAGTCTTGTTCATTTGGAAGTTTGTTACTCAATCGCCATTGAATTGTGTTTGCTTATTGCGGCTAATTTCACACTAATCCGACAATTCAGTTCATTGTAACTTCGATTCGACAGGGTCTCCACTAATGGAAATTAGATTTTGGTAGAGAGTGCGAGATCAACCGCAAATCTATTTCACCTCTCCGAAATTTACTCCTAAAGCTGTTAGTTTTCTCTGACCATTATTTTTGGTTACCACTTAATAGCGTGTAGTTTAGATTTTGGTTTATTTAAGCAAAAGAAGAATTATATTCAGATTAATTTGAAACTGCCAATAAAGTCAAAACCTTATTTTATACACCAATTCCGACGTTGGGAAGAAATACACGGTATACCTTAAAAAAACAAATTAGGATTCTGATGCACAAATCATATATATATATATATATATATTATATATATATATATATATACATATATATATTATATATATATATATATATATATATATATATATATATATATATCAGCACCTCAGAGGTAAACTGAACCAAGTTACTATTTTATCAAAAATGAGATTTCCGTACTGCATGACTTGATATTGATACTTAAAAGCTTTGTAGTAAATTCAAACCTGATACAACTCATTACAGAACCTACTAGATTTAGGAATAATAACCAACCTTCTACTTTAGATCTAGTGCTTATTAATGACGAACAGCTGATTTCATCTCTCTAAGTCAGTTCTTCCATAGAAAAGTCAAATCATGCAGTTATAACAGCTCACATCCAGTTCAATCAAATATTACCCCGCAAAAATAACATTGTAACATATGCTACTACCGACTTTTCTGAAGTTGACACTGAACTCTCTCAAATCTACTGGCATTTAATTTTTGCAGACTTAAACGACCCATCATTAATGTGGACTGCATTTCTCGATAAAGTCCACAATATAATTTCTACAAATACTATTTTCCGTAAGAGTTATAAAAACAACCTCAAACCCCGGATAAATCGAACAGCAATTAAACAAATTAATCACAAACGACATCTATGGCGAAAATTTAAACACACCGGGTTTCTTAGTGATTTCCAAAACCACCGCAGATTTTCAAATAACTTAAAAACATCTCTAAAAACCCTAAGACAAAATTTTGAAGCAAACGTTATTGAAAGTGGTAACATTAAAAAAGTCTATAAATACATACGTTCCTCCATGACATCTAAAGTTTCCATTCCGCTACTTCAAAAATCCAACCAGACTTTATGCTCTTCTGATAAAGAATCTTCCGAAACTCTCTCTTTAGCATTTTCACAGGTTTTTACTAAAGAATTAAATGATGGTTATCTACCTGCTGTTAACTGTAATCGTGTCGGCGCATCCTTACAGCAAGTTGAATTCACAGTGGATCATGCCAAACAACACTTAATTAAACTTCGCACGGCCGCTTCACCTGGTTTAGATGTTTAACACCAAAACTGTTAAAAAGGTGCGCATACACGCTTGCAATACCATTAACGTTAATTATGCAAATCTCTTTCATCCAAAACTCCTTATCCCCTAGTTGGAAATTAGCTTCCGTTACCCCTATTTTTAAAAAAGGCAACAAACTCGACCCCAACAATTATCGTCCGATTAGCTTGCTGCCAGTAGTTGCCAAAGTTATGGAAGCCATTATTTCCGAGGAGATGACCAAATTCCTTCTCCAGGAATATGTTATTCCAACACAACAACATGGATTTGTCTCTGGTCGCTCTACTCTAACCAATCTCCTACATTGTGTTAACAACTGGACCTCATCCCTTAACAGTTCGCAGGCGGTCGACGTTGTTTATCTAGATTTTTCTAAAGCCTTTGACCGTGTACCTAAGCTCAGACTTCTACATAAGCTAGAACATTTCGGAGTTCGCGGTACTTTACTTCGTTGGATAGATGATTTCCTAACAGATCGATATTACAAAGTTAGAGTTGGCGAATCTTTCTCACAGGACAGGTTGGTGGAAAGTAGAGTGCCTCAGGGTTCTGTCCTTGGACCTCTGCTTTTTACGGTTTACACCAGCGATATTCCTTATTATGTCTCAAGTAAAATATCGTTTTACGCTGACGACACAAAAATATATGCCAATCCAAACACAAACCAGCTAACCCTCCAAATGGACTTGGACTCTATTTTAACTTGGTGTTCCCAGTGGTTACTACCCTTAAACGCAGAAAAATGTGTAGTGCTTCGAATTGGCAAAAATAACCCACTTGTGCCGTACTTTGTTAACGGGCAGCCATTAGAATCTGTCTTTTCGTATAACGATCTTGGTGTTATTGTGAACAGCAGCCTAACTTGGTCCGATCATATTACCTCTATTTGTAAACGTGCAAACTCCAGACTGTATCTTATTCGAAGGTGTTTTTCGGGAGTTTCCATTTCCAAAGCCACTCGAATTTCTTTGGGACCGAGAAGACCGTCTTATGCAGAAAGACTTAGTATGGCTAACCTAACCACTTTTGAACTTCGCCGACAACGTGGAGATTTAATTACAACATTCAAAATACTAAAATTTAATTTTGGAAACCTCGATGAAATATTTATCATAAACCAAGATGAACGCCTCAGAGGTCATCAATATAAACTAAAGAAAGAAAATTTTTCTATAAGACAAAGACAGAACTTTCTTCCAAATAGAGTTTTTAAGTGCTGGAATAACCTCAACGATAACATTATCTCCGCTTCCTCTACCAACTCGTTTAAAAACAGACTCGACAGTTTTATATTATAGTTAAAATATTGTTGTTCCTTTAAACCAAATATTGTAATTTTATTTCTTTTAGTTGTAATTTTTGTTATTTACTAGTAGGTGATAAATGAAATTTCTTTGTTTTTGGGCATAATAGGGACTTAGTTCCTCTGCCCTCGCTTATATTATAATAATAATAATAATAATAATATTCATGCTATTTTCTGTGGTAAACAGTTCAATACCATTCGATTACAAAGATATGTGACGTTAAACAGTACTATATATATATATATATATATATATATATATATATATATATATATTATATATATATATATATATATATATATATATGTATAACTCACAAACTGTATTAGAAGTAAACTGTATTATGTCAGTTAATTCTGTTTACGTCGAAAGCCTCTAGTCACGTGTCTGACTTGGTATTAATTTTTTTTATCATCAACCTAAGTGGTTATTAGCGCCGCTTCACACTACACTTTTTTTTTACATTTTTGGATACATAATATACTTATAGAGATTTTAACATACATAGGTTAGAAGATAACACATTTATTAGTACACGCACTGATGTTTAAATTTGGTTGTATATTCCTATTGATTTTACAAAACTTAAAACAGACGAATAGATACAGTTTTCTTCTACACTCGCGTATCGTTATCGGTAGGTTACACTTTTTCCTCTCATTTAAATATGCAGGGCATTCGATTAAGAAATGTTGGACACTCAAGCTATTAAAACACTTACCGCACATTGGATGAACTCTTCCAGTAATATGGTATTCGTGTGTTAAGCGTGAATGTCCTAATGTCAGCCTCGTTATTATAATTTGGTTTTCCTGTTGCTACACATATTCTTCCATCTTGTAACCGTTGTTTTTATGTCTCGTAGTTTTTGTTGAGATTGATTCTATTCTTAAAGCCACCGTTAGTTCATTGTCAAGTTAATCTAATGATGAAAGTCTTTCTTATAGGTAGGTTGTATAAGTCTTCGTTGTTACCTGAAGATTTGGCGGCAGCGTCTACTCTTTTATTAGCATGCATACCCACATGTAAATCCACATAAATTTTACAATCGTATTTTTTTGCTGCAGTTGGTACAAATGGTTCTTTATCAATCGCAACAATGGATAAGTTGCGTAAATGGTTCCTGAGCTACTCATGGAACTTAAGGAATCTGTTATTATTAGGCACCTGTCTAAGTTGGCGTTCAGTGCATATTCTAATGCTTTGTTGATTGCAAATAGGTCTCCTGTATACACTGTGTTAAAATTTGAGATTGCGTAGGAAGCAAGTAGTCGTTGTGTATGAAGACACATCTCACTTCTTTTTCTGATTTGGAGGCATCAGTATAAATATGTTGGTATTTCTTGTACTCATCAATCTTACTGTAAAATTGATTAACCATGAAGGAAGCATTAAGTTGATTACTAGTCTTTGTTAAACTCAAGTCTCGGAAAGGTTTTCTGACCATCCAAGGAGGAACGGTTTAAAGGGTGGCTTGGTATATTTTATGGAAGACAATATTATTGCTGGCCATGTATGTGTTAAGTCTTTCATAAAAAGGAGGTTTAGTTCTTCTTTTGTTAAGATATGTTGTGTGTAAACGAGAAGCAAAGACATTGTTTCTGACAGGATTTTCACTATTTGCTGAAACGTTTGCAGCATGTGCTAGGCTAATATATTGTCTTAATTCCGGAGACATTTCTCCTACTAAACATAATAAGCTATCTGTAGGTTTGGTACAAAAAGCTCATACGGCTATTCTTATAACAACATTTTGAATTGTTTGCAACTCTTTCAAAAGTGATTGAGTGGTAGACCAGTACACTATTGAACCGTAATCGGAATGGGCCAGAAGGTTGCTCCGAAGATAAATTTGACAAAATATTTAACGACTCAGATAAAGGTCCAAATTACCAATTGTCTGAGAGTTCGAGTATCTTGGGTGATAATAAAGCAAATGATAATGGAAACAGCAATACACTCAAAGACGAAGTCCAAGGAGATAATAAAATAAAGACGCGTAAACGTAAGAGGAATTACAAGGTACAGGTGGTGAGCAGTATACATCGAAAAAGAATAAGCTAGTAACACCACGGGTACTGGGTCCAACGTGCAAAGAAACTTGCAAATTGAAATGTAGTGAAAATTTTTCACAAGAAAATCGTCACAATATTTTAAAACAGTTTTGGTCTGCTTAAATTGATATTAATTAGAAACGTCAATTTATCAATCAACTAATAAAGTAAAGCCCATTCATAAACGACGTAAAAGAACGGGAGAAAGTTAAATAACCGGAACAAAACTTTACGATACTCACTCGCCAAAGACCAGACGTATGTATTAGTTTGTAGATTATTTTACTTGAATACATTTCGCAGATATTCGCTAAAACCGCTTTATCGAAGAAAGGGACAGGAAAAAAGGTTTCTTCTTCTTCTAGTTCCATGACCGTTATCGATCGTTGGATATCATATTGGCTACCATATTCGCTATCGTGACTTTATTGACAGCAGCTCTAAATAACGATGTAGTTGATTTTCCATACCATTGCCTTAGATTTTTCAGCCATGATGTTCTTCTTCTACCAGGACCACGATTACCTTGGATCTTTCCCTGAATGATCAGTTGTAAAAGATTTTTCAGGGTGTCTCATAATATGACCGAAGTATTCCAGCTTGCGTTTCTTTATTATATTGACCAGTTGTGTTGTTTGGTTCAGCCGTCTAAGGACCTCCTCATTTCTAACTCTGTCGACCCAGCTTATTTTCAGTAGTCGTCTGTATACCCACATCTCAAAGGCTGTCAAGCGTTTAAGCATAGCCTCAGTTAGGGTCCACGCTTCTACTCCATACAGCAAACAGGAAAGATGTAGCAAGATATCATACGAACTCCAAGGTCAATGCTAAGATCGTGACTGCAAATGGTTGGGCAAAAAAAGGTTTCGCCCAACCAAATCAACGAAGAAGTGAGGCGTAGTGCAAGAGAACAGATTTTACAATTTCCTGTTGAACAGTCGCATTACCGGCGTAAAAAGACCAATACAAAGAACGATTTCCGAATTGGAAATTGAAACGTCAATAAACGTATTTTTATTTTTAATTGTGGCTTATTCCCAGTTATAAATAATAACAAATAACCTAGGATCACAATATTTTCAAAATGTATGAACTGTATAAGCAACAATGTGAGGAACAAAATATTTGATTTTGTTGATATTTGGAAAATATAGCCAAGCCATGGCTTTATATTAAAATGTTTAATCTTTCTTTAAATCGCCGATTAAGTACACATGCAATACTTTTGACGGTTTCCAAATTAAGCTGCGTGATTTATCAACGCTAGCAGTAAGCAAAAGCCTACAGGATGAATATAATAGACATCTGGTACCGGTATCTAACCAATACAATCTAAAAAAAGGGGAGTTAACGAGATGACTTCCTGCTTGCTGAAATTGATATTGTTTCCAAATATATCACCTACTGTTCTAAGATTTTATAATTTGGTCCGATAATTGCCCATCGCAAAATAAAAACCTCGGTATGATTATGTGCTACTTTTATATCCTGCAAATTTGTCCCAATCTTAAAAGTATGAGTCATAAATTTTTATTGAGAGGACATACACATCTAGAGGTGGATTTGCATCAGGCACGAATAGAAAGCGAATCAAAAATCCAGCCAGAGTTTTATATTATGACACCTTGGGATTGGCAACAGATCCTCAGAACGTGTAATAAAAAAAAATCCCTATGAAGTGTTAGCAATGAAAACGAATGATTTTAAGAGCTTTAAAATTATGTAGCTATCTCAACTGTCGCCTCATCTATCATGTAAGATATCAACAAATGAAGAACAGTTTTTAATATCTAAGGCCTTTTAGTTGCAGGTGAGGGCACATTAAATTAAATTAAATTAAATTAAATTCTTTATTTTCTTTTTGACAAACATAGTTTGTATAGAATTAGTCATAAATATACATTGCTACAAACTAAACACTAAACTAGACTAAACAAGACATGAAATGAATTTAAAAGCTAAACGAAATATAGCTAATATCTAAGATCTAAAAAATTCTTCGATTGTATAAAACACTTTTTCACATAAAAATTGCTTAAGATTCCTCTTAAATACATTTATTGAACTGGTGGACTTTACAACTGTGGGCAAATGATTAAACACTTGTAGCCCGTATACCCTGGGCGATTTATGTTTAGTGTTACCTTTTGAAAATGGTATATAAAGTTTATTACAATATCTAGTATTTAAATTATGCATATCACCACTCGTTTTAAACTGATGTAAGTTATTAAAAATAAAAACACATAATTCAAAAATGTATAGACACGACAATGTTAAAATTTTATATTTTTTAAAATATTCTCTACAACTAGTTAGTCGGGAGACACCAGCGACACAACGCAATATTTTCTTTTGTATGACGAAAATACCATTTGCATAACCAGACATACCCCAAAAACATATCCCGTATCTTAGCCTGGACTCTACGAGTGCATAATAAATCATAATTAGCTGATTTTCCGTCAGAACATATTTTAAATTTCTAATTAGATAGTTAATAGAACTCAACTTCGAAACAACCGCTCCACAATGCAACTTCCAATCCAAACTTTCGTCAATCGTTATTCCCAAAAACTTGCCTGACGACACGGTACCTATTTGCATGTTGTTAAAAGTAAGCTGAAGATTTTCCAAGTATTTTTGTTTATTGTGAAAATGTATAACTTGCGTTTTTTCTGCATTTAGATGCAACGAGTTATCGCAAAACCAAGAATATAAAGATGAAAGAAAATTATTACATTGATGTTGTAGGATTACGTTGGATTTGTTAGATAGAATAATTGACGTATCATCCGCATATATAGTAAAATTTACCGCTCTGTCCACTTGTACGATGTCGTTAATGTAGACTACAAAGAGAATTGGTCCTATTATAGATCCTTGGGGAACACCCATGTTTGTAGTAACAAGACTAGATCTACAACTGGTCACACAATCCTCGATCCTTGTCTGCAGGCTCACATATTGTTGTCTATTGTTTAAAAATGACATAATCCACTTTAAAGAGTTTCCTGTAATACCTATCTGTTTTAGTTTTTTAAATAATATTTCATGGTTCACGCAGTCAAATGCCCTACTAAGATCACAAAATATTCCAATAGGACATTCGCCTGCATCAATCAGACTGGTTAAATGAGCATAAAATGCATGGACTGCCGTATTAGTAGATTTATTTTCTTGAAATCCATGTTGATTTATAGTTATGATATTATTGTTTTTTAGATAACCATTTAATCTCTTTAAATATCCATACTCAAATACCTTTGAAAATATACTAGGAATTGTTATAGGCCTATAATTGCTGACCAGTTTTGGATCTCCTTTTTTAAAAATGGGAACTACTTTGCCTGTCTTTAAGTAATTAGGAAAATCCCCATTGCAAAAAGACAAATTGGTTAGATAAGTTAAAGGATTGATTATAAAAGGTAAAACTTTTTTCACCAAAAATGCAGGTATCTCGTCAAATTCACTAGAGGATTTGTTTTTGCATGCTTTTTTACATGCATCTGGTTATTTATTTTATTAAATAGATTTTAGAGGTGACTTTTACGAACTGGATCTCAATATACTCAGGAGAAATTCAAAACTAGGTGACATTAATTTGCCTCTTATTCGTGAAGGACTTAATCCACTACCCTCTACTAAATACCAACATTTGCAGAATTTATTAAAATGAGTTTTCAAGGTGTTTTATAGATTTTATAATAATTTACCACATTTTAATAAGTTATCAAATAAAACTGTTAGTGACGATTACGAATAAATCTACTGTACTGTAAAATGTTTATATTTTTGCATTAGTTACGAAATAAAAATTAATTGATGGATTCGACCGTTACTTGATGGAAATTAATTTTATGTAACAATAAAACACTGAAAACTTTGTTTTCAAACTTCCACAAAATTTATTTTAAATCTTATCACTACAGCTGTTTCGGCTGATAGTCTTTCTCAAGTGATCTATTTTTGGCATATACAGGCAAAATAACAAGAAGAATTGCCAAAATGCCAAACACCATTTTTTCCATGCACCTCAGTGCATGGAAAAAACAGATGTGTTACATGTGGTACAAATCATAATTCTCCCTTGTTTGAGTGCAGATCATGACTCTAGATATTCTGAATGTAAAGAAAGGAAAAAGACAAAAAAGTATTAAGGAACTTTATATTCTATTATGAAGCTAACCAAAACATTCAAAGAAAAACATCTAGCCCAAAGTTAAACAATAGGGATTTTCCTAATCTTGTAAATAATCTAGCCTCTGCAAATAGCATGTCAGTTAAAAGAGGAGATCAGTTGCTACATCCCTGTCTTCAAATTCTGTTTCTTATAGTTAGATTACAAAATTCACTTCATTAAAAAGAAAAAAACCATTAAATGTAGGTTTTGATCAGAGTTCGCACTCTAAAGTATTAAATAATCCCAATGGGAGATATCCCAAAGATTCTCCTAGTCACTTTATAAATAACTCCTAGAGGCAAAGAGATTTAAATCAGGATATATTAATGCTTAATATCCTACAATCCTAGTTTTGATGCAGATGTTCAATTTCAACTCACCTTTTTACCCAAGTATATTTTAAATATACTAAATATGTATTCAAATCATGAATGTGTTGCTTGTGTGAGTCCATATCAAATAGGTAAAGAAATAATAATAAGACTTACTCACAATCAATTTAATTTAACAATCTGACGACCGGTTTCGCTTTCTATAAATAACTTTGTATCTCGACCTGAAGATGCTTTGCAAATTATAGAAAGCGAAACCGGTCGTCAGATTGTTAAATTAAATTGATTGTGAGTAAGTCTTATTATTATTTGTTTACCTATTAAATATGTATTGTCTTTTGGACAACCTCATTTCCAAAACATGCTGGTCTTCTTTAGTCAAATCGATCAACAAACCTCTACTTATCATGGGTGATTTAAATTGTAATCATAGAACATGAGAAAGCTTAAAAATAGTGTTAATGGCAGAAATATTTTGCAAACTGCAGAAGATCTTAAGATTGGTTTGTCCTGATGGCAGCAAATCAGTAGTTGATTTATCATTGGCCTCGATAGATGTTGCACCTAAAATTAGTGGATGGACCACCATTCTAGATACTGGATCTAGTGATCATATTCCTATTCTATGCCATCTAGGTATCCCAACACAGGACTCTAATCAGGTGTCTAAAACAAGAAATTTCAAAAAGACTGATTGGTTTTTTTTTCATGAAAAACTATTGCGTGTATTTTCTCATCGTTTCCAATTGAGGACTATAAAAGTTTTATCAAATATATATCATCAGTGACAGACAAATCAATTTCGTGGACCTCCTCTCATAACATTACATTCCATGGTGGGATGATTCATGTGCTCATATAATAGAAAAGAGAGTTTTAGCCAATAATACATTAAAACATTATCCTATTGTTGAAAACTATATAGAGGCTAAAAAATTTATAGTGAAAGCTAGAAAATTTCTAAAATTAAAGCGAAAAATAAGGTTTAGATTCTTTCATAGCAAACTAAATAGAAATAATCTCCTATAAGATATTTGAAATAAAATTAACAAGGTTTTTGGTAGTAAATTGTATCTTATTGCCACCTGAGGAGGTAGCCTAAGAAATTTAACATCTCTCTCACCTATTTCTGGAGACTTTGAATTACTTTTTAGACCTTTATTATTACTGTTTATTTAATTTTGTAATGAATGTATCCGGAAGGGACAGGTTCCTATCTCGTGGAAACAAACGGTCATATTACCCATTGTTAAGCATGGAAAGGATAAAACTGACTCACTTAATTATAGGCCAATTGCTCTTTCATCGTGCGTTGGTAAAATGCTGGAACCATTAATTAAAAATAGAATTTAGTGGTTCTTAGAACACAATTATATTTTAAATCCATTGCAACTTGGTTTTCAAAGGGGTAGAGGGAGCATGGAATGCATTTTATTACTAAATTCTAAAATACTACAAGGATTTTCATTGAATCAATTTACCTTAGGACTTTTCCTAGATAAATTACTATTTAACTGGAAATAAGCCACAATTAAAGATAAAAAATTGTTTATTGACGTTTCAATTTCCACTTCGGAAATCATTCTCAAAAAAAAAATTGTTTAATTTACTGTTTGTATTTTGATAACGATTTCCGAAGTGGAAATTGAAACGTCAATAAACGTTTTTTATCTTTAATTGTTGCTTATTCCCAGTTAAATAGTAATTAATTTAAAATGCCACAAGAAAATAGCTTAAGAACACTATTAATTATGCTAGATATTTCTGCAGCTTATCATAGTATCCACCTCTCTTTTATACTTTAAACTAATTAAATATTCATTATAACATTCCTATTCAACTATCAAATGTCATTTATTCAATATTACATGATCGTAATATTTATGTAAAAGACAAAACTGGTCAAATAAATGGTCCAAGAAAAACTAGTCAGGGCTGACCTCAGGGTTCTCCTCTAAGTTTATTGTTATTTAATCTGTACTCCCTATGTTTATATGAGATTATTCCAAGCGGTTGTAATCTGATACAGTATGCAGATTATTTGGTTATTTTGTTTATTGGGGCTGGTCTACTTATATTAGTTAATTCTTTAAACTTGTTAATGGAAAGGATGAATATCTGGTTATTAGAATACAACTTTAATCTATCTTACAATAAGTCCTCAGCAATTATATTTCTAATAGGGGATCGTAAAGTTATTCCTCCGAACGTAAAAATTAGAGGTCATGCAAGTAAAAAGGTAAATTCAGTGAAATATTCAGGGGTAGTTATTTAAAAAAACCGAAAGTGAGAATCATAATAATATGTTGATTTAATATAATTAAAAGTAAGTCGGAGCTTAAATTTATTGAGTGCTCTATGTGGAACATATTGGGGTATATTATATATATACATACATATATATATATATATATATATATATATATATATATATTAGTTCATAATGGTTTGATATAGAGTCATTTAGATTATGGATGTCAAATTTTGTCAGATTGTCCTAAGACGCTAATCAACAGGTTAGATAAATTACAATATAAGAATATTCGTATCATAACAGAATGTATGCGATCTAACCATATTCATGCATTGTTAGGTGAAATTGGTCAAATTGGTCAAAATGTGGAGACATTAACATATACACAACAATAACAAAAAAAAATGAAATTCATCTGTCTAAATGCAATGATTTTTTCCTTTGCTTTAAATTCCTTTAAGATGCACTATCAATTTTTTTTCTTTTATTATTGAGTTAATGCCTCGACAACTATGATCATTGGCATGGTACAGTCAGGTACCTAGTGTAGTGTGTGTGTGTGTGTGTGTGTGTGTGTGGTGTGTGTGTGTGTGTGTGTGTGTGTGTGTGTGTGTGTGTGTGTGTGTGTGTGTGTGTGTGTGTGTGTATGTATGTTTGTGTGTGTGTGTGTGTGGAGTAATTGTCTTGATACTTAGCAAAGTCGACGTCATTGTCTGCGGTCCCTCTTGTGAGTACCGATCGCACTCACTATCAAATTAAAGTGATTAAAGTCTCTCATTTGTGGTTATAACAAAGTGTAAGTTTAATATCAGAAGCTTTGGTTAACCAAGCAGTGGTAAGTATCTTTTTTTGTTTAAGGAGAAGGGGTTAGAAATTTGTAAATGCAATGCCACAAAAATTTATTAAAGTTTTTTATAGACAGACGGATCTAAATTATCTGAGTAACACTTGCGAATATATTTCCAAAAACTTAGTGAGATTTATTTATCTTGGCTTTGTTGAAAAAAAAACTAAGCTTAAAAGATACACTTCTTTTTCCATTGGACAATATTAATAAGTGACGATGACAACATTAACTATATTTACGACATTACTACTAATGCAATCCACTAAAATAAAAATGTTAAAATGAATCTCCTGCTAATAAAAATTAACAAATCTAAGCTTCTACTAACGGATATGAAATATTATTATAATTTTATTATAATCTACTTTATTTCCATTTTAAAAACTTTAAAAATCCGTCTACATTTTATTTTATGATCTTAATAACCGCGTTTCTTTATTTTGTAACTTCTACTTAACTGATTTAAACCAATGAATTTTATGCTGATTGTATACAGAAATTGGCTTAACACCGGCGTATGGCCCTTTTAACTGACATTTTCAGTACATTAGCATAATTTAAAAAAATACATTATAAATTGATGTATATCATTTCGCAAAAACTGTTCGCTAAATATTCCCCATAATATCGACGGTTTATTGCGATGTTACGTTACTTCTACTTTGGAAGTCAATATGCGGTCTCATATTTCTCACATTATGCTCGTCGCTAGTCACATGGAGAAATTTCCCCCTTGTGAAAACGAGCGCTCACTCACATTTATAATCCCTTAGGAAAAAATAAAAACTCAGAAAAGCTTACGCGCCAAGGCAAAAACAGGGACGAACTTTACTCTAAAAAGGAATTATGTAAATTTATAGCTCAAATCCGCAGTTGTTTCTTTTCATCAATTTATAATTGGCAACCCTAAATTCTATCTTCGCGTTTTTTTAGGATACAGCCATGGATTTAAGGACCGCATCTTGAACGGTTTTTATAACGCACTCAATATGATTTTGAATTATGTAAATAATTTTGGATGTATCCTGTTTAAAAAAGTACTAAGATCGACAAGGCGCCAAGTAAGTTTACCTATTTTCTCAAATTGATATTGTAAAGACAATAAAGTCTAACATTTGATTGATCAGAAGTATCACGGTGACTGAAAGTATTTTCGGATGTACTTTCGATAATTAACTTCAGTTATGTTAAATTGTAGTTGTAGCTTCTTTCGTGGATATATTGGTAGTAGCTCTGAGATGTTAGCGTCTTAGGATATTATTGCAATATATTGGCTGCCTTTTTCCTGCAGTGATTATTTTTCAAGGTAACCTTTTTGACTTGGCTGCACTATACCGATAACGAGCAAGGAGTCAAAATGTTAAAATGTTTTCGACTAATCCACCTTGTATCTGAAGAAATACAATACATCAGTCAACCTTATAATCCGATTATGAAGGTATTTTGGTTACAGATGACCGACCAGTGTCGTATAGTATATGATTGAAACATTTATTTGAACTAAATAAATATAATTACTATTAAACTGCGAATAAGCCACAATTAAAGATAAAAATAGGTTTATTGACGTTTAAATTTCCATTTCTTTATTTCTATTTTATTTAATTTTAATTTTCATTCAATTTAGTTTGTATTTTAAGAACGATTTCCGAAGTGGACATTGAAACGTCAATAAACGTATTTTTATCTTTAATTGTGGCTTATTTCCAGTTTAATAGTAATTAATTCACAATGCCACAAGAAAATAGCTTCAGAACAATATAAATAATATTTAAAAAATTATTTTTTATTAAACATCACTTTAATAATGCTACCTAAAGTTAAAATCAAAGCTAAATAATTATCAAATAGTTGGAAGTAAATTTATGATTTTCTTGGTTCTTTTCACTGCTTAAGATAAAATAAAATATTACTTATTCTTTTGACCACATGGTCAGTTGCTGTGCTAATTTTTTAATAAGTTGCTAAATGTTGTTAGTTAATTGATTGTTTATACAATACTACCGTATAATGTCCATTAACTTGAGTTTTATTCACAAACTTGTTAATATCTTTGACTGCTACATGTCTTTTTAAGGTAACACTTATAACATCTTTTCCATGATTGTGTGGTTATCATATTGTACTTTTTAGATGAACTGATGATGCTTTCAAAATACGAAAGCGAAACGTCTTCAAAATAGATAAAGTAGCCTATCAACTTTGTCTTTTATTTCTCCACCTTGAGACCGATATAAGAACCCACCACTCTTCTCAGTGATCCTTATAATATATATATATATATATATATATATATATATATATATATATATTATATATATATATATATATATATATATATATATATATATATATATATATAAATATACATATATAGCATCCACGCAATACTTGACGCTCTAAATCATTGTTACACCAGAAATGAAAAACAAACACTAATATTTTCAGATTTATTAAGTTATTTACAGGCCATTAAACATGTTTTTCCTACACACATCAACCTATTTCTACTTAAAGACGCGTTGCAACAGCTCCAATTTGAGCTAAGCAGATAATGAGCTAGCAGACAAAACAGCGTTTGGAGCAATAAACAATGTGAATATTCCTACTACAACAGGTATCCAATATTTTCTTCTTCTTCTTCTTCTTCTTCTTCTTCTTCTTGTTCTTCTTTTTATATAGACATGACTGTCTGTTTTTCAGTGTGCCTCTAGTAAATTGTCATACCCATTTATTGATGTTCTTCACCTTGCATCTACGTCGTCATATATCTGTACTTCTAGCTCTGTCCTATAGTAGCCATGGAAAATACAGTTACTTTGTAGTAATAGGTTCCATCGTTTCGGTGGCAGACAGGTAATAGGTTCCGGTAACCTATTACTTTTGTTACCTATTACCCAAGCTGTAAGCAGCTCCATTCCGCTTGGCTTGCTATAATTTCTTGTAGTAATCATAATATCTTTTTAAATAAACGAATACTTTCTACTGTTTATAGTTTATTTTGTTTCAACCATGAGTGATAAACATTCTGCATATGTTTGATGGTTGTTAAAAATAAACATTAAACATATATTATACTAGTATACTATAAATTATAAATCATATAAACATAGTCTCCGTCTTAATAAAGCTCATAGCTCATCATAAATTCGGTGACAATGACCATCCTATTCTGTTACCGATTGAGCTAATGATTACCATCGTTCGATGTTGTCACGTCAACATATCGAATGCCGATTTCGAATACCAACGTTATAGTTACACTGTGACAAAAGTAATAGGCAGTTTCCTGTAACCTATTATTGAGAAAACGAATACTTATTGGTAATAGTGTTATTTATCCGAATACGTTATATAACGCCCATCTTTATCCCATAGTGTCTTACCAACATCTCTGCTGTTTCTAGCATTATTTTTGTCCTCTCTGTGTCAGGTCTTGTTTCTGCCGCATATGTCATTATTGGTCTGATGACTGTTTTGTAAATTCTGCCTTTCGTTTATTTTCCGATATTTTAATTTCTTCATATTGTTTCAACTAGGCAGCTTGCGTCTTTGTTTGCTCTATTCACTTGATCTTTCACTTCAGTTTCGAGCTTTCCGTAACTAGATAATCTCATGTCTATGCTGCTTACAAAATTTAATGAAGTTTTGTCTTTGTACCATATTGTTGTTAGTCATGACTTTTAACTCCTTTGACTCCTTCTTCTTGTTTTTCTATTGTACCTTTTTCAAACATTGATACACGGTATTGATAATTCGTCGGCCCTGACTGTGAACAACACGGCATGTTATTCTTTGTAAAGAAAGTAAAAATACAAAAATATTTTAATTAATTAATTATGATTGATCTAAAGGTAAAGTAAAAAAACATATCACGTGAATTGTTATCAAATGTTTTTATTTTTCTATAAAAACTCCAAAAAATTATAATTTAGTTATATTCCGACAAAAGATTAAAAAAGTTAAAATTAAGTATACACTGTACACACCAGTCTCAAGAAACAAAATAAAGGAAGAAATTTTATTTAAATTTCCTCAAAATTCATATCAAAATCAGTTTCTTTAATTTGTTTTCATAACACTTAGTGTAAATTTTCATTAAGTCTTAATCGTATACATTTTTGTTTAATAAAAGCTATAATCAGTAAACGCTTGATCACTGGTTTTTGATTCAACCTTGCTGGTATTGTAATGCCTTTTTAAAATCTTTACGAATAAACAAAACAAAGCAAAATGAATTCCGCCATTAGCATTGATTTACATTTTTATTATTTTTCAACACACAAATTTTATGAAGTTGGATACAAACTTACGTCAGTCCGTCACTGAAAATATATAGGCATACCGTTATGCCCTTCTCTGAGATGACAAATATCTATATTAAATATTCCTAATGGCTTATACGCGAACAACGTTTTGTATTGACAACATAGTGCTATGGAGGTCTGAATATATGCATTAAACGCGTTGATTGAATTCAATAAATATTAAATGAACCTGCTAACATGATTATGGAAATAAAAGATTAGAGATCATTAAAGATACGGCGTGAGTTATAAATATTTGAACCGGGACTAGGGAATAAATTTATAAATATTCACTTAATATTTATAAATTATTACAAAAAAAAATGTTTTTACTTTGACAGTCTGCCATCACTTTTTCACGAAAGTTCATGTTTACTATCAGTTACAACAAGAGATAGTTGTTCGTCTACTATTAACTTGGAAAAATACTGAATATCCTCAAGTTTTTTGAGAACTTACACTTGTTGCTAGTTTGACCTGTGTCTATTATTAAAACTAAGAAAAAAAACTTCCACTTTTTTCATTTCACAGCTGTTTAAAGTGTGTTTCCAAGAGGTTTTCCACGACGGTTACAGTTTCCTGAGCAAAGATAATGATGTTAAATATTTATTTACATAAGCATACTACGTTTACCTATAAATCACCGTTTACCAAAAAGGGGATAATCCACAAAACAACCATTACTGGAAAGAATAAATCTGGCAAGCTGTAAGACAGTGTAATCTAAACATTTAGTGTTAGTGTGGCATTCTATCAACTACTGGGCTATGTGCTCTTCCTCCAAATTAAAAGGGAGATTATAATTTACGTTTTTAACAAAATACTTTCATAAATATTTTAATTTATTTTAAATTTAATTAATATAAGCTATAACAAATGTGGCTGTATACGCGTATTATTAAAATTCCTGCACGTCCACATGCAAAAAAGAGTAGAGGGAAAAAAAGGCTTGGGAAAAAATATAAAATCTTGACTAAGGAATACCTGAGATTGTGCTATCCTTAGTATTGAATAGATATTTCACGTTGCAAAAGATAGGATAACCTTTTGGTTAACGTAACAAGTTTTTTATCGGTAAGTCTTTTCTAAATATTCATAATTTATAGCGTCTTATACGTCTTTTTATAAACTAAAGTAACCCAGAAATCTAATAAATATCCTCTTATGCACGAACCATTTTGAACTAGAGGTCTATTGGACGGTCAGGATAGCGTTCATTAAAAATTCTTATCGACTCACAGTAATTCCGGCAAGCTTTTGTGACTATTTTGCAGTTTTTTTTTTTGTAAATTAAAAGGTTTAATAACATTTTAAAATTCACGATAATTAAAATTATTTTTAAATAGCAACAAAATTGAAGTTTTTAATACTATTTATTTATGGTAGCTGTTTAAAAACAATTTAGTTAGGTACGTAGGTACAGTTGCGGTCACGGAATAGTTTACACCTTACTTTTTATATTGTAATACTGTAAAATTGCAGTGTCGTACGGATTTGATAAATGTCAAAGTCAAAAAATTTCAAAACGTCAATGCTTTCGCGAGTGTTCAACAATAAAATAAAAGTATATTAAACTCTTCCAAAATGGTTAGAATACATTTGAATTATGCGCAAAAAGCAAGAGCAATTGCCAAACTCGAAGAAGGTTGGTCACTAAGGCAAGTTGCTGCTGATTTGAACGTGAGTCATATGTGCATATGGAAGATTAAACAAAGATGGGATAATTTTCACTCTATAGCACGGTTGGGCGGTTCAGGAGGGCAGAAGATTTCCACAGATCAACAGGATGAGATGTTAGTAGATTATTTGAGAGAATCTCCTTTTGCCACAGCTCAAAAGGCAAGAGAAGAGGCAGCGTTTCCAGGCAGTATTACTAAGAACACTTCTTCTTAATATAGTCAGTGCAAGAAAATATACTTACGTTTTGTCTATACACATAGCCACTAATGCTTTTTCACGGGATGTCATACTAAATAGCGCAATATAAACAATAAACTTTCAAAAACACACCAAACATCTCTAGTTGCAAGCTACGAGATACTGAAATGAAACTCGTACCCCAAGATTGTTGACACTATCATCGTATGACCTCACTGCGCAGCAGCTGCTGTTATAGATGCTGTGTATTTGCATAAACCCAATGATTAATATTGCAGATGCCAAAACACAGCAACTGATATTTACTGTGTTTTGACATGGGAAAATGGAACTAGCAGTGTAGATACTGTGTTTTGAGTAAGCCATATCTTCAAAACCAGTCAAGATAGTACTGCATATGTCGGCTCTAAAAATGCGCAATAACACAGTATGTACAGTTGCGGTCACGGAATAGTTTACACCTTACTTTTTATATTGTAATACTGTAAAATTGCAGTGTCGTACGGATTTGATAAATGTCAAAGTCAAAAAATTTCAAAACGTCAATGCTTTCGCGAGTGTTCAACAATAAAATAAAAGTATATTAAACTCTTCCAAAATGGTTAGAATACATTTGAATTATGCGCAAAAAGCAAGAGCAATTGCCAAACTCGAAGAAGGTTGGTCACTAAGGCAAGTTGCTGCTGATTTAAACGTGAGTCATATGTGCATATGGAAGATTAAACAAAGATGGGATAATTTTCACTCTATAGCACGGTTGGGCGGTTCAGGAGGGCAGAAGATTTCCACAGATCAACAGGATGAGATGTTAGTAGATTATTTGAGAGAATCTCCTTTTGCCACAGCTCAAAAGGCAAGAGAAGAGGCAGCGTTTCCAGGCAGTATTCGCACTGCACGTCGAAGAATTAAAGCAAGTGGACTGCTAAATTGTGTAGCTGCACGGAAACCTTTTTTGACTGAGGATCACAAGAGGAGACGAGTTGAATTTTGTAATGAATTTATAAACCGCGATGAGAATTTTTGGTCTAGGGTTGTATTTTCCGATGAAAAAGTATTTCAGTCGTATAATAATGGTCGAATAAGAGTTTATAGGCCGAGAAATCATAGGTATGATGAACAGTATACGCATCATTTAAGAAATAGTGGAGGATTCTCTGTCAACGTATGGGGATGGATAAGTGCCGACGGCCCGGGCGTTTGTTATCATGTAGAGGAGAAGTTAACATGATTATATTACAAACATATTATTGAACACACAATGTTGCCATCGGTGATCCAGAGATTCATCAACAACGACTTTATCTTCCAACATGACAATTGCCCGGTGCATACGAGTAGAATTGTTCGAGAATGGCTAGAAGAGACTGATGTTAATGTTCTTCCGTGGCCTTCCCGTAGTGCAGACTTTAACCCCGTCGAAAATGTGTGAGCAGAGTTAACAAAGAAACTAAATGAAAGAAACCTTAGACCACGGAATAGAATTGAATTATGGGAAGCAATTGAGCAGGCATGGGAAGAGCTTGTTAACTATAACATGAGGGGATTGGTGCTATCTATGAACAGAAGACTGCAAAATTGTATTGACAAGAATGGGGCTTTCACCAAATATTAATTATTATTTATCATTGTTTATCGTTATTTAATATAAAATAGATTTAAAATAAAATGCATATTAAAAAAAAAGACTTCTTTATTTTCGTTATTAAGATCATAATCCATTTTATTAAAAAACTGTTTTCTATATTTTTCATTTTGTAAAATATTTTGATATTTTAATTTTAATCTACCTATTCTAGCTAGTACACCACTGGCAACGTCACTTTGACGTAAAAGGTGCGTTTAAACGAAGTAAAAATTTAAAAAATGGGCTCCTAGATACGTGAACCTGTAAACTATTCCGTGACCGCAACTGTACATTGAAACTCTTTCTCGCATATTTAGATTCCATAAATTTTCCAATCAAAAGTATTTTTTCTGTTAATTTTTGAAATCAGTGTTTCAAAAAGTTTTAAATGAGGAATCACATAATGTATTTTCTCATTTAAAAAAAGTTATGACTGTCACCTGAAAACGATTCGCGTATAGTGGCGAAACATTGATGCTATTATATAGTATGATTATTTTAAAAATCGACATATTTAAGAGTTTTGCTCAAGTGCTAAAAGTTATTAAATTAAGAGGGTCGTAATACTTATTCCAGCGCATGTTAACGCATATTAACGATCAGTGGAATCACTCAAGTTAAATTAAACAGCGCATATATGGAAGGTTATAGCAGCGTTTGTTAACATGTACAATGTTTTCCTTATTTTGCAATAAATATCAAGAACCACTCCTTCTTCAGTGGCAAGAATTCTGGGTTTCTCTATGTGATATAATCTTATTCTACCTAATTTTTATTGGAAATAAGCCCCAATTTTACTTTAAATTAAGTTTATTTTACGTTTTGGTTTCCACTTGAGAAATCGTTTTTAAAATACAAAATATTATATATAGTACAGTCACTGAAAGTTTTCACTCCGATTATGTTGAACCTCCATAGATTTTCATGACAATTGGTGAGTAGTTAAAGAATACCTTAGGAAACAAAAACTACATGGTGTAAATTTGCTGTTTTACCCTGGGGTGGTTGCCACCCATTCTAGGGGGTGGAAATTATTTTATTAAAAATAACCACAAGAATCGATAAAGAGACCAAATCTAAACAAAATTTAAATGATAAAGTTATTAAAATAAATTAATACTTTTTGAGTTACTGAAGATCAAAGATTTTGATTTTTCTTGAAAAAAAAATGCATGTTCTAAAGCGGTTTTTCATAAATAACTCAAGTTTTTATAAAAAGTTTTCATTACCAAAATTGAAGCTATTAAAAAATTTAATAAATTCCTTGTTTCAAAAATCTTTTAATGTTAATTCAAAACGAGTTATCGGTAATTTAATGTTTTTTGGAGTAATCAAATCTGAATATTCAAGCTTATTAAATAAGGGGAAAACAATGCATTTTATAAAATATACTTATTGAACACTTTTCAAAGTACTTAAAAATACCTATAAAATGAGCTCTAGAAGAACTAAATAGCAATAAAATTAAGCAAGTTATGATAAAAATAAGAGGACCCTTGCAAATTTTTATAGAAAAAGTGAAAAATAAAACATACGCCATTTCCACAAAAATTAAAATTTATATTAATTCCTATAAGACTTTCTTTATTTTAGCATAAGTAATGATCACAAAAATTTTGACTTGATTGGAATGAATATTTTTGAAAAAAAAATTTGATTTAAAAAAATCAGAATTTTTCAAATTTTCATTTTCTTTTGAGAATAACTACAAACATACTGAATATACTTAAAAAATGATAAAGAACAAAATTTGAGGTTATTTTTTTAACAAAAACTTTTATTATTTTATTTCTTTGTAGTATAAAAAATAACTGAGATAAAAACGTTTGAAACCTAAATTTTACTGCGAGATCCATGTGACCGTGGTGCTTTAATCTTTTATCTTTTAAAAAATAAGGAAATTAAAAGATTAAATTTAACACGACTTTATAGCCCTTGAAATTACCTTGCTAACAGTTTTTAAATGAATCTGATATCGTAAAAATTAACGGAGTTATTGTATAAATATCAATAACATTTTTTTAGAAAAACTTTGAAGTAGAGATTTTGTATGTATGTATAGGAAAAAAGATAGGTAATAAGAACTAGACGTGTCGATAGGTATATGCTCACGAAATATACATGTATGGATGTGTGTATGTATATTATAAAGATAGAAGAAGCTAGTGACAGAAATTCTGTATATCTGCTCGAAAACATAGTGGGACTTTCTAGTATACTGTGTATCTATTGAATATTTCAGTATAACTAATCAGATATCACTGCAAAGTTCAAGGTCACTTAATCGATAATAGCAAAAACTCAGTTACATGCAAGCGGCCGAAGCGTAAACATCCATATATTTAGCATTGAATATAAATTCTCCCTCTTACTAACAAATTAAATTTTTATAAGTCACATAAGCATTGAACAAAATTTTTAGGAGATGTGGAAAGTTTATCATAACCAATAAAAAAGCTTCAAAATGATTAAAGTTATTAAACCCAATAAAAAACCATTTTCCATTATTTTTAAAACAAGGGGTAGTTCTTAAGGGTGCAAAATTACGCAATAAATAAATAAATACTTTAAACTCAGTAAATGAGATTTCAATTCAGTAATGTATTATTCAAATAAAGTTTTTTGAAATTAAATTTTTCAATGATTCTGCTTTAAGTGGGTGGTTTTTAAGGTTTGAAATTTCACAGTCAATAATAAATTATATCATAAATAATAAATAAACTCTTTGAGTAATATTAATATGCAATTTGCTCTTTCAGAAATATAAAAATATAATTTTTGCATGATTTTCGATTTAACTGATAATTGCTAAATGGGTTAAAACATTAATTAAACTCATAAATCATGCTTATAAATGTTGCAAAATATTTTTTATTTAATTAATCGAGATTACTTT
Source organism: Diabrotica balteata (assembly GCA_918026665.1). Classification (NCBI taxonomy): domain Eukaryota; kingdom Metazoa; phylum Arthropoda; class Insecta; order Coleoptera; family Chrysomelidae; genus Diabrotica; species Diabrotica balteata. The sequence continues at coordinate 74,451,046 of OU898280.1, read as the reverse complement.
TGCCAGAATGTTCAATCTGCATTTTTTACCAATTTTAACAAAAATGGTGGATTTCACCCCTAAAATACAAAAAGCGCAAGTTGAGCATATTATATCACTTTTAGAGTTAAGGGTAAATATACTCAGTCCCAAATTTTCATGCAAATAGATGGAGGTTCACCGAAATCGAAGGTAATAGTTGATTTTTACCTTCATTCACTGTACTAATAATGCTCAAAGTACAACTCACAGAACATTCGGGTAGATAAAAAATCTTCTGGTTCCATAATCTTAGAAAAAAATATTCACTCTCTACCATTAGACCAATATAATAACAGCAACCAAAATGAAAACGTATTGGATAAGGGTCCCATGGAAAATATTACATTCTTCTTCTTAAGGTGCCGTGCATTTCTGCGTAGGCGTCCACCGTACATCGTCTTGTCAGGTGAGATGTTAAATATTCTGGTTTAAATAATTCTGTTTTTAGCAGCATTGCGAAGCATTTCATAGCTGTGGATTCCTGTCCATTGTCGAATATTGCGCAGCCATGACATTTTTTTACGTCCGAGACCTCTCCTACCCTCTATTTTCCCTTCGAGAATCAGTTGCTGAAAAGTGTATCGTTCTCCTCGTATAATGTGCCCCAAGTATGCAGTCTTCTTACTTTTTACATAATTAAAAAGTTCCCTATCCTGTAAGCCCGCTCTTCTGAGTACTTCCTCATTTCTGACCCTGTCCGTCCATGATATTCTGAGCATTCGACGCAGGCACCACATTTCAAACACTTCAAGTTTGTTAATGGAACTGGCCTTTAACGTCCATGCTTCCATTCCATACAGGAGAACAGGCCACACGTAACATTTAAGCATCTTGTATCGGAGATTGAAGTCCAATTTGCGATCAGTCAGAAACTTACGAAGCCTCAAAAAAGCATTTCTGGCTTGTTCAACTCTGCTCTTTATTTCATTCTCGGGGTCCCAACCCTCATTCAGCAAACATCCCAAGTATTTGAATTGCCTGACTTGTTCGATTTCTTCTCCAGAGACATATATCTTTGCGTTGGGGTAATCATTTCTACTTATAATCATTGATTTTGTCTTCTTGATATTTATTTTCAAACCCCGAGCTTCACTTGCAAGAGTTAGATCATTTAAAAGGCATTGAAGATCTTCGATGTTATCTGCCACTATGGCTGTATCGTCGGCATACCTGATGTTATTAATAAATATGCCGTTAACTTTAATACCCTTATTAGAGTCCTCCACTGCTTCTGCGAAGGCTTTTTCTACGTATAAATTGAACAGCATTGGGGACAGTATACAACCTTGCCTTACTCCTTTTTTAATGGAGAAATCTTCTGTTTCGTTGAAATTTTGAAGACGTACTGTTGCTGTCTGATTCCAATACAGATTGGCGATGATTCTTATATCCTTTGCATCCAATCCCAACTCTTGTAGGTATTTTATCATCAATTCATGTTTTACATTATCGAATGCTTTCTCGTAATCGATGAAACAGATAAAAACATCCTTTCTTTGATCTAAACAATTCTGTATCAATGTTTGCATACTAAAGATCGCTTCTCTCGTGCCAAGTCCATTTTTGAAACCAAACTGACTCCATCCACTGACCTCTTCACATTTCTTAAACAATCTAGTGTGAAGTATTCTCAGGAAAAGTTTTAAAAAGTGACTCATTAGGCTTATTAGTCGGTGGTCCTTGCAGAAGTTCGCACGTGGTATTTTTGGTAGGGCAATAAATGTAGATCGAAGCCAATCTTTTGGAATCTGGCCCGTATCGTAGATGTCGTTAAAGAGCTTGACAATAATGTCTAGGTTTTCTTCATTAAGTAACTTGATTGTTTCTGCGTACATATCATCTGGTCCTGAAGTTTTGTTACTTTTTAATAGTTTGATAGCGTGTACAATTTCAGCTTTCAAAATACTTGGGCCATACAAATGGTCTCCCAATTGTGGTGGTTTTTGTGTTCTGTCATCATTGAACAAATTGGCTGTGTACATTTTCCAAGTATTAAGTATATCGCTAGGGTCCGTTATTAATTCATTTTGGTCATTATGTATACCAGTGACTTGTTTTTTCTTGAAGACACCAGCAATTTCCTTAATTTTCTTGTGAAGATTGAAGCTGTCGCCAAGTTTATATAGGCTTTCAGCCTCGGCGCAAAGTGTAGTCATCCAGATCTCCTTCGCCGCTATAATTTCTTTACGAATTTGACTGTGTATATTTCGGTACCCTATTTCGTCCTGCCTGATCTTACACTGCCTGCGTTGTTCCATCATCTCTACTATTTCTTCTGTCATCCACTCATTCTTGGTAGTTGTTTTACTCTCGAGTAGAAAAGTGTTGTTCAACTCATCAAATGATTCTTTTATGGTGGTCCATGACTTTTCAACATCATTCTCAGTTGCCATATTAGAGAACCTATTGTTTATTTCCTCTGTGTACGCTTCATTTGTTTCATTATTTTTGAGTTTTCTAATGTTTACTGATGCCTTCTGGTGTTTTCTTTTAGCTGTAGCGAGCCTCAGTTTGATATTTGCTACTAAGGGATTGTGGTCGGATCCTATGTCTGCTCCAGGTAATGCAGATACCTTAGTAATAGCATTCCCGTACCTTCTATTAATTGTCACATAATCTATTTGGTTCCTTATAATGCCCTGATGTCGGTCTAAAGGCGACTTCCATGTGTAAAGCCTCCTGGGTGGTAACTTATACCAAGTATTCGTTATGACTAGATCTTTGTCTTGACAGTACTGTATCAATCTGTCCCCTCTGTCGTTTCTCTGACTAAGACCATATTTTCCAACTACGTGATCTACAGCTCCTTCCCCAACTTTTGCGTTGAAGTCTCCTAATACGATGTTAATTTCGTGATTCTTAGTCACCTTTAAGGCTTCGTCTAGCTGTTGATAAAATCGCTCTAGTTTTTCTTCTGGCTTGTCTGCTGTAGGGGCGTAGACTTGTATAATATTTATGTTAACTTTTCCATGCAACTGAATAAGTATGACTCTTTCGGAGATCGGGACAAAGTTCTTCACGGAGGCGCGCAAATTTTCGCTTATCAGAACTCCCACCCCATGTATGTGGTGAGGGTCTGTGCTATCACTGCATGAGTAGTAAAGGGTTTTACCAGTAGTATTGATCATGCCTGTGCCTTCCCATCGCAATTCGCTTATGCCGAGAATATCGATGTTAATTCTGTTCATTTCCTGAATTAGATTTTGTAGTTTGCCTGCTGCAAATAGGCTTCTGACATTCCACGTAGCAATTTTGATTGTCTTATCAAGTTGAAACCGGGAGATTCTTCGCACCCCTTGACCATTTAAGGCCTGCCCGGGACTAGGGGCCGTTTGTTTTGTTTCTTCCAACATGACAAGAAAAAATCTACGGACGGATGTCCTGAGGAATATAATGCGGTAGTTTCCTACTTGCTTTCCGCATCGCAGTACCGTAGCCCTCTAACTGTTTCAGTCTCACCTACGGTATTCTAGTAAGAAGCCGGTTTAGGATCATTTCCTTTACGCCTAATTCTAGTACTGGTGATCGCTGCTGCCCTTCACCAGGTTGATTCTATACTATCCCTAGAAACAGGGTTGCCACTTCCGTTGAATTCGCTGAACCGAATACTATATTCTCCACCTTCATCATCGTTGTGGTCTTCACCCGTATCCCTGGGCAAGGGGGCCGTGTTATACCCCACGGAACTGGGTCCCTATCTGAACTTAGCCATCTACTAGCTCCGGTCTACTGAAGCAAGAGATGCCCACTTTATTTACTCATATGAGCGACAGAGAAGGTGGCTCTGTGCCCTATGAGCCGAGTTAATGGGAATATGTGATACCATTCCCAAAAGCAATATTACATTAATGACAGATAACTCTGCCGTATACTAATATGTTACCAAAGTACAAAATGCTTGTGAACTTATTTTACATTATATCCTTATTTTGCATTTGTGTTGTTCTGAAGCTATTTTCTTGTGGCATTGTAAATTAATTACTATTTATAACTGGGAATAAGCCACAATTAAAGATAAAAATACGTTTATTGACGTTTCAATTTCCAATTCGGAAATCGTTCTCAAAATACAAACAATACAAATACTGTTTGTATTTTGAGAACGATTTCCGAATTGGAAATTGAAACGTCAATAAACGTATTTTTATCTTTAATTGTGGCTTATTCCAGTTATAAATAGTAATTAATTTGCATTTGTGATTTAAAAACAGCCGACAATAATAAAATTGGTATGACTAAATTTCTAATTAGCAGCCTTAAATTAGGATTTTTCTAGATATCTTAACATAATTATAAGTATAATTTATTATGCTTTTAGTTTTTTTTTTAATTTGTACATTGCTCTTTATACACATCATTTTATTTTTGAACGGCAAAGTATTCTAACTTCTCTCTTACATGTTATTCGGAAACATCCGGAAATTATGTACTTTAATGGCACAAAATATAATTTCCTACATCTACATATTTTACATGAATACTCATTATTTTCCTGACATCCTTATAAAGAGAAAGCTTTTGTTTTTAAAATTCACTTTAGCTATAAAACATCCGACTATTCATAAAGAAGACTTTTTGTATGTTTTTGTACCTTTTCTCAAAACTCCTAAATGTCTATATTTTTCGTTGTCATTACACTAATTTAGCTGCTCTTTGATCTTTTCCTTGTATAAAGGTCGCTTCCGAAAGTTTTACTTTACTTTCGCCAACTTCTTTCACAAAGGTAGACTGTGCTTGAATTTTAAAGATTTTAACGAACTGCACTGGTATTTTGTAGTGCCAAAAGGTAAAAGTCAATAAAAGGTTTCTTGTATAAAATTGTTGTTATACATACAGAAACTGCTATTTTAAAAATTTAACAAATTTATGAAATATATACACATCTATACCGTGTGTCCACTTAAGTTCGCACCATATGGGAAACTTTCTTATTATTAGTTTTACGAAAAAAAGTTATTCTTCATAAAAAGTTCTGCATGGTGTAAAAACTAAAATACAACCATCAGATATTAAAATTTTTCAGTCGTATACGAGGTATGTTCAAAAATATGAATTTTACCAAGAGCAAAGTACCTCAATTTTTTATAATTTCGAAAATTGTTATCAAGAAAATTTATTTAAAATTGTAAACATATCTAACAAACATTTAACTCATTTGTTATCAAAAATTTGATAACCTTTTAGTTTCCCAACTTGACTGTTGCAGCATTTTGTTGATGTTTTAAAATAATTCGTACACATAACAACGTTATTTATTTTACAATCTAACATGAATAGCAATTATAACAATAAGTTGTTAAAAATATTTGCAAAAAATATTAAGTAATAGACTTTCTTAGATCAAACCGCCATTGCCTCAACGTACCCACCTTCTCTTTCAATACAAGTTTCCGTTCTACGACAAAATTCTCTTAACACATTTCGAATCCAAACCCTTTCCAAATGTTGGACGTTTGTAAACGGCCCTTGTTTGTATACATTCTCTTTCAAGTAACCCCAAAAGAAATAATCTAACGGGGTTAAATCTGGCGACCTAGCTGGCCAAAAAGTCTCTGAATATCTGTGGATTACTCTTCCGTTAAACAAATGATCCAGATACTGCCTTACTTCCAATGTACTATGACATGTAGCGCAGTCCTGCTGGTACCATATTTGTTGCCGTTCATGTAGTGATAGGTCATCAATAAAATCACACACGTGAGTTTGTAAGAAATTTAGATAATTCTGAGAGGTCATGGATTGTCGAAAAAAAAAATGGCCCAATTATTTTATCTTTGTAAATGCCACACCAAACATTTGTTTTAAATGAATATTGATCACGAGTCCTAATTGTGAAGTTAGGATTGTTGTCACTCCACCATCGACAATTTTGAGAACTCACCGTTCCATTTGAATTAAATGTAGCTTCGTCTGAAAACATTATTTTTCTAACAAAAAAAGGATCGTCTTCAATTTTTTCTTGAATAAGAAAACAAAATTCTATTCTCTTATCGTAGTCTTAAGGTTTCAATGTATGAATAAATTTAGGCTTATATGGTTTAAACTGATTTTCCTTCAAAATTTTTGCAATTGTACTTTTACCTGCATTTTGCAACAACAATGCCCTCTTTCGTAGAGAATATTTAGGATCTTGCACTGTAGATAACATTACATCTAATTTCGTCGCCTCATTTGCAACGCGTTTTTCACGTTTGTTGCTGAATTTATTTTTAACATCTTTGTATACTTTGAATTTTACCATAAGTCTCATAACTGTTGTATGTTGTATATTTCTTCCTGGATGTCTGTTATTAAATATTTCAGCTGCTTCCCGATACGTTTTATAATTATCACCCACAATTAGCACAATTTCTATTTTTTCTTCTAAATTCAATACCACCGGCATCTTTAATTAGAATTTATTGTAACTGTCAAATATGTATTTTACGTTTAATGTCAGATATGTAAATATCATGGCAACTTGATTAAAAATGTACTTATGCATTTATTACTGTTGTAGGGTAGACATGCAATAGCAAAATGTAGAAAATCTCCATTTTAAACATTTTGTATACATGGCTATATATTTGAACATGTTGTAGACTTCTAAATAAATTTTCTTGATAACAATTTTCGAAATTATAAAAAATTGGGGTACTTTGCTCTTGGTAAAATTCATATTTTTGAACATACCTCGTATACGACTGAAAAATTTTAATATCTGATGGTTGTATTTTAGTTTTTACACCATGCAGAACTTTTTATGAAGAATAACTTTTTTTCGTAAAACTAATATTAAGAAAGTTTCCCATATGGTGCGAACTTAAGTGGACACACTATATATATATATATATATATATATATATATTATATATATATATATATATATATATATATATTTATATATATATATATTATTGTGATATTTAAAGTCTTGGTGCACCAAGCAATAATTAGCTAATTAATTTTTTTATTAATTAAAATTATTTAAATGATATGATTATGATTCTATCACAATTTTTAATTCTCTTATCCAGGGTTTTATTCGTGCTTCAATATCTATGCTATTACATGTGAAAGGTAAGGTCCAAAGAATACCGGAATAATAAAAAACATATAGGATCTAACATTATATATTGAAATAAAAATAATGAAATAATTCACAGTCAAATGTTTTCAATAAACAAAATCTCATATAATGATTCTCAAAATTATGTTCTACGTACGTGAACCTTCAAAATTAATGGTACAATCAATATTAATTGAAATCTCAAAATCCAAGTATTACTCTAAATCTCCTAATCAAAATAGTTATATCCTTTCTAAATTAAGTGTAAAATTGTGTTATCAATGAAAGAAAAAACTGCAGAAAACAAAACTATCTCTCTCTGATGATGAGTGGTCCAAATCCTTGTTATTTGTAGACTATACTATTTACTCGTGGACGCTCCCTAAGTAATCAGCAATCTTACAATAAATTATTGCAAGTATCTCGTCCTTAATGATCTCCTTAAAATGCACGAATCGTTCAAATTATGCTAGCTTCTTCTTCTCTCAATAAACTGAATCTCTCGTTGGCCTGAGTGAAAAATGACTCTTGGAATATCTTTTCTTTACGATAAACTGAATCTCTCGTTGGCCTGAACAGTGACTCTTGGAATGTAAGTAGAAAAATATGACTTACAATATTTTACTGGATCAGCTTCTGTCAGATACACTAACTACACGAAAACTCACAAACTTTCACTGCTACTGCTTCCTACCTCTGGGAAACTACCCGAGAACAACGGCTGTTCGCCTTGCACCCTTGGAAACCAACTGACTATCTTTTCTCACTCCGAAATCTAGCTAAACTTTCATTCCTACATACCTATCCCACCTTTTTCAATCTCCGCCAATCAAACTCGTCACAATTTCCCCATTTTTTTCATTTCGATAACAAACAACTTTTTACCTATAATTATAAAATTTCCTAAAACTTATTTACAAATAATATTTTTCTACAATTCTTAAAAACTAACAAAAACCTCTTTTTAAAACCTCTTCTATTGTCTTTAATCGCTGCGTTAATGTATTTGGAAAACCCGGTTCAATTGTTCTTTGGATTTTACTTAAAATTATGAGGGTCACTCAAGTATAGTATAACAAAGGAAATAATTTATGCATAGCTTACATTTTGTTTAATACAGGTAATCCAAAAATTTAAAAAACTTTCTTTCCTCGAAATGTTTGTTGGTTATTATCTTACTTACCTGAATTATTTAATGTTTTTGAACTTTGAAATATTTTGATCAAACCAATATTTTTATCGATTTTGCATATCATAACAATATATATATATATATATATATATATATATATATATATATATATATATATATATATATTTAATATATATATATATATATGATTTGTAGTCTCAGCAATTGAGACTACAAATCATATTTAACACAGTACGGTCGAGAATAATTTGATAAATATATATATATATATATATATATATATATATATATATATATATATATATATATATATATATTGGGTTTTGTAGTCTTACTCATAATTTACTTCTGAACAACGTCCAAGCCCGCGCATTAAGTGAATATTCATTAACGATATGTCACACTCCAATCTATGATCAAGTAAAAATATTGGCAAGGAAAAGAAATGACAATAAAAGATTATTTTTATAAATGTGTATAATAAAAACCACACAGAACACCTTAAATAAAAGATCGGATAATAAGAATCTAATACTAATCTACTATCAATGAAAGAATTGTTACATATTTATATGAAAGTCATAAAAAAAGTACACAAATATGGTAGGAGTTATTCTAAGTTTAAAGAAAATCAATATTGTTTTGTTTTTGTATTTGACTAGTAAGAAAACCTCTGTGGCTTGTTTAATAAATGCTTAAAATAAGAGAGAGTAAAAAGAACAGCAATCTCGTCAAATTAGATTGCATAAACATAGAAGCAGGGACAGACAGGTCCAAATAGTGTGCGGTTCATTCTACAGAGAGTTTTAATAAATATTTTTGTTTTTCCCTCTTCGACGGTGTGCATTTTTGCAGATTTTTTTAGATTTTTTGGATTTTTTTCCAAATTGATATTCTGAGCAAAATTTAGCATTTTTGTATGATTTTTACAGGTTCAGTGGTATTTTCTTCTTTGACGATTGGAGTATCAATGTCATTTTAATGAGCAAAATTGCAAGTCGAACTGAACATAGTCAAAAGTAAAATTAATGGTATATAGACATAAAAAAATAAGCCTCATATAAGCATCATATACACAAGAGTGAAAGAACGATCCTTATAAATTGAACAACTGGCTTGAACACCTACAAGCTGCATAATGTATGGTAAAAGAAATCAAAACCATGCACCTTGTGACATGTAGAAAACGGATTTATCAATACAAAAATGAGCTGAAATTTGAATAATTTCCCAACAGTGTCTCTGTTTAACAATTTATACTAACAAAATTACCATGTTTTGCTGGGTATTCGTATTACTATTAACTTAGTATATTTGATAAAAAATTGTTGCGTAGTTTTTAAAACGAAATAATGAAATTTGCAACACAAAACAACTTCTTTGGTGAGAATCTCACTTTGTCCTGAAAAGGTATTTAGTAGATATATAGGGCACCATTAGAACAAATGCTACCGTAATTCTTTTTGTCCTTCCTATTGTTTAGCGGAAGAACAAACATAGTTACTAATTACACTAGAGACCGAGAAAACTAATGTATAAAGCATTACATTTTATTGTTACAAAAGTTTTTCCCAGGTTGCTCAAATTAATTTGGGAGATCGGTTGTATTTCACTTGCTTATAGTTGTTTGTTTGTTTTCGTATCACTAATTTCTTTTTAAATAGAGAAAGATTTTTTACGTAAAATTATGAATAAACAAACAGTGTTTATTTTTAATCTACCCCTTTTTTTTATTCGTTTAATGTTCTGGACAATCAATAAAACTTTGTATTGACAAATTTCCGTATCTTATTTGAAAAGCTTATTTGAAGTTTAATAAGCTTAATATATTAAGATATTTTTAAACTTTGTTATCTACCGTACACACTTTTTTTCATTTTTGCAAGATATATGGACGACGCTGAAGCGATTCTGGAGATTTCTCTTATTACAAATATCAAGCTGATAAAAAAATACATCTTTTTCGTCACTGTATAGACGGGTATGACACTAGAAGTGTGTAGTATCAGAAAATACAAAATGACTCTTATCTAGTGATTCATCAATTTTTTAGAGGAAGCATTTTAAAATACACAATAAAAACGTTTTACTCAATATTTTGCTATTATATATTAAAATCGGTTAATACACAAAAAAGTTATTGCAAAATGAACAACAAAATTACTGTTTTTGAATATTCCTAATACTTTACCTCACCTCTTGTGTGGGGTTTACCGTTGTTTAACAGGTTGTGGGGACATCCATTTGGTCCAAATTCTCCCTCTTTTGTCATTTTTTGGGACCTCGAAAAATGGATCTTTATTGGATTTGAAGTTTCCGCGGGAGCTATATGTGATTTCAGTTGTTTTCCGGGTTTGACTCCGCGTTAAGTAATTTTGGTTTTTAGAAAAACCATTGTTTTGATGACGTTTCGGCAAGGTCACACTTGCCATTGTCAAGTCAGATTAGGTCTGCTTCGTCTTGATGTTTCAGGAATCAGTTCTCCTGAAACATGAATAAAACATTTTTATCATTGCTCTTTTCTCCTCAATTGAGTACAATTTTTAATCAACTGAATTTTTTTTAAGCAATAAATCACAAAATTTTGGACAATTAAATCATAGATAAATATATTATAATTGATTTAAATGTTGTCAAATATCAGAAACAATAATATGACAAAACGCAACACGTAATACACATTCTATCACAGAAAAATGTATTATATTTTAGCAAAATTTTGGAATACGTTTAAGTCGTAGAATAATTTTAACAGTTGTTTTCGATACAAATTAGAGTAATCTACAAATAGTTTTACATGACTTTTGGTGTAAAATAATTAGGGAAGCAGGAATTCAACAATTTAGAATTTCCCATTGAGTTTCCTATGGCCCGTTCGACGATTCACCACCCTGTATATATATATATATATATATATTTATATATATATATTATATATATAATTCTTTGAAGGGTAACTTTCGGGAAAGCGTCAAAACAAGGATCAGCTAGAGATGGTATAAGCCAGTTTGGTGTAGAACTTTATTCGAAACGTGAAATTTTCGGTGATATGTTGTCACCTTCATCAGCACCTAAATGGAAAACCTATTTTAGTACAAGTGGTGGAAATCAACATTTAAAACCTACATTGAAAATGTTCAGTTAGTCCTAGTGGTGAAGAACACTGTCACAAACATGTTAAAAATATTAAAAAATACATTTAAAATTTTGACTAAGAACATTACAACACAACAGGGTATTATTTCAAATACAAACACAACAAAAAATCTAAAAATTACAACCTACAAAACTGCAACTTCATGTTAAAGGTAGAAAAGAAGAATTATTCTTCTTTTTTGATGACATATTCCTGATTTCTGTCAATATCCGGGTGTCATATGTAACGAGGTTATAATTTTCATATTTGAACCTCACGGATATGGAAAGAAAGAACCCAAGGAAACACAATCAGCAGGGAAATGAAGTCTTTTCTCAAGTACAGGTAGGCAATCTATGCATGCTATGATAAGTTCCCTACATTCTCCAGTTTGTTACATCTTGTCAAGTCCTGTTGAAGTAGAAAGGAATAAATAAAACTTAAGTTTTCAACATCTTTCTTACAGTTCATAGAAGAACTGCAGTTATGGATGTAGCACATTTCTATGAAGTTTCTATTAAATTGGTTGTCAACCCTCTTTAGTACTTGCACATTTTCATAGTTAGCAATGTGTCCAGTATTCTTAATATGTTGGCTAAAGGCTGTGCTGGTGGGCTTCCTCACTACATCACTCTTGTGCAAAGCTATTCTTTTTGAGAGTTTCTGGCTGGTTTGACCGACATACACTTCTGAACAGGAACCACATGGAACAGAATACACTACATTGAAGTTATCCAGTTTTTTAACTCTTTCTGTCAGGTGAGTAAAGTATGTCCCTAATCTTTTGTACACTGAATTTGCTATCACTATGTTGAACTGTCTGAAAAGGTTTGTGATCTGTGGTGATAAACCTCTGATGTAAGACAATCTCCCATAGAAAACTTCTACTGTTTCTCCTTCTAATGTTTGTCTTTGGTGTGTTCTAACTGTTGGCATATCTTGGAATAGCAATTTATTAAGAAGCATCTTAGGGTAGTGATTTTTTCTAAGAATCTCATACAATAACTTGATGTTCTTATTGTAGTTAGAAGGGTGACAAATTCTTTTTATTCTGTTTTTCAGACCTTTGATGATGTTAATCTTCTGTTCGTCTGGATGATACGAGTGAAAAGGCACATATCTACCTAAGAATGTTTTCTTTCTGTACCAATCCAACCTTACTGTGTTGTCCTCATGTCTGGTTACATATGTGTCGAGGAATGGAACACTATTATTTTCTTCTGTTTCAACAGTGAATTGTAGGTGAGTGTTATATGAGTTGAAAATTTCAAGAGTGTAGTTGATTTTATCTGCAGGGACTGCACATATGAGGTCGTCTACATATTGGTAAATGAAGGGGAACTGGAAATCAACTTTTTGAGTACAGTAGTGAAGTAGGGAGTTCATTACAATTTCTGCTAAAGTTGGGGATATAGCTCCACCCATGGATGCTCCTTTTATTTGGACATATAATTCATTTTGAAAAGTGAAATATGTATTGTTGTATAAAAAGGTAATCAGTTTCAGGAACAAAACTTTGGGAATTGTACAGTTCTGTTCAATAAGATGGTAATTATTTGTCAGAATAGAAACTACCAGTTCAAGAGGGATGTTGGTAAACAAGGAAGTAACATCAAAACTCACCAAGACATATCCTAAAGGTAGTAAAAACCCATTGATCTTATTTGAAAATTCAAAAGAATCTTTAATTTTGTAGGTATTATGAGATGAAAAAGAAGTGTCAATAATACCTGCCAGATATTTAGCCAAGGATTGAGTGGGGGCATTCTTACAAGCAATTATAGGACGTAGAGGGCACCTTTCTTTGTGAATTTTTGGAAGTCAGTACATAGTATGTTGGGGTGGTACCGGTATAGTTGGTTAATTCTTCTTTTGTTTTGGTGGTAATATATCCTTCTTCATGTAGTTGTTTTATTAGTAAGTTGGTGTTTCTTTGAAAGAAACATTTATGTTTAAAATCGCTACTTTTTTTAATTAACTTGGTATTTAAAACCTCGTTTCAAAAATATATAATACTAATTAATAATTATTAATATGCCGTTTTGTTACTTTTGTAATATAAAAATATTTTTCTGAAGCTATTTTCTTGTGGCATTGTAAATTAATTATTATTTATAACTGGGAATAAGCCACATTAAAGATAAAAATACATTTATTGACGTTTCAATTTCCAATTCGGAAATCGTTCTCAAAATACAAATAGTAAATTAAACAAATTTTGTTTTTTGTTACATAGTGAAAAAATTCTTCTGATAATTTAATTTTATCTGACTCATTTATATTGACAATTCAGACATACATTATGCATTTTAAAGTAGACGACTTTAAAATGATATTGCCAATATTGTTGAGTTGCGCTCCTGGGACGACTTTACTTATAAGATAGTTCATTCGATTACATGAAATCAACTTTAACTTGAGAATATCCGTCAGAAAAAATCATAGCATGTAATTCGTCTTTAAAAAGACAAACACATGACATGATGACAGTAAAATTCTCCTGTTAGTGATTCCATAGTAAATTATGAGGGAAAAAACCAGGAAAAAAAACCTCATAATACTATCCCGACATTGTAAGTATTTGTTCGTGAATTTAGTTTACCTTCAACAAACATCAAAATTCTGATTTTATGTTACGTTATTTAAAAAACATAAATGATGTATCCTCTATAATATGTTACTGACTTACTAATACTGGTATTTTCTTATTAATAACTTCCTCTTTCAATATTGGTAACCAGATCCTACTACATTCTGCCGAGGAATTTGCGACACAATTGGCCTCATTTAGCATAATTAGAGCCGCTTCTTTGATTTTTCTTTTTTTACCATCCGTTTCTTTTAGGACTATATTTGAATTATTCCATTGAACTCTATGTTCATTATCCCATGCGTGTTTACATATTTGAGATCTATCAAATTCTCTATTTTTAATATAAGATTGATGTTCACTTATTCTAACATTTAATGGCCTTGATGATTCACCTAAATAAAACTGATCGCATTCACAAGGTATTTTATAAATGCAATTCTTTGTCCTTTCTTGTTCATTGTTAGGTTTGGTTTTGGACAAAATAGATCTCAACGTGTTTGTTGTTTTGAATGTTGTTGAAATGTTGAATTTATTTCCTATCCTTTTAAGTTTTTCTGATAATCCTTTTATGTACGGTATTGTTATTTTCCTCATATTATTCCTTGTGTATGCTGTAGGATCTCGTTCTAAGTTGTTCTGTTCTATTCGATCGATTGTTGAAAATTCCTTATTTATAAACGATAAAGGATAATCATTTTTTAATAAAACAGATGTTAACAAATGTTTCTCCTCCAAGAACGAATTTTCGTTAGAACAAGTAATTTTGGCTCTATCTCTAAGAACGATACTGGATATGAGACTCAGGTGTATAGAAAACCAACACACACCAATAGATATTTAAATTTCAAATCAAATCACAATATTAATGTAAAAAAGGGAATAATTAAATCCTTATACGATAGAGCCAAAATTACTTGTTCTAACGAAAATTCGTTCTTGGAGGAGAAACATTTGTTAACATCTGTTTTATTAAAAAATGATTATCCTTTATCGTTTATAAATAAGGAATTTTCAACAATCGATCGAATAGAACAGAACAACTTAGAACGAGATCCTACAGCATACACAAGGAATAATATGAGGAAAATAACAATACCGTACATAAAAGGATTATCAGAAAAACTTAAAAGGATAGGAAATAAATTCAACATTTCAACAACATTCAAAACAACAAACACGTTGAGATCTATTTTGTCCAAAACCAAACCTAACAATGAACAAGAAAGGACAAAGAATTGCATTTATAAAATACCTTGTGAATGCGATCAGTTTTATTTAGGTGAATCATCAAGGCCATTAAATGTTAGAATAAGTGAACATCAATCTTATATTAAAAATAGAGAATTTGATAGATCTCAAATATGTAAACACGCATGGGATAATGAACATAGAGTTCAATGGAATAATTCAAATATAGTCCTAAAAGAAACGGATGGTAAAAAAAGAAAAATCAAAGAAGCGGCTCTAATTATGCTAAATGAGGCCAATTGTGTCGCAAATTCCTCGGCAGAATGTAGTAGGATCTGGTTACCAATATTGAAAGAGGAAGTTATTAATAAGAAAATACCAGTATTAGTAAGTCAGTAACATATTATAGAGGATACATCATTTATGTTTTTTAAATAACGTAACATAAAATCAGAATTTTGATGTTTGTTGAAGGTAAACTAAATTCACGAACAAATACTTACAATGTCGGGATAGTATTATGAGGTTTTTTTTTTTCCTGGTTTTTTCCCTCATAATTTACTATGGAATCACTAACAGGAGAATTTTACTGTCATCATGTCATGTGTTTGTCTTTTTAAAGACGAATTACATGCTATGATTTTTTCTGACGGATATTCTCAAGTTAAAGTTGATTTCATGTAATCGAATGAACTATCTTATAAGTAAAGTCGTCCCAGGAGCGCAACTCAACAATATTGGCAATATCATTTTAAAGTCGTCTACTTTAAAATGCATAATGTATGTCTGAATTGTCAATATAAATGAGTCAGATAAAATTAAATTATCAGAAGAATTTTTTCACTATGTAACAAAAAACAAAATTTGTTTAATTTACTATTTGTATTTTGAGAACGATTTCCGAATTGGAAATTGAAACGTCAATAAATGTATTTTTATCTTTAATGTGGCTTATTCCCAGTTATAAATAATAATTATAAAAATATTTTTTTGGGAGACATTAATTTCCTTTGAACTTTATTATTTACCTTTACTTTTAAAAAATTTATTAATATGTATGAGAGAGAGCTTCTATAATGGAAAATGGAAAGAGACTGTTTTTTTAATAAGATGCCCATCACGTTATAAGGGTTTTCTTGTACGATATATAAAGTTAAAAAAGTGATGAAAAACCATCCTCCGGAGGCTGAACAAAAGACTTCCATTTTTCCATTACCATGGTCATAAGATAAATCAAAATCAATTCCAAAGTTGTGATAAGTGGAGAGCACAAATATAATGGAAGGAACGTGAGTGCATTAGTTCTACTATTCGACTTTTCTTTCGAAATTGGAAATAATGTGTGAAATAACTTTGAAAACTTATCGATATCAAATTTATTATGGCCCGATGGTTGGAGAAAACAGTTTATTAAATGATACAGAGATTTAATAAACACTCCACTTGGAAATAGTACAGATAATAGAAAAGTCGTATAACCAAAATATTACACGTGAGTATTACAGTTTCATCATATCAAATAATACAAAAATCATTACAAATTGGACTGGAATCATTAGAAACATAAATAACTTGCTTATCCTGCGAACTTCGCACCGCTTAAGACTTAAATAATATGTCTCATTTCAATAACTATAGACAACCAAAAAATACTCAAGAAAATTTAACCAATTTCATACTTTCTGGTAATAGTACATTGTTTACCGGGTAGGAAAAGCTTAACATGCCTGGACGACTGTGAACATTGCTAAGTCGAGGCGCAAGCCGAGACTTAGCAACACAGAGTCCAGGAATGTGGCTTTTCCTACGAGGTAAACATACTATTTTTTCGCAAATCGTTTAAAATTCGACAGATATTGATTGATTTAAAAAAAAAACGCGATAATTTTATTCCCAAATAAATGGTGCTTTGAAATTCCTAATAAAATTACTTGGGTTACTATGGAAACGTATTGAGGTTGAATTGTCAAACTTGACGCTTATAAATTTAATTGCTGGTGTTCTCGAAAGTAAAATGATAAGTGATGATGAAATTTCCATTCCTGGGACTCCTCCAGAGCTGGTTGAGGCAGTGAATACTGCTTCATTAGAATTATTGCCAAAGAAATCAAGAGAAAAGTACGAAAATGCATACAGACGTTTTATGGATTATCGCATGAGTAAAAATACGAGTTCTTTCTCAGAAAATGTTGTAATGGCATACTTCCTAGACCTTTGTTTAAAGATGAAATCTTCAACATTATGGGCCAATTATTCAATGCTGAAGTCAACCCTTGCACTTAAACACAATGTAGATATATCTACATACTCAAAACTTCGTTCTTTATTGAAACGGCAAGCTCAAGGTTATAAGGCAAAGAAATCTAAGATTTTAACGAAGGAAAAAATTGAAAAATTTATCCAGGAAGCTCCAGATAAAGAAAATTTAATGATTAAGGTAATTTACAAGGTTTTAATTTCTATTTAGATTATAGCTTTATTTATTTTTTAGGTGGCTGTAATATTTGGTATTTCTGGGTCCTGTAGAATGGATGAGTTAGTCCGAATGACTGTACCCGATATAGAAGACTTAGAATCTAAGCTTTTAATCAGTATACCTGATTCGAAAACCAACAAACCAAGATCATTTGTAATTAATCAGATCTACTTGAATGTTATTATCGAAAGTATGTTTCGTTAAGACCAGAAAATATGAACAGTGACCGATTTTTCTTTAAATATCAAAGCGGAAATGGCTGTAGACAAGTGGTAGGAATTCATCAATTTAGAAAAATGCCCAAAATAATTGCTACTTATTTGAACTTGGTAAATCCGACAGAATATACTGGTCACTGCTTTCGTCGGTCTTCTGCAACAATATTGGTTGACTCTGGTGCTGACATAACTAGTTTAAAGAGGCATCGCGGATGGAAGTCATCAAACGTTGCTGAAGGATATATCGAAGAATTGCTTAACAATAAGGTTGAGGTGGCAAATAAAATTTTCACAGTACAAAATATTCAACAAAATGACACTTCCACCCTGCATGTTGTCCAAAATGTTTCTCATAGTTCTAAGAGTGTTCCTCCAATGTTCAATAATTGTACTAACTGTCAAATACTGTAAATATAACAAATTGATCTTAAAAATGTATTCAGCAATGACTTGATGTTTTCAAAATATAAATTAATTCCTTATAAGCAATGTGTGTTCTATCATTTATGTAGAACACTAACAACCGTACGGAAAATTTCATTTCCTTACAGTAAGGAAGTCCTGACTTTTTCTTCAAGAAATTTTAACAGGAATGTCAAAATTTCCTGGCGATTTGCGGAAAAAACTTTTTTTACTTGGATAAATATACAACGATGATGGGTTTCCGCGCAAAAAAGCAACTTACTGTCTATACGCAAAAATTTCCGCCAACTTCCTAAGGTTGGCCTTGCGATTGGTTTATCATCATTATTACAAAAGTCAATCGCACAAGAAATGGTAGATGCTTAAAACCATCCTTCTTTAAGTCCATTGGAATCATCGGTATATGTCAACAGATCACCAAGCGAGGGATCAACACATCCTCTCCTTTGTATTTTTCCTTGATGATCATTGCTTCGATTACATTATTGAGTAGTTTTTTTTAGTCAGTATCGTCACATTGCACAGTCGCGATTAATTAGTGTTACGCAGCCTAATGACACTAACACGCAAGTACTCCAAACTTTAGACAAAAGATGCGAAATTCTAAATGAGATAAAAACTAGAAAGATGGAATACTTGGTACACATTGTGAGAGTTGAAAAGTACTAACTTTTAAGAAACGTCATGCAGGGCAAAATTAAGGGCAAAAGAAGTGTGGGAAGAAGAAAAATATCGTGGCTTCGTAATCTACGTGAATGGTTTGGGTGTAGTTCGATTAAACTTTTCAGGCGCGCTGCTAACAAAGTCGCAGTGGCCATGATGATTTCCAATCTCCGCTAGGAGTGGCACGAGAAGAAGAAGCCTAATGACAACTGACCCCACTTTTAATTAAATATTGTTAGATGGCTGTCCAGGCAATTCCAAGTAATTCAAAAACTCCATGGGACAGTCGACATTGTGTAGTACTCAATTTACGTGAACTCGTTTTATTTTAAACGTAAGTGTCCACTTAATTTTCTGTCACTCCAGAACCCAATTCTTACACGCCAATACGAGTATTATCATCAGCCACGAACTACGTCACGTGTGGTCAACACAAATGTGGGTCAGCTTGTCGTACATTTGCTTGAATTCAACGACCTACATAATTCAGATCATCTTCTACTTGACATTGTAAATTTAATTAGTTTTCGCACAAGACCTAGTAACTTATTTGATCATAGTACAAAAATGGAAACTCGAAGTATGTTCTTGAAATTACAAAGGAAATTAATGACAGATTTGTTTACTGTCAAATAGTAATAGTTCAACTTGAAAAAGTTAAATGTAGAGCAGGAAATTAGAAGAACTGTCTGAACCGTTTAAAACACATAATGGGCTGCGTGAGGGAGACCCTCTCTTCTATATACTGTTCAATCTGGCTCTGGAAAAACTAATATGTATATTACAATTCACAACCGCTGGTTCAATATATAATAAATCTGTGCAAATCATGGCCTATACCTCGTGGTTTAATCCTTTTGCCCTGTCCAAAGAAACTCCTTCACCTTTTCGCTCTGATATATCTGGATGGCGACGTAAAAAGACTGCAACCAGTCAAAACCAGCTTTATTGTTGTTTTTATTGAATTTGTGACTTACATTAAATTTTTCGGCTAACTCAAACGCCACAGTTCGTACATGGTCACGAGTGGGTGCAAAACCATACTTTTGCAATTTCTTAATATTTTTATAATATATTATAATATTGTAATATTCTTTATAATTTCATCTCGATCTCATCCCCAAGAGTTGAAGAAGGTCCAAGACAATTGTGTTTTTTTAGATCATTATTTTTCATTCTTCTCTGTATGCTACATCGAGGTATGCCATAAGCTAATACAGCTCGATTTAGTCCCATGCGATTTTCTCTGATAGCTGCAACTGCATTTTGTAGTGCTTCTTCGCTCCATTTACCTTTTTCAACAGTAGATTTCAGCTTATAATATGAAGGCATATTGTAACCTGTAACAATATAGAAATTAATTAATAATACATATTATTAAAAAATATTGTTGAATAATACAAACCCAATAGTTATTATTAGCCCATCTATACCGATACACTGTGGCCCATCTATCCCAAAGGTTCGGTAGAGATGGGCCAAGCCATCGAACACGCAGTTTAAATTTTATAAGGGTATTTTAGGTTAGGTTTAGTTATTTAATCTCAATATAGCAGTTGAATTCATAATTAATAAAAAAAACTTACCTTTTGTCAGAACTTACACAACTTGAAAATTCACCAAGGAAAAATTTCACCAACAAAATATAATTAAGTAAAAAAATCTCTCTTGTTTATGCATACACGTCACAATGACCACGTTCACAAGGTCTGTCGTTTACTAAATGTTACAAATCAACGTTGCCGCACTGCACAATAAATAGAGGATCTTCAATATGACGAATGGCCCGTCTATACCGATGGCCCATCTCTCCCGGACTTACCCTAGCCGAGAGATCGGCGTATGGGACCATCTCGTACTTATATCAATTCATTTGAATTATGTTTGTCCTTATATTACCTGTCCTCTTATATTATGCCCTTAGTTTATTACCTATACTACAATATCCAAATTTTGTTTTGAAAAACTATATTTCTTAAATAGTGCAAGTCATTGAATTCCTGCAATTATTGTATCATCAAATCATCACTTTTAATTGTAGAATCCCATGATAAAGGAAAACATATCTTGGAATCCTTAAATATCTCGTTTTAAAAGCCAATATACTTATCTTATGGGTCAGAAATTATATTAAATCTTATGTCTTTCCTGGTAACATTAGCAAATATTAACTTAAACTGGTCTCACAATTTATGTGAGGGGGAAATTTCTCCATTCTCTTGTTTACATCATTCGCTTTTGGGAAATCTAAGACAATTCAGTCAAACAATTCAAAATATCTCATAGAATTAGTAATTAAGCCTTATCAAATCCCCTAGATTTAATTGTATCGCCACCGCTATTTCTCCTAGAGTTTAACTAAAGATAAATTACTTAGTGGCAACATACTCGCAACCGTACTTAACACACTATAAAAACATAATTAGATGGCCTCAAATTTCTAGCTACAGTATATATAATGTACAAGGGTAGTTCTATAGATACTCTCTAATCACAATATATGATATCGCAGTAGAAGCAAATAGTTAAAATTAAATTATAATAATTGACTGTAAGTCGAAATATTTTCACCAATATAAGAGAAACATAATTAAATCATTAGATTTTTAAGTGTATGTTACTATACAGCATTTTATCGTTTAGGTCTTTAGTAAAGAAACGTAAAAAAATGATATGTAAAAAAGTATATCCATTTTTGTTAATAAGGAAAAAACACAAAACTTTACCTGAGAATATATGGCTTGGTGGTCATCTAATGAAGTCTAACTCAATGAACCAAATTTGCACTTTAATTAAAGTATACACTACAATCTAATCAAGCAAAAATTGAATGTATGTAAACAAACTATAAAACATACAGCAAATCAGATCCTAGAAAGCAGCGAACAAATTTAGAAAAAAAGAATTAACTAAAAGAAAACATTTGCTTATAAGCACTGGTTAGTTCGAAGCTAAATGTGAGCCGGTCACGAAGAACGAAGAATAATGCATATAAGTAAATTGTTAAAATAGCTGAAAATGAGATCCTAGAAAGAAAACTGTGGCGTAAAAGTGCTGGTTAATTTAATCCCAAATGTGTACCAGCTACAAGAAAGAATAATCATGCCTAATATGATTATTTAACCGAGCAAAACAAGAATAATTTTTTAATTTCATAAGGAGCCGAGAGATGAGAAAGATTTCCAGAGAAGAAATTTGAGACTAAAATGATTGAAGAATTTAAAACCCTAAGAAGATAGAATAGGACAGAAATCATTTATATTAAGAGCAATAGGGTAAAAAAGTAATTTAAACTAAGATTAAATTCGTGCAAGGATAAGAAACAAACACTAATAACAGTTAACGAGGCAATACATAAGTAACGAATTTAAAAGTTATAATATTTGTTGTACATTGATATTTATAATGCTCTAGGTGTAACTAAAACTAAAGTTAATTTCATTAACTTTTGCAGGAACCTCACCAGGCAATCCAAAATGTATAAAATTACAAAGATTACTCAAACAGATTTCAGAAAATAGCTACAAGATTATAAGAAAAACAAATGACTAAAAATTGAAATATTTGTTCATTTTGCTCATTACATAAGAACTTAACAAAATATCAACTTAAATGTGACTACTGCAAGGATTAAGTTCTTAAATAGAATACATAGGATACTTTCGAAGATAATATCGAAGATAATATCAAAGATAATATTGAAGATAATATCGATGATAATATTGAAATAGATTAACAAAAGAATAACGCTTGCAAACAGTTCTCTCTCCTCAATCCTGACCCCCCAGGGAGAGTGTAGTGGTCGACGTGATGTCGTGTATTGTCCGTCTCCAGAGATCTCTGTCTCTGGTCATTTCTTTTAATTCATGCATAGGTCTTTGGCATATTCCTGTAATTTGATCTATCCATCTTATTGGGGATTTTCCTCGTGATCTCCGGCCTTCTACCTTTCCTTGTATTATGAGTCTTTCCATGTTTTCTGTGTTTGCTCTCATAACATGCCCAAAATATTTTAATTGTTGGAGATGGACTTTACTAGAGAGTCGTTGGCTAACCTTTAGCTCTCTTAAAATTGAATTATTTGTTCTGCGGTCGGTCCATGGAATTCGTAACATTCGTCTCCAAGAGAACATTTCAGTGGCGTCTATCTTTCTTCTCTCCGATTGTCTCAAAGTCCAAGATTCACATCCGTAGGTCAGTATTGGGAATATTAAGCAGTTGATCAACCTCATCTTTATTGCTCTTGAAATTTGACAGTCCTTCCATATTTTGGTCATTTTTGCTGTGGCAACTTTTGCTAGATCAGATCTACGTTTAATCCCTTCTTGTAATGATCCTGTGTTTGTGATTAATGATCCCAGATATAAGTATGAGCTCACAACCTCGAACCGGTCAATTGTGGTTATGTGTGGATGATTGTTGTGTAGTGTATCCACTATCATGATCTTTGTCTTTGATATGTTTAATTGCAGACCAAATATTTGACTTTCGTTTTCGATCAGTCGTATAAGTCCTATCAGCTCTGCTTGACTATTTGCAAGAAGGGCTGTGTCATCTGCGAAACGTAGGTTGTTTAGTTTATGACCATTTATTGAGATGCCCTCTTCCCATCCTTCAAGTGCTCTTCGCATAATATACTCCCCATATATGTTGAATAATTGTGGAGATAGTATAAAAACATGCAAACAGTTATATAGTTATTATACATTATTATGGACTTATCAAACACCTTAGAAGCCAGCACTTAGGTTAAAAAGACATTAAAATATATGAGGTTGCCAAAGATTGTACATATTGTTGTTAATAATAATTAATGTTTAATATTTAATTCTATTTTACTTCAGGTAACATATCTTTCTAATCCAGACGAATTATTATCTGAGACAAAAAAAAAACTTAGAGCCCATAGTGAAAAGTGCAGCTTGGCGTCATCGAAATAGTTTCGAGCTATACAAAATAATACAACAAAATATCCAAAGCCAAAAATAAAGTTACTGGAATAAAAATTGGATGCATACAGTAGACAGAACATCAAGTAGTAGCTTAAACGGCTGCAAAAAAGTAAATGAAGAAATTTCGGCGTTTTTATACCTAACAAATGTACGTACATGTTTTTGTGTTTTTTTAAATCATATGTCTATTATCGAAATATTGTTTGTTGTTTGTTTGTGTTTGAATGACTGCGGACATTAAATCCATTCGCCAATCTTACAATTTGAGGTGTAGTGTATGTGTGTGTGTGTGTGTGTGTGTGTGTGTGTGTGTGTGTGTGTGTGTGTGTGTGTGTGTGTGTGTGTGTGTGTGTGTGTGTGTGTGTGTGTGTGTGTGTGTGTGTGTGTGTGTGTGTGTGTGTGTGTGGTGTGTGTGTGTGTGTGTGTGTGTGTGGTGTGTGTGTGTGTGTGTGTGTGTGTGTGTGTGTGTGTGTGTGTGTGTGTGGTGTGTGTGTGTGTGTGTGTGTGTGTGTGTGTGTGTGTGTGTGTGTGTGTGTGTGTGTGTGTGTGTGTGTGTGTGTGTGTGTGTGTGTGTGTGTGTTGTGTGTGTGTGTGTGTGTGGTGTGTGTGTGTGTGTGTGTGTGTGTGTGTGTGGTGTGTGTGTGTGTGTGTGTGTGTGTGTGTGTGTGTGTGTGTGTGTGTGTGTGTGTGTGTGTGTGTGTGTGTGTGTGTGTGTGTGTGTGTGTGTGTGTGTGTGTGTGTGTGTGTGTGTGTGTGTGTGTGTGTGTGTGTGTGTGTGTGTGTGTGTGTGTGTGTGTGTGTGTGTGTGTGTGTGTGTGTGTGTGTGTGTGTGTGTGTGTGTGTGTGTGTGTGTGTTGTGTGTGTGTGTGTGTGTGTGTGTGGTGTGTGTGTGTGTGTGTTGTGTGTGTGTGTGTGTGTGTGTGTGTGTGTGTGTGTGTGTGTGTGTGTGTGTGTTGTGTGTGTGTGTGTGTTGTGTGTGTGTGTGTGTGTGTGTGTAGAGTAATTGTCTTGATACTTAGCAAAGTCGACGTCATTGTCTTTGCTAAGAGACGCTAATTGTATCCGAACGTCTGCGGTCTCTCCGGTGTGTACCGATCACACAAGGATAGAAATTATTTTCATTTATGAATTTTTTTTTAATAAACGAAAATTTCCACCCAGGTGGGATTCGAACTCACGACCTTTAGGTTTAAAGGCAGGCGCTATTACCACTGAGCCACAGAGGGGGTTATTATCGAAATATATATCCAAGATATGCAATTTTTCTAGTCATGATTTATATTAACAATTTTTACTTTTTTCATTCTTGTCGACATTTCCTTTCAATATATTCTAAGCAGACCTTAGTATATCTATATGTAGAAGACTATACATAACTACAATGTTTGTACCGACTTTCATTGTATATGCCTATAATCTACATTAAATAGTACAAATTACAGGTGGAATTTGACAAGTCTACCTAGTGGATATTATGAGGCTGTGGGCACTTAGTAAGGTTTTCATATTGGATAAAGTGGCAGTTGCCATTTCTATTGCTATTCAGCAGCCGAAAGCCCTGAATTATGTTACTTGTCACTTGTACTACTGCTCGATAAAGTACTATAAACTGCATTTAAGCCATTCATATACATTTTTAACAATGATACACTCGTTCTTCCAGCACTCCTTCAACATATATTTTCCTCTGTTATAAATGTTAGTATTTCATTTTGCTGTCCTCTTATTACATATCCCAGATATTTTAACTTTCATTTTTATATCATGTTTATTTTTTGCTTATCTGTCACAGTACCATTTTTTTACTATCTTTTTTTACTATCTATATTTTTACTACCTAATTATGTTACTAGAAGTATCTATTTAATTTTTTTTTAATTCACTTAACTACTAATGTCGCACTGATTAATAATAGAGATATTGATAATTAAAGAAATATTCTGACTTATGAGTAAAATCGCAAGTCTTTAGCTTTAGCCCTAGAATCTTACCCCTTAAAACCAAAAGTCTAGTTCCGCTACGTTGATGATACATTTATCATCTGGCCCCATGGTCAACATACCCTTTCTCCCTTCCTATATCATCTTAACTCACAACATCCGAGTATAAAATTCACAATGGAAGTAGAAAATAATCGGTCCCTTCCCTTTCTCGATGTGTTAGTCACCTCCAAGCCCAATGGCCGATTGGGTCACTCTGTTTATAGAAAAAAGACTCACACGAATCGTTACCTACATGCTTCATCACACCACCATCCTGCCCAAAAGAATTCTGTGATCAACTCTCTCATCCATCGGGCCATTTCGATTTCTGAACCCGACAACCTTAGAGAAGAACTTGGCCATCTGCAAAAAACCCTTGTCGCCAACGGTTACTCCAAGTCCACAATTCAAAATATTACACACCGACATCTACATCCCCCTTTACACCCTAGGACGACAAATTCAGAATCTTCGGGTAATACTCCTGTGGCTTTTCTTCCGTATATTCGAAATGTCACTGATAGGATTGGCAAAATTCTTCGCAAAGAAGGTATCAGGACTACCTTTCGACCACCCAAGAAAATCTCACAATATCTATCCTCTCCTAAGGACCCATTACCGCCCCTATCTTCCTGTGGTGTCTATTCTATTCCTTGTTCATGTGGACATGTGTATATTGGCGAAACTGGTAGTTCCGTCAAAACACGGATTCAAGAGCATCAAAGATGCATTCGATCAGGTCTTTTCTCCCATTCTGCAGTTGCAGAACACTGCCAAGAAACCGGTCATTCCATATTGTTCGAAAAAACCCATATTATTTCTAAGAGCCCCTTCTTTTATTCCAGGAAAATCCGCGAATCTCTAGAGATCCGAAAAAATCCACATAACATCAATCGAGAGGAAGGATACTACTTGTCTCCCATCTGGAATTTCAGTCTAGAGCCTCCGTCCGGTCCCGCTACCACGATGCAGCCACATGATTGGCCAGCGCGCGCTTCTTGACGTTTGCGCCACGGAGTGTGGCGATACGTCCCGACACGACAGGTCACCGCGACTATAAATAGAGCGGTAGCGGAGTAATCGTCGGATTCACTCCCCGCCTCTCGACGCGTTAGTGTTCTGAGCTGTTGTACGTGAATCCCTGTCCTGGCATTTGGTTTTCACCTCTGGCTGCGTTGAGTAGTTGAGTTACTGTGACCAAATGCCCATTTTGGTAGTTAGTATTCGCCTCTGGTTGCGTTGAGTAACTGAGTTACCGTTGCTAACTACCCATCTTCCTGTCTTTTGTTTTCTTTTTCTTTTTCTTTGTTCTCCTGAAGAAGCTACATACAATTGTAGCGAAACGTCGAGATGAACCCACTTTTGGGTCACTCACAAATGACACGGTCCAAACCCGGAAGACGAATAAATTATATATCTGTGTTTTTTAATTCGTTGATTTCCATAGATTCTGTGAAGAATTTTAAATTTGTCATTAAAAGAATGATTATGATCTAGAAGGTGAAGTGCGTATGTTCGAATCTGTTTTTCTATTCTTGAAAGCCCTTTTATGTTCTGCTATTCGTTTATCAAAGTTTCTACCAGTTTGACCGATGTAAGTTTTGGGAAGTCGCCACATTGAAGTTTGTACACACCACTATTTAAGTGTTTTTTACTTTGGCTCTTGTTATTTTTAATATATTTACCTAGGTTGTTATTTGTTCGGAAAGCTGGTGTTATTCCTTTTTTTATGTGTTTGGCAATTTTTGTTGTTATTTTGCCTGTATATGTAATCGAGCAGAAGGTACTGGGTTTTTTCTATGGTGGTGGAAATACTAATTTTAGGGCTTTCTTGTGTAGTTTTTGATTTAACATTTTATTAATTGTTTGTTCGTTGTAACAAACTGTAAAAAGGTTTGTGATATATGGTATACAGCCAGCTACAGGAACTTAGTTTCCTAGTGGATTTTTGAAAACAAAGTTTTCAGTGTTTTATTGTTACATAAAATGAATTTCCATCAAGTAACGGTCGAATCCATCAATTATTAATTTTATTTTAAATCTATTTTGTATTACATAATAATAAATTTCCTGGACTCCGGAATGGTCACGTAAGAACATTAACAAAAGTTTCTTTTAACCATTTTCGAACAATTAATTCTACTCGTATGCACCGGGCAATTTTCATGTTAAAATATGAAGTTGTTATTAATTGCCGAATCTATGGATGTCTGATTGCAACATAATGTTCTTAAGAATACGTTTTGTAATACAATCCTGTTAATTTTTCTTCTATATGAGAACGAAAGGCTTTCAGCATTCACGATTTGTACAAATGAGGACACGGTTTATGATTTCATTACAAAATGCTTTATGTCAGTTTTATTTCTTATGTGTATATGTTTTCTATCCGATTTATAAAATCCAACGGTACTCGTCGCAGTACATCAAATCCATCTTATAAATAATTAACGAAGCACGTGTATAGTCTTATTTTGTATTCTGTAGATTCCACAGCTATTTGCCTTATTAAATTATTAACCAAAAACTAGAGAGTCTTTCAAGTCTTAAAAATGTATAGAGTAACATATTTCTATTTCAAAACCAATAGAATTTTCTACTTATAACAGCATAATCTTTTAAAATTGTTTTATAAATTATACACACATTAAAGTGTTTTCAATTACGTAGTTAAAAAATCCTATTTAAAGATTAAAAAATATTTGAGATAGAAAAAATAGTCTGTTTAGAACCCAATTAGGCCTTTCTTTTTTTCGCGTAACTAATCCCTTAAGGTTAAATGTAGACAACCAGCAGAGCGAAATAACATTCCATTTAAAGATTAAAACGAACAAAGAAATCTTTTAATTACGCACAGTATAAGAGGAGATTATCGTTATTCCATTTGTCTTAGCGGAACTTTAGCTCATCTCATATTAAAATATTCGTTCTTGGTTTTGGCGATGGTATTTTAAATACACAGTTCTTACTAAAACAAATACAATTGTAAATACGAATTAAATGTTAATACAGGTCTAAGAACTAAGAAACTTCGTTTAGTTTACATATATGACTGTCAATTTAAACAAACAACAAAGTTTATTGGGGCTGCAGTCAGAAGTTTGGCCGGGATGTTACAGAAACACTCTTTTGACTTTTGGTCTAGCTTTCGGAATTGTTTAATTCCTTTATCAAGACACTGTAATTAGAAAAATGTGTAAATATTTACAATATATCACAAAATGTCAGAAGAACAACACAATGTTAACACACACCAAGAAGATGTAGAAAACGAATTTTTAGAACTTTTATTATTTTTAAAGTTATAGTTTATATGTTTGTTATTAATGTTAAGTGTCATAGCTTCTTACAAATAATCTTAACAACTAGTGAGTACACTGACATTTTGTGATATATTGTAAATATTTACACATTTTTCTAATTATAGTGTCTTGATAAAGGAATTAAACAATTCCGAAAGCTAGACCAAAAGTCAAAAGAGTGTTTCTGTAACATCCCGGCCAAACTTCTGACTGCAGCCCCAATAAACTTTGTTGTTTATATATATATATATATATATATATTATATATATATATAATATATATATATATATATATATATATATATATATATATATATACAAGAAATACTGGATATTAGTGACTGTCGATATAAACAAACAACACAGTTTATTAGGGTTGCAGTCAGAATATTGGCCGGGATGTTAAAAAAAACACTCTTTTGACTTTTTGTCGAGCTTTCGGAATGGTTTTATTCCTTTTTCAAGACACTGTAAAAGACAATTATGTAAATATTTAAAAAATATCACAATTCTTCAGTGTAACTTACTAGTCGTTGAGATTATTTTTATAAGCATTGACACTCAACATTTATACCACACATTATGATATACAATTATGAACATAATATATCATAAAATTTTTAAAATTTGTTGTAAAAATAGTAAAACTTGATTGATGGCATGTTTTACTGGTGTATATTAACTCATACAGAGAATGGAAAGAAAAAACAGTGTAATTAATATTTAATTAGGTGTAACTGATCTTATCTTTCTTTACAAGAAATACTAGAGGCCCTTCTTAGGTGACTATACTACTATATATCGCACCTTGAAAACCATATGGCAATATCTGCAATTTTTTCGTGAAATGACCTTTGAATGCAATCTAATAGAAAAACAAATCTATTTTTTAATGCTATATAGCAACATCTACAACGAATTTAAAATTCGGCACCAGAAAGATACGTCCTTATGGCTTTTCTAAAAAATCGATTCTTTTTTATATACCATCAGGCATTATCTGCAGTTGTTGCTCTATGGTTTATAAAATAGGAACAAAAACTCAGATTTATCTGGCAATATCAGCAGTTAATGCCAAATAAATGCTACATTGCCTGAAAGAAAAAGAAAATGAATCAAAACCTGCAAAATCCAACACTTACATTATTGCTTGTTTTGACTTACAAGCCGTCCGACACCTTCAGGCGATGTCCCCTTATTTTATTATAAAAGGAGATTATCAACATTTAATTTTGCAATTTTTGACATGACCACAAATGCAGGACACTGCTCTCTTTGTTTCGAAGGAATTGTTAATCGTGTTTGTGCAAATAGCGCCGTGCCTGTTATTATTTCTGAGGAACCATGCCAGAGAACAGGAAATAATTATTTTCGGATAACTGCAGTGAACAAAATAAGAATAAGTATATTGTCTGTCTTTATCTCTATGTAATAGAGAAATTGAACACATATTTAACATTACCCACAAATTTTTGATAACGGGTCACTCCCAAAATGAGGAAGAAACATGCATTCTTTGATTAAGAAACAAAAAAAAGGGCGTTAAAAA
This sequence comes from Diabrotica balteata, assembly GCA_918026665.1. Taxonomy (NCBI): domain Eukaryota; kingdom Metazoa; phylum Arthropoda; class Insecta; order Coleoptera; family Chrysomelidae; genus Diabrotica; species Diabrotica balteata. Next base: position 74,420,342 of record OU898280.1, on the reverse strand, counting down.
GAAGAACAATTTATATGCCTTTTGCAATGGGTCACAGTAGTTCAAGCTGTAAAAAAATCCGGTGAACCTTACAAAATTAATGAAATGTCTACATTGGATATATTTTACTTTAAAAAATTATGTAAGGAAATGGGAAACAATTATAACATTGACGAAGAAGGAAATCAGGTCGTCTGGAATGAGATTAAGATGATCAAGGTGAAGAAAACACTTGAAAATAAGTTTCAGGTTAAGACAAGCTACCACGATACAGAGCTTAGAACTAGTACTATGAGGCGAAGACAACGAGGGTTGGTGGCTAATACGGAACTAAGTAAAGCATATTACATCCACCAGGAATATTCACTCTAAAAAAAAACAAGATCTGCTCTCACTATGTAAGGCTAATGTTATTCAAGAGCACTACCATAGGTTTTATGCAGTTTTACATGTAAACAATGGAACAGTAGAAACCGAACAAACAGATTACAATATGCATGACTTTGATTAAGTGTTAAAACCAAAAAATTTTAATAAATAGGTACAATCTTAAATTAAAAAACTTTTGTTTGATATGAATGTTACTGCATCATTTTACAAAATTAATATATTTTTAAAACCATATGGCCGTATGTGCTAAAATACCTATTTCCTGAAGGACATTGCACATACTATTTACTGCATATAAAAACATGCAAAATTAAAGACAATTATGCTAAATACCAGGTTTGTAGCTTAATTTTTGCAATTACAGTAAATAGTATTAACTTAAAAAAAAATTGAAATGCTTATAATTTGCAGTTACTACCCTATGCTTTTCAATATTTATATATATATATATATATATATATATATATATATTATATATATATATATAATATATATATATATGTATATGTTTCTAGCGGAGGTGGATGCACAATAGAAGACCAAATAGAGTTGATTGGTAATGATGTAAGTATAATATACTATGATTTATAAAATGGGGCATATATTTTTCTAGAAAAAGATATATGGAAGAAGGTTATTAAAATAAATTATATCTTACGACTTATTACACGGGGAATCTACTCAATACTGTATGAGTAAAAAAAGATATATCTAATATGTCGTCCCTACCATTTCCAACTATCGAATGTGAAAAATCGGGTCCTTGCATTAAACGTGATACACCTTGTAGCAAAATATCGAAATTATAACTTGATCAGAAGCGTGGGAAATATTCTGTATAAACCATCGAATATGAACATTTTGTCATTTTGTTTTGGTCAAAATATCGAATATGCTGCAAACTGACGAAAATGGAATATTCGATATTTTGTTTTGTATAAATATAACTAAATTCATATATATGTACAATGCGAAATGACGAATGTGTCACATTTATTATCTTCAGTGTTGTATTTGATACAGTTATTCAATTATAATCTGCAAACTGTCTAAAATACTAAACATTGCTGACAAGAACAAAACGCATGTGTTCACAATTTGTGAATGATTGCTTCCAAGAAGTTCTTTCGGTGAGGCACTTTATTATTTTGTTTTTTAATGTGTCACATACATTAGTTTTAAAGTTGTAATTGATACAGTTATTCAATTATAATTTGCAAAATGTTAAAAATACTAAACATTGCTGACAAGAACAAAACGCACGTATTCACAATAATTATGTGAACTAGTTCTTCCAAAAAGTTCTTTCGGCGCGGAACTTTATTATTTTGTTTTTATCGTTTTTTCATTATCTGATTATTCAGTTAACTGGGTATAGCTAAACCAAAAACAGTGATGTTGTCAAAGCGTGAATTATTTAAAAATTTTTTAAAGAATGCTGCCTTTGGGACGTCGTCCACACAGTGTATATTATGGTACCAGTATCGGAAAAATGAAAATAACAAACTTTACATGAAGACTAGCATTGACGGAAACTTCTTATCTCTTGAAACCATACAAAACAGAGGCAAACAAAATAGTATAAACTCTGTTAAGGCATACGACGAAAGACTCCCAATCACGGATGTGAAGAAAATAAACCTCTTGTCACTATGTGAACAAAACTTAATCCTTGGCCATACCACCAATATTACCAATCTTTACCAACATCTAATACTGCCAGAGATTGTCTTCCAGAACCTGACGCATCTGCAGACAATGATAACGTTGAATCTAAAATTTAAGACTACTTTAATTTATCATTATTTTACTACTGATTACTTGAGGTATCTACAGGACGTGAAGTTCCATAATTGTATTGTGATTATTTTTTAACTTCTTTAATTACATTAATTTTCTATTAATACGTACTTTCATAAAAATACTTTTAATAATTTCTTTATACATGATTTTCCCATTTTACCCTATTTTTAATTAAATTATTTGTAATAAACTATGTAAGAACATTAACATTATTTTCATTTTCTTCCTTTTCAATTAAGAATATTAATAATGTGTTAAAATTAGACCAATATGAACTGTCGAAAATGTCACATTCGCAATTTTAAAACATTGGACCAAAACAAATCGTTGAATAACACAAAAAGCAAAATAACGAATGTGATTTTGTGGAAAGAAGCAAACGGAAAGCAGTTTTATTCTGATATCAATCTAACAAGGATCAAACATTAATTTTTAAAAATATAAAAATTTTTCATTAGTTAAAGCGCTGATTTAGCATTCTCTAAAAAAGAGTTATTTTGCTCTCCTGAAAAGTACCACTTTCACATTCGATAGTTGGAAATGGTAGGGACGATGTGTTCAGAGCACTGTGCGCCCTATTTTCTTGTCATTTGCGACATTCTCTTATTTTTTTTACCTAAATTGATGCTATTTATCGTAAAATTGTGACAGACATTTGTCATAGATCATCTTCCTATCTTAAAATATTCCATTCGTTTTCGAAACAGTTTTTATCACAATAAAATATTAGCCCATATTCTAGTAAAATATAAATCCATGGAATTATAAGAAATATTACAAGGTAATTTAAATCACAGTTTCATCTTGCCCTTTAAGGGAATAGAAGGATTTACCATTTATTTAGTCCACTTATCAAACATTAGGGAGTAATGATGAAAGGTTGCACGACTGACTGTGCACGCAACGGAACAATCTCATATCGATTACTCAAGAAGTTTGAAAACGGTCGTCGAAAGACCTATATATAAAACGTAGCAGCGCTGCGACGCGACGTGACATAAACTCTCCTTAAATTAAATTAGAGGCTGTTGATAATCACTTTCTTGCAAGAACAAACAAATTTGTCAGCTTTTATTATTTGATGGAATTAACAGGCATGTATAACAAGATTACCTTAAACTTCGGAGTTAAGATACAAAAGAATTTGACCTAAATAAATTATCAAAATAGCAATTTATTTAAAATTTTAGATAAGTAACAAAAGCAATAGATTGTAAGTAAACAAAAGGAAGGCTGGATGCATTAAAGACCAAACGCAGACTATATTCGCCGACCAAAAAAATGTGTATAAAAAAAATCCGAATAGGAATTAGTAGGAACTACTGAGGAATAACTCAACAGGAGACCAGTTCTGAATATGGTAATACATTTTCGGGTTTACATTTTAAGTCCCAAAAAATAGTCTTTTTTAAAATAATCTATATCGAAATAAATTTAAACAAAAGCAATAAGTGATCTTATATGGTACACCTACGTTACGGAATACAACAGTGAGTTATTCTTTTTTTATATATCAAAAGAATTTCAAAGCATACCGTTTGTAAGGTTAAGTGGCGACCGAAAGACCTGTTTATTATATACTACTTATTTACCTTATAAAAATTATAAATAGCAGTACAGTATTAAATTTATTTGTTAAATGTAATAAATAGATATTTGGATGTTAAAACTTAAAAACTCAGTCCATAAGTTTCTTGTGAAATTAAAAAAAAAATATTTAAAAATCAATTAGAATCTAAATTTTGAAGTGTATAACAGCCCCCTGTATATTACCCACTAATCTCCCGTACTGTGCCGTCAGCAGCTCTACCGGCTTTCCGAGCCAACACGAAACCCCGCGAGAGAGCCAGTTGGATAACGCAAGCGAACCTAGAAACAGCACCGCGTGGGTTCCTTTTTTATTTTATTCTCAACTCAATGTTTAATCTCAATATAATCTACAGTACCAAGTGTTGAAAGTGTATTTTGTGTACCTAGCCCAAAATCTCCCTTATATTGTCATCCAACGAGTGGCACGGAAGAGAAAAACGTTATAACTTTGTGTATTGTAGTTTTGGGCGGCATTTCGTTTTCTACATGTGTTATATAGAATTTTTTTGCTATTTTAACCAATATAGCGGGACTATCTGTTATGTGTTTATCGTGTGAGCTATCACCGGAAAAAAATCGTTCGCAAAACAATTAAAGTTACAATATAAAACGTTTGGCGCGTGATTCTGCACCATTCGGTACACTTAGCTATACACGCATGCCTTTTGGACTCCGCACTGTGCCATATACTTTTCAGCGTCTGACTGACCGCTTCAGATCAGGCCTGCAAGATGTCTTTATACTAGCCTATCTTGATGACCTAACAGTTATTTCGTCCAGTTTTAAAGAACGCCAAAGAGACCTGAAGAAGGTATTTGAAAGATTGATCTTATACAAACTCACACTAAATCAGAAGAAATGTTCGTTTGTATATGAAATAGTGCACTACTTAGGTCACATTATTACCCTCGAAGAAATTTCGCCGAATAACGAAAAAGTTTCTGCAATACTCAACATGTCACCTCCTAATAAGGTGAAACAACTCTTAAGTTTCTTACAAACTTGCTCATGGTACAGGCATTTCATAGAAAACTTCGCTGATATTTCAAATCCGTTAAGCACTCTGAAGAAGAAAAACTTTAAATGGACCTGGGGCCGCAAGCAGCACGAAGCTTTTGAAACACTTAAAACTGTACTTTGTTCTTCTACAATTTTAAGACAAGCGGACAGCAGACTACCCTATATATTACGCACAGATGATAGTGGTTATGCAATAGGTCCATGTTTACTTCAGGGGTAGAACGACGATGAATGACCAGTGAAATATGAATCTAGACTCTTGCCTTCTGCAGAGCCGAACTACAACACGACGGAACGTGAAGCTCTTGCTGTTGTGTGGGCTCTAAAGAAATTCAGAGGTTACCTGAAAGACGCTACCACCACTATTGTTCAAAGCAACCATCAGCCCCTCAAATGGCTAATGTCTATTAAATCACCAACCGGTCGCCTCGCCACATGGGCTCCAGAATTAATGCCTTATGATCTGCGCATAGAATATATTGTTGGCAACAAAAATGTAGTTGCCGATACATTTTCGCGGCCTCCACGCAATGAAACTGAAAAAACAATAGAAGTATTCGAGACGATTATATAACGTAAACGGGGAGACTATAACAGCCAACTGTGTATATGTTGTAGCCATTTTTCTACACTTAGCCCTGCCGATATTCGACAAGAGCAGGTTTCTGACCCTGATATCGAGAAAATCATAAAAGGGCTTATAGACCCTAACGAGACTTCTGTTGAATACAAAAAATGGGTGGAGAGAGCATATGTGATGTCATATGGACTTTTGTACCGCTACACTCCAGACATTGATGAAGACGAGCCAAAACTTGTAATAGCTAGTACTCGTATTGCACAAATTTTAAAACAATACCATGATGCTGATACAGCAGGTCATCTTGGTGTCGAACGCACATATCAACGCATTGCTGAAAGATGAGAAAGAAATAGCTGACTGCTTACGTAACTGTGTAGACTGCCATAAATTTAAGCCTAAAAACTTAAAACCTGCAGGCCTACTACGGACGCCTATACAGGAATCTACGACAAAAGGACGCGGAAAACAGGACGCGAGACCAAAGGACGCGGAAAAAAGGACGCGCGAAAAAAGGACGCGCGAAAAAAGGACGCTCGAAAAAAGGACGCGTGGAAAAAAGGACGCATATTATTAATGAATTACTATAAATAGTTTATTTTAATTGACATTAGCCATTACCCCCTTTTTATTCCCATATATTATTACAGAAAATGATTCTACCTAACCTAAAATCGGTTACGGTAAGGGTAAAAAGTGAAAAATAATTATATGAAAAAAAACTTGCCCTCACATTTTATCGAGGCTTAGAAATAAAATATCTTAAGTAAAATAATAAATAATACTAACCGATTTTAGGTTAGGTAGAATCATTTTCTGTAATTATATATAGGGGATAAACGGGGGTAATTGCTATTGTCAATTAAAATAAACTATTTATAGTATTTCATTAATAATATGCGTCCTTTTTTCCACGCGTCCTTTTTTCGCGCGTCCTTTTTTCGCGCGTCCTTTTTTCCGCGTCCTTTTTTATGCGTCCTTTTTTCCGCGTCCTTTTGTCGGTACACCCCTATACAGTCCCAACGCTTCGAAGTACTTAGCATAGACTTGTTTGGACTATTACCAGAGACTGCAGATGGTTACTGCTGCGTATTCATAGTTAAAGATGTCGCAAGTCGATGGGTGGAACACTTTCCGCTAAAAACTGCCACCGCTGCCACATGTGTCAAGTGTTTAATCGACGAGGTCATACTGAGGTACGGATTGTCTCGACGGGTAATAAATGACAATGGCATACAATTCGCCGGATTCGTAATGCAAACGGTCGCAGAGTGTTTTGGTTTCAAACAATCGCTGATTCCGGTGTACCATCCCGCATCAAATCCTGTTGAGCGTAAAAATCGTGACATGAAAATCTAATTAGCTATCTTATCTAAAGATGATCATACGATTTGATCAGATAAACTTTCCGCTGTACGTTTCGCAATGAACTCTGCCAAGTGTGAATTCACAGGTTTTTCACCGACGCATCTAACATTCGGACACGAGTTATGCACCCCGGAGATCGAGACTGTAGTGCGATAGTGCAGATTGAAAATTTTGTAACGCAAATTACTCCGTATTTGCTTACTCTTGGTGATACGTTACGCGCCGCGCGCGAAAAGCATGAACTAACCCAGGACCGTAGAAACTCTTATCAGGACTATCATTATCGTGACGTCGCTTTTAATGTGGGTAATTAAGTTTTTGTGGACACTCATGTCCTGAGTAATGCAAGCAGGATGCGTTCATCTAAATTTGTGCCACGTCGTGATGGACCGTATCGCATTCTTCGCATAGTGACTCCTACAACCTACGAAATCGCATCTGTCAGCAACCCAGATACACATGTTAGAAAGTACCACGTATCTGCGCTGATTTCCTATCGTGAAGACCCTGGAGAAGCCCCTCCAGAACCCATTAGGCCTATCTGTAAAAGAGGACGCCCTAAGAAGAATACGACCTCAAGATAGATTCTTGCCCCGCATTCGAGACGATTATGTAGCGTAAAGGGGGAGACTATAACAGCCCGCTGTGTATAACCCACTAATCTCCCGTACTATGCCGTCAGCAGCTCCGCCGGCTTCCCGAGCCAATACGAAGCCCCGCGAGAGAGCCAGTTGGGCAACGCAAGCAAACCTAGAAACAGCACCGCGTGGGTTCCTAGCGCTATGTATTTATCTTATTGTCAACTCAATGTTTAATATCAATATAATCTACAGTACCAAGTGTTGAATGTGTATTTCGTGTACCTACTCCAAAATCCCCCTTATAAATGTTTTAAATGTAATGGTAATTTGCCGAACATTTCTCCTTTAAGGGAAATTGAACGGAGAAATGTTTCTTTAGCGAACAAACATTTCGCTGTTCATAGCAAAATTGTCACAGCTTTCTAGTTTTACTTAGTTCCGCTTAAAATTTTTTAATTTATAAAATTTATTTATTAATTTATGTTGATTGGTTCTTTTAGCCTGCTATAATTGCCAAGTCGAAATCCTGATTGAATTTTTAATTAGATTTCATCTTAAAAACTTCTTTTTAAAATAAGTTTATTTTCATAAGCTTAAACGAACCTGCAAATCTAATAAAAATCAAGATAAATAACTTTCACTTTTCCGTTTCTTTCACAACGTAAATCACATAACAGCTTCCAACAAAATCTTCTATCCTCGAAAACACTCAACTCGAGTGCAAATTACACAATGTTGGTTTTTATTTAAGTAACAGACTAAACATATTCGCATAGGGATTTCGTATAAAGCAACGCTTGACCTTTTTTAGGGTCTGAATTTGAAAACATCAGTTTATTTTCGGTTTTTTCTGTTAAGTGTGCATCTTTTTCTTTATCCGTTCGTTATGCCTTACTGTAACTCCGCAAAATAAAAGAACTGCATTTAAGCCTTATTTCAGTTCATATAGTTGCAATTAAAATAATCGTCAGAAAACAGATTTATTAAAAAGGTATACTGGACAACAAATTTCGAGCACTACAAAATTGCTAAAAATATATTATATAATATTATTTAAACATAGCAAAACATAATAATAAAAAAAGATTTTCTTTCCCTATGGCCTTGGCATAACCAATTTAATTAATTGATGAATTAGGCTATATATATATATATATATATATATATATATATATAATATATATATATATATATATATATATATATATATATTAAATATTATTAATAATATATTGCCTTTATTTAGTTTGTAAAATTTTACAAACAAGAGATACATGAGGCGAAGTCTAGCTAGAGCTACTCCATTTAACCTCAACTTAACAAAGTTAGTTAAAAATAATTAGAAAATGAAATAAGTTATTTATAATTTGACATAAATAATAAAATAATATTGAAATTATAGAAATATTCATATGGCTACTAGAAAAATAATATAAAGAAAATAATTTGTGATGTTATATGATAAATGATATGAATGATAAACAGAAACAAAAATATCTAATGGTAGCAATAACGACAACAATATACTATATAATAATAATAACCTTAATGCGATTGTAGTAAAAATTTCTTATATTGCCGCTTCATGAAATCAAGAAATTTACCTCTTATATTTATTGTGAAACTATTAAACACTAAAAGACGATGAGATATCTCAGATCCAAATTATGAGCATCTCCAAGAAATACTAATTTGTTCCTTAAATAAATAGGATTTGACGACGAAATAATTCGATATATCAATAAAGCGAGATGATATTTGTATAAATTATCTATGGTTAACCATTGAAGTTCTTTTATTTAGCATGATACGCGATCATATTTTCTTATGCCAAAGACAAATCTGCAACAATTATTTTGAATTTTTTGCAACTTTAATTTCGTAACTTGATCTAAGCAAGGATAAAATACCAAGAGCCCATAATTAAGAATTGACATTATCATAGTTTCACAAAGTAACTTACGCAATTTACATTTTTTAGAGGTTCATGTACTATAATTAGTTTTAAGTATTCGGCCGAAGGTGCGTATATGCACCCACCTGTTTTTTATTTCATGAGAAAAAACCATTCTTTTTGGTTGTAAATTAGTCTTAATTTGTGTGTTTTTAATCCAATCTAATAAATTAATTGTCAAATTTTTCTTCGCTTATTGTCTCGGCCGGTAAGTGGTTAAAACAGCTCACTGGTGGTGTTTCTTTAACATATTTACGGCTATTTATCTGGTCCTCTTTCTTAGGGGTTCCTACAAAGTCACAATGGTTCATTCAAATGATATTTATCACTACTGCGCAGTAATCAGTGAACAGTGTAGTAGTGTCTGGGGGCTCGCGAGACTGAGACCTCGGAAGCCCTAAGGAAGGCATCAGAGAGGATGCTGAAAGCTCGGCAAAAGGGATATCGACGCGGTTCAACCCGGAAGAATGGTGAGTTTGATATTAATTTTTAGTAATAATATTAATCTTAGCTCTAGGTTTCATTGTACTAACCACGGAAATCTTTCTGAACATATATATATATATATATATATATATATATATATATATATATATACATGGTATCAAAAGATAATGTACCCTACAGTACTCTTAGTATTCACTTACTAACAAGAAGCCAAACGAAATCCTGCTCTACGTATTAGAAAGCCAGAAGCAACAAGCATTAACAAAATACTTAAATTCAATCTGGATAGTTTTATGACTAAACAATTTTTTCTACTGTCTCATAATTATACTATGGATGAGACTAGCGTAATGACAGTTCAGGAAACAGAAAAAAATTATTGCGTCTACGGGACTAAACGAGTGAGAGCAGTAGCATTATGAGAAAGAGGTGAAAACTTTACGGTTATCTGTGCTATAATATTCTTCATCATTTCTTTTTTTATTTTTCCTTGACAATGCCAGTTGCCGCAGTTAGAAATAGTCCACCAGTAGCTGTATATGCATGTTCTCAGCGGTTAATCAAATAAAACATACATATATGATACAGTTACGTCTACATCTTGTCGAATTTAAGAGAAACTAAAAGTGCCTAGCTCTATATTGATCCAATCTACCCCAACGAAAAATATTTAACAAAAGCATCAACCTGCTGTTCTGAACCCTGCAATTAATATATGTATCTGCATCAAGTGATTAACAACAAAATTCACTTACTTTGAACTCTGCTAACACGTTTACATCCACAGCAAATATTTCACAAGAGCTGTTACCTCATAATATCCACGATGCAAGATAATCTATATTAAATGATTTGCGGGAAGGGGAGGCATGAACAGCTTGTCAAACAATTGCAGAAAAATTAGATTTTGCTAAAGTTTTATTAACTGCAAGTCCACTACCTAACAATCAAATAATAACAACACTTCGCAACAAAAACAATACTCAGTAATCGTGGTTCGGTCCTGACAGGTATACTAATTAGTGCGAATTTGTCAGCTCCAAACAAAAACAGTTATTTCAGATAGTAGTTATTGATTAAAATTTTTTTATTTTATCACTATAAGTGTATAAAAGTGCGTTCTCTTCCATCCTGTAAGTACTCTCTAAAATTATATAAAACAGAGTCATTTCACAGGAATTTACTGTATTTATTTATCATAAGTCGGCTTGATATAAAAACTCTAAACAAGTTTATTCGTTATCTATAACGACATGATAAAATTGCCTGTCCTAAAACAGGTCCGTATTTCAGATCTAAATTAAATTTAAATTATAAAGAAAAGATGCTAAACCCAACTGACGGGACTTCTGACTACAGAGGCTCCCAAAAGGAAAATAATACTAAAACTTATTCTTCTGCTGTGATTGAACAACAATTCCCTACCAAAGATCAAGCTATTGTATTCCCAGCCATGGAAAACCTAAAACTTCAAGATTACCTGATTCCATTAGGAATGTTGATCGAGCCCAAAAATATTCTATTTTCTTCACGGCTTTCTAACAACAGAGTGTGTATGTACCTAGCAAACAAAAACATTGTTGAACATTTTATGAATAATCACGGAGGTTTTATAGAAATTAATAACCAACAAGTCCAAGCACGCAAACTAGTCACTCCAGCAGAAAGACTAATTCTGTCAAACGTTTGTCCCACCATTCCGCATGCTTTACTAACTCAAGAAATTGAAAAATTGGGCCTTAAAACCATGTCTCCCATGTCATTTCTCAAGATAAGTGCCGGTTTGCCGGAATTCAGCCACGTTTATAGTTTTAGACGACAAATTTTTATTTCACCACCACTTGATTCAATACCCGAATCCATATTAATAAATTATGATAACACCAACTATAGGATTTTTTTGTCACAAGATTCCTTGGTATGTTTTTCATGTAAAAGGCAAGGCCATACCGCAGCAAATTGTAAAATAACCCAAGAATCAGTTCCTGAAAATTATAACCAAAACCTTCACTCCCAGACATCTTCGCAATCCACACCTAATCAAATACTTCCAACAAACCCCTCAAAAACTCAAACCTCACAACCAATCATCAATATAGATACAACCCAGCCTACACAAAATAGCTCAAAACGCAGTTTAGAAGAAATAGTCACACCTCCTCCAGCGCAAGACGCTGATTCAGAAAACCCAAGTCTAGACCCGTTTGTTAAACCAAATGATGCTCCATCCAAAAAACCAAAGAAAAGTAAGGAAAAGACGCCAACTCACATACTCATGGAACCGGCCAAGGCATTCATCTCAGAGCAAAACCCTCCATTTATTCTTGATTTTAATCAAATATCCGATCTATTTGAAAATGTTTATGGTGCACAGGATCCAGTCAGCGTCATAAAAAACTACACTAACGATTTAGAAGCTTTAGTGAAAATGCTAACAGCAATATACCCTTATTTTAAACAAAGATCCATTAAATCTAGATGTACAAAAATAAAAAAGAAACTACTGATACATTTACAGATGACCTACTCGGATAGTGAGACATCAGAGACTGAAAGTGAGTTATCTCAGGAATCGAGACATAAACTTCTGTAACAATCCCAAGTTTAAATTTTTATTTATTATACACGGGCTTCTCTTCAATTTTGCAATGGAACATCAACGGTTTTTACAATAACCTTCCGATGCTTCAAATAATTCTGGCTAGATACAATCCAGATATAATTTGTCTTCAGGAAACTAATTTCAAAAATGAAAAAACACAAGCTTTAAAACAATTTAAAAGTTACTGCAAAAATCGAACTAGCCACGAAAAAGCCAGCGGCGGGGTAGCTATTTTTGTAAAAAAGTCAATTGAATCCACTGTAATTTCTCTCCAAACTAATCTAGAAGCAATTTGCATTAAACTTAACTCAAGTCCAAATATCTACGTTTGTAACTTATACCTACCTTCATCAACGCAAGTCGACTCAGAAGCATTAACGGAGCTGTTACAACAAATACCCCAACCCAGACTTATTTTGGGCGATTTTAATGCCCACAACTTTTTATGGGGCTCTTCTACTATAAACGCTAGGGGAAGACTACTAGAAGAGACATTTGAACAGTCCAACCTTTCAGTCTTAAACGACGGCAGACCCACTAGATTCAATATACAAAACGGTGAATCTTCATGTATAGACCTTACGATATGCGAACCAGGTCTGACCCCACAGCTCACCTGGGATAGGCTCGACTTCCTATACAACAGTGATCACTATCCACTCTTGATTCATAACAACAAGAACCAATGTGGACAGTCTTTTACTCCAAAATGGAATTTAAAAAACCCTAACTGGAATCATTTTTCAAATTTAATCGATAGCAGTATAACCACACTTAAAAGTACCTCAAATATAGACGAGACACTGAAGAACCTTGTTACCATTATCACAAACGCAGCAGAAAAAGCAATAGGAAAGACTACATGTATAAAACAACGCAATCCTGTCCCATGGTGGAATCACGAATGCAAAGCAGCAGTTGAATCTAGCAAAAGAGCTTTTAACCAATACAAGCGCTACAAAACTGTTGAGAATAAAATTGAATACAGAAAACAACGTGCTATAGCCAAAAAGACAACTAGAAATGCCAAACGCCAGTCGTGGACTCAATATGTATCAACGTTAAATGCAAACACTCCCATGACTGAAGTATGGAACAAAGTCCGAAGAATATCCGGATTGAATAGTAATCAGAATATCAAAAGCCTCGAAGTAAATGGAAGGGCAGTTACTAGTAACACTGAGATTGCCACAATCCTTGCTAACACATACAAAAACCGATCCAGTAATATTAATTATAAAAAATCTTTCATTAAATACAAACAGCAAGAAGAAAATAAGAAAATTAGCGTTATACCTAATACAGATGAACCGTTAAATTTACCCATTTCTGAATTAGAGTATACAGAAGCATTATCAAATCTCAAAGAAACTAGCGCTGGCCCGGACGATATTCCTAGTATTTTTATCAAACACCTTCCAGATAGCGCTCACAAACAACTTTTAAATCTGTTTAATATTATTTGGCTACAGCACAAATTTCCTGAAAAATGGCGTGAATCCACAGTTATACCTATACAAAAACCTAATAGTATTAAAACAAGTTCCGAGTCATACCGACCGATAGCTTTAACATGCGCCATGTGTAAGTTACTAGAAAAAATTATTAATAATAGACTAAGATGGCACCTGGAGAGACAAGATTTAATTATTCCAGAACAAAGTGGTTTTAGACAGCAAAGGTCAACCATAGATAATATCATAGATTTGGAAAGTGACATTTCTGAAGCATTCGCACTAAGGAATAAATGTCTAGCGGTTTTCTTTGACATATCAAGAGCTTTCGATACAGCTTGGCACGATTATATATTAAAAAAATTACATCGTTGGAACATTCAAGGTCACTGTTTCTTCTTTATTAAAAACTTCCTTCAAAATAGAGCTTTCAGAGTTAGGACAAACAACACAACATCAGATATAATGTATCCAGAAAATGGCATTCCTCAAGGCTCGGTAATAAGTCCTACGCTCTTTATAGTGGCAATGAATGATATTCTCATAAATCTAAAATCACCTATAAAGGCACGCGTCTACGCGGATGATCTTGTAGTTTTCTGCAAAGGTAAAAATATACAAAACATATTTAATCACACACAGAACTTCATAAAACACTTAGAACTCTGGTCACAAAAAACAGGTTTCTGTTTTTCCACTGAAAAAACTCGTTTCATCCTGTTTTCTAAGAAAAATGTCACAAACATCCCTAACCTAAGACTATGTGATGAGGACCTAAAACGTGTAACGTCAATAAAATTCTTGGGCATGACATTTGAAGAAAATCTAAGCTGGAAACTTCATATAACAAATTTGATCTTATCTTGTCACAAGCGATTAAATCTTCTTAAAACTCTGGCCAATAAAGAATGGGGTGCGGATCGCCAAACACTTTTAATGTTATACAGAACATTAATCAGATCAAAATTAGATTATGGATCTACTGTGTATTCTACAGCCACTAAGACACTGCTAAAAAAACTTGACAGTCTTCACAACCTATCTTTACGCATAATATCTGGAGCTTTTCGCACAACACCAATCGAAAGTCTTTATTGTGAAGTTGGTGAACCGTCCTTAGAAGACAGAAGACTTTATTTAAGTGTAGCATATGCCGCAAAAATCAGGTCTAACCCAAAAAACCCTACCATTAACAATTGTTTTACAGAAAAGTTTCCAAATCTCTTCATAAATAAGCCAAGAACTGCCAAACCTTTCTACGCAAGGATTAGAAGCTATTTAAATCAACTAAACTACACGCTCCCAGAATGCTTTTCTTCCCAATTGTCCTTAATTCCTCCATGGCAAATAAAGAATCCTCAGTGCCTAACCCGCCTCATTTCTTTCGACAAACATTCAACAAACCCACAGTTATTCAAATCCGCCTTCAACGATATGCTTCACAACTACAAGGACTATACACATATATACACAGATGCATCTAAATCAAATGAAGGTACTGGTGCTGCAATCATAACCCCAACATCGACAAATAAATATAAACTCCCTTCAGAGTACTCCATTTACTCTGCTGAACTGTATGCTCTATACCAGGCTACCCTTGCTGCCATATTAATAAATTATGATAACACCAACTATAGGATTTTTTTGTCACAAGATTCCTTGGTATGTTTTTCATGTAAAAGGCAAGGCCATACCGCAGCAAATTGTAAAATAACCCAAGAATCAGTTCCTGAAAATTATAACCAAAACCTTTACTCCCAGACATCTTCGCAATCCACACCTAATCAAATACTTCCAACAAACCCCTCAAAAACTCAAACCTCACAACCAATCATCAATATAGATACAACCCAGCCTACACAAAATAGCTCAAAACGCAGTTTAGAAGAAATAGTCACACCTCCTCCAGCGCAAGACGCTGATTCAGAAAACCCAAGTCTAGACCCGTTTGTTAAACCAAATGATGCTCCATCCAAAAAACCAAAGAAAAGTAAGGAAAAGACGCCAACTCACATACTCATGGAACCGGCCAAGGCATTCATCTCAGAGCAAAACCCTCCATTTATTCTTGATTTTAATCAAATATCCGATCTATTTGAAAATGTTTATGGTGCACAGGATCCAGTCAGCGTCATAAAAAACTACACTAACGATTTAGAAGCTTTAGTGAAAATGCTAACAGCAATATACCCTTATTTTAAACAAAGATCCATTAAATCTAGATGTACAAAAATAAAAAAGAAACTACTGATACATTTACAGATGACCTACTCGGATAGTGAGACATCAGAGACTGAAAGTGAGTTATCTCAGGAATCGAGACATAAACTTCTGTAACAATCCCAAGTTTAAATTTTTATTTATTATACACGGGCTTCTCTTCAATTTTGCAATGGAACATCAACGGTTTTTACAATAACCTTCCGATGCTTCAAATAATTCTGGCTAGATACAATCCAGATATAATTTGTCTTCAGGAAACTAATTTCAAAAATGAAAAAACACAAGCTTTAAAACAATTTAAAAGTTACTGCAAAAATCGAACTAGCCACGAAAAAGCCAGCGGCGGGGTAGCTATTTTTGTAAAAAAGTCAATTGAATCCACTGTAATTTCTCTCCAAACTAATCTAGAAGCAATTTGCATTAAACTTAACTCAAGTCCAAATATCTACGTTTGTAACTTATACCTACCTTCATCAACGCAAGTCGACTCAGAAGCATTAACGGAGCTGTTACAACAAATACCCCAACCCAGACTTATTTTGGGCGATTTTAATGCCCACAACTTTTTATGGGGCTCTTCTACTATAAACGCTAGGGGAAGACTACTAGAAGAGACATTTGAACAGTCCAACCTTTCAGTCTTAAACGACGGCAGACCCACTAGATTCAATATACAAAACGGTGAATCTTCATGTATAGACCTTACGATATGCGAACCAGGTCTGACCCCACAGCTCACCTGGGATAGGCTCGACTTCCTATACAACAGTGATCACTATCCACTCTTGATTCATAACAACAAGAACCAATGTGGACAGTCTTTTACTCCAAAATGGAATTTAAAAAACCCTAACTGGAATCATTTTTCAAATTTAATCGATAGCAGTATAACCACACTTAAAAGTACCTCAAATATAGACGAGACACTGAAGAACCTTGTTACCATTATCACAAACGCAGCAGAAAAAGCAATAGGAAAGACTACATGTATAAAACAACGCAATCCTGTCCCATGGTGGAATCACGAATGCAAAGCAGCAGTTGAATCTAGCAAAAGAGCTTTTAACCAATACAAGCGCTACAAAACTGTTGAGAATAAAATTGAATACAGAAAACAACGTGCTATAGCCAAAAAGACAACTAGAAATGCCAAACGCCAGTCGTGGACTCAATATGTATCAACGTTAAATGCAAACACTCCCATGACTGAAGTATGGAACAAAGTCCGAAGAATATCTGGATTGAATAGTAATCAGAATATCAAAAGCCTCGAAGTAAATGGAAGGGCAGTTACTAGTAACACTGAGATTGCCACAATCCTTGCTAACACATACAAAAACCGATCCAGTAATATTAATTATAAAAAATCTTTCATTAAATACAAACAGCAAGAAGAAAATAAGAAAATTAGCGTTATACCTAATACAGATGAACCGTTAAATTTACCCATTTCTGAATTAGAGTATACAGAAGCATTATCAAATCTCAAAGAAACTAGCGCTGGCCCGGACGATATTCCTAGTATTTTTATCAAACACCTTCCAGATAGCGCTCACAAACAACTTTTAAATCTGTTTAATATTATTTGGCTACAGCACAAATTTCCTGAAAAATGGCGTGAATCCACAGTTATACCTATACAAAAACCTAATAGTATTAAAACAAGTTCCGAGTCATACCGACCGATAGCTTTAACATGCGCCATGTGTAAGTTACTAGAAAAAATTATTAATAATAGACTAAGATGGCACCTGGAGAGACAAGATTTAATTATTCCAGAACAAAGTGGTTTTAGACAGCAAAGGTCAACCATAGATAATATCATAGATTTGGAAAGTGACATTTCTGAAGCATTCGCACTAAGGAATAAATGTCTAGCGGTTTTCTTTGACATATCAAGAGCTTTCGATACAGCTTGGCACGATTATATATTAAAAAAATTACATCGTTGGAACATTCAAGGTCACTGTTTCTTCTTTATTAAAAACTTCCTTCAAAATAGAGCTTTCAGAGTTAGGACAAACAACACAACATCAGATATAATGTATCCAGAAAATGGCATTCCTCAAGGCTCGGTAATAAGTCCTACGCTCTTTATAGTGGCAATGAATGATATTCTCATAAATCTAAAATCACCTATAAAGGCACGCGTCTACGCGGATGATCTTGTAGTTTTCTGCAAAGGTAAAAATATACAAAACATATTTAATCACACACAGAACTTCATAAAACACTTAGAACTCTGGTCACAAAAAACAGGTTTCTGTTTTTCCACTGAAAAAACTCGTTTCATCCTGTTTTCTAAGAAAAATGTCACAAACATCCCTAACCTAAGACTATGTGATGAGGACCTAAAACGTGTAACGTCAATAAAATTCTTGGGCATGACATTTGAAGAAAATCTAAGCTGGAAACTTCATATAACAAATTTGATCTTATCTTGTCACAAGCGATTAAATCTTCTTAAAAGTCTGGCCAATAAAGAATGGGATGCGGATCGCCAAACACTTTTAATGTTATACAGAACATTAATCAGATCAAAATTAGATTATGGATCTACTGTGTATTCTACAGCCACTAAGACACTGCTAAAAAACTTGACAGTCTTCACAACCTATCTTTACGCATAATATCTGGAGCTTTTCGCACAACACCAATCGAAAGTCTTTATTGTGAAGTTGGTGAACCGTCCTTAGAAGACAGAAGACTTTATTTAAGTGTAGCATATGCCGCAAAAATCAGGTCTAACCCAAAAAACCCAACCATTAACAATTGTTTTACAGAAAAGTTTCCAAATCTCTTCATAAATAAGCCAAGAACTGCCAAACCTTTCTACGCAAGGATTAGAAGCTATTTAAATCAACTAAACTACACGCTCCCAGAATGCTTTTCTTTCCAATTGTCCTTAATTCCTCCATGGCAAATAAAGAATCCTCAGTGCCTAACCCGCCTCATTTCTTTCGACAAACATTCAACAAACCCACAGTTATTCAAATCCGCCTTCAACGGTATGCTTCACAACTACAAGGACTATACACATATATACACAGATGCATCTAAATCAAATGAAGGTACTGGTGCTGCAATCATAACCCCAACATCGACAAATAAATATAAACTCCCTTCAGAGTACTCCATTTACTCTGCTGAACTGTATGCTCTATACCAGGCTACCCTTGCTGTCAATGCATCCAATATTACCAATTATATCATACTCACAGACTCTCTAAGTTCAGTCCAGTCAATCCAATATGTCTACCCAACTAATCCTTTAGTCATTAAGATAAAAGAAGAAATCCACACCGCTCAACTGAATGGAAAAAATATTATATTATTTTGGATACCATCCCATATTGGAATTCCAGGAAATGAAGAGGCAGACAACCCTGCAAAAGAAGCTGCAAGAAGTGATAGTGCGGAATGTACTAAGACATTTACGAGTGCGGACGTGAAAGCAACGATTAAATTTAAAGTGCGATATATGTGGAATGAAAAGTGGAAAGTGTCATCGGCAAAGCTACGCGATGTAAAAAAATCGATTAAACCCTGGCCCACATTACCAACAAGTCGAAGAGACCAGGTAATATTAACGCGACTTCGACTGGGTCATACGCGACTAACGAATAGCTACGTGTTCTCTAACAAAGAAGAACCAAGATGTGACAACTGTGACGAAAAAATAACAGTCAAACATATATTGGAAAAATGTCCAGCATTATCGCCAAAGCGCATATTGTACAGTATACCCAACAAACTAAGTGACCTTTTAGGTTTACAGTACAATATTTCAAATTTAAAAAGTTTCTTAACCTCACTTAATATTTTAAATTCTATATAAACTAATATTATAAATGTAATAAAAATTATTGTTCGCTAATAGCCAATTTGGCTGATGCGATTTTGTTAATAAAAAAAAAAAAAAATACTCAGTAATCTTATCTACCACGCCAATGAAAACATTGTTTGCAGAAAAAGAAAAAACAATTTGTAAAAAAAAACGAAAAAATAAAATCAATGAAAACAAAAAGAAAGAAACTATACATACACATAAAAAGAAAATGTACCCCAGAAAAAAGAAGAAAACGAAAGAAGACAAGAAACAAAAAAGTGAAAAGAGTAAAAAAGAATCTTTTTGGGAATGAAACTGACACGTCTTAAGAAGTTAAGAAGAACGTTGAAAATATTTGTGAAAATTAGTCAGAATACTCTAAAGATGAGACGTGAGCTATTTGCTATATGAAGCATAAAAAATAAGGAAATTTGGTACCGCAGATGTTGCGGTAAATGGGCTCCCAATGATTGTTGTGGATCTGACAGCCTGAGTAATTATATTTGCGTTTTTTTATTTAAAACCTTAAACTTAATTATTATACGGTTTCGTTTATAATAATTTTTATATAAATCAGTGAGACTTTAGAGTGACTTATATTTAAAAAATTTGAAGTCTAAGTAGCTTTTGTTACACATTGTAATTTATAGACTCTCATTACCTGCTGTTAAAATATCTTCAACATAAAACTCCTACTTTGTTCCCTTTTATTTTACAAAACTGTTACAGCATAACATTACGCTACGTACTGTTATGCTGTACACACTGTATAAACACTGGCATTTTCCTTAAGCGTCTTAGTTAAAGATTAATAATTAACGTGGTTATTTAACTCAAACAGATATTCCAACTTACTACAAGCGCTATCGAAGGAAAATTTTTGTAAATTAATAGATTTATAGTAAGTTTAAAAAAATATGCTGCAAAGTCGGCTAATGAGAGCTATTTTATTTTTTTTGAAAAAAGTTTATTTGAAACCAACTAACTGTCTCATAATATAACGTTGACCTGTAAATTGACGATAGTGGAATAAGCAAGAATCAAATTTTTAATAAAAAGTACCTAAAGTATTAGAATAGCCTTTTATTGAACTTTTTTCTTAGTAGGCTTCAATTCCCACCTTTTCGGTTAATTCTGTAGTATCTGCTGCAAACTAACGAACATCTTAGCCAATACAATTAGCATGTATAGCATTTTTCATATAAAAAAGCTTGCGCGTTATTCAAGATTTACGTCGTCAGAACCCCACAGCGTTGAAAAAAAAATCAGAATAGTTAGTAAGTGAGGAATTTTTTAAAATGTCAACTATTTGTCAAACTCTTATATTAGCAGTAAATACACTTAGTTTTAAGACTACTGCAACACATTAAAATACGTAGGAAAACATTTTAATATAAAATTTTATTAAATATTATAAATATTAAACTTTCCTCTTTTACTGCTTTAATAGTAAAAACGTCTCGCCATTATATCTTGTTCAAAATAATCTATCTTGTATGAAAGCTTATCAGCTTTCTACAGACTATTTATTTTGGCATATCACAATCACAATACACAACAATAATTAGTTTTTAAAGTTATTCATATAAATTTAATATGTATTTATAATTACAATTTATTAATATATATTATATTGTGATCAAATTGCGTAAGAAATCAAAACATAAACAAAGTTCCTACTCTAAAAATAAAATTTGAACTCTAAGGTTGATATTCTGGAAATTTTAAATACAAGTGACGCCACTTTGTAGAAATCGTGACGTGCAAGTTTTAACTTTGAAAAATGGTATATACCCTTTTTCAAAGTAAAGCACTTTTTACACTTTTACACGATTTATACAAAGTGACGTCACTTGACGGGTAATTCCAGCAATAATCGACACAAGTCGGTGGGGTCACCCTCTCCGATTTGACAGAAAATTTGACATTAATGTTTTTTTGTCTTGTACAACATGTATGCAAAGTTTCAGCCAAATCAGAGAGGGTGACCCCACCGACTTGTGTAATTTATTGCTGGAATTACCCCAACCTTAGAGTTCAAATTTTCCTAACACAGCTAATAATACGAAACCCATACGGAACTGCTCGATCTTTCATAGGCGTCAACATGGTGGAATAATCAGAAAAATGTGATTATCATTATATTGGAAATTTTAAAATTATATTGAATAAATAACCAAAAACGTTTGTTATTATTAATAATATAAATTTTATGAAATAACTCCTTAAGTCTAATATTCCACAAAATAATAATTTTAATTAAATGTATTAGACAACTTTACGCAACTGATACGGAAATACTTCAAATTTTATTGACAGTTAAGCGTGTGGCAAATGTATAAAGTGTTGCCGCTTTTTTAGAGTAAGAATTTTGTTTGTTTTGATTTCTTACACAATTTGATCATAATAATATATATATATATATATATATATATATATATATATATATATATATATATATATATATATTAATAAATTGTATTTATAAATTCATATTAAACTTAGATTAACAGCTTTAAAAACTAATTGTTGTTTATTGTGATACTAAAACAAATAAAATAGTCTGTAGAAAGCTGATAAGTTTTCACATAAGATAGATTATTTTGAACAAGAAATAAGGGCGGGACGTTTTTACTGTTAAAGCCCTAAAAGAGGTAAGTTTAAAATTTAGAATATATAATTTTGTATTAAAATGTTTTTTTTATATATTTTAATGTATTGCAGCAGTCTTTAAACTAAGTGAATTTACTGTTTATATAATAGTTTGACAAATATGACATTTTAAAAATTCCTCACTTACTAACTATTCTGATGTTTTGGCAACCCTGTAGGGTTCTGAAAACGAAAATCTCGAATGACGTGCAAGCTTTTTTATATGAAAAATGCTGTAGATTTTTATAATATTCCTATTGGAACCAACAGAAAACTATCTCTCCATACAGGGTGAGTCATAACTATTAGGACATAGACTAAGAACAGGTTATTTGGACCAAAATATGGCTATTGGCCCAAATATGCCTTAATAAAATGTTGCTGAGAAAAAGATACAGGGTGTTAAAGTAAAAATTAAAATTTTTTTTTGTCTATAACTTTCATGTTTGTAAACACTTATGTACAAAAATTTATAGCTGGGTACTATTCAATATCAGAAATTATAATTTGATGTACACTTTAATATATTTATTAGAGGGCGCCACATATGCCACATACGTGGCATACATTTCCACTTAACTTTTTTGTTTTTCAAGTTACCGGTATTCTTGATGAAAAATATTAAAGATACATTATTTTAACAAAAATAAGGTATACTTGTTAATAACTTCAAAACCTAATAGTTTTCGAGATAATCGCATTTTACAAATCAACTGCATAATTCTGATTTAACGTAACTACTCCAGGCAATTAAATCAAAATAGATAAAAACATCAATACTTCTGAATTTTGTTATAAAATACCTTTATTAAAGTCAATAGGTAACGAAATATTAAATAAAATAAATATATCAGCAGGTTAATTAAAAATAGGATTTGATAAAAATACCAGAATAATTGGATTTTACATCAAACATTTTACGTTTTGTATTAAATTAAAGTCATATTCAAAACATTTAATTTACAAATCAAATTAAAAAACAGTTAAATTAAATAATATTAAACTTTTTGTCAAAGTAAATGTTCGATATGTCCACCATTTTCTTTAATTCATTTGTCAATACATTCCACAAAATATCGTCTCATATTAAATAGCATCATTGGTTCTAAAAAAACTGCTGCAGTATTTATTATAGTTGTTTTAAGTATAATAAGTAATTTTTTGAAATTTTTATGAATTAAATAATTATTATTATCTCACCACAAGAATATGACTACCACGAACAATCAAACGTTCAAGAAAGTATATTTAAATACTGTCTCAGATATCTGTAAAATAGCATTCAAAACTCATATTTAAATTGCATGTCTTATGGTTTGGAATCATTGATAATTAGTTTTTTCGGATATGCGAATTACCTTGCAATTTGAATGTCGAGATTTATTTACTTTTTTTTATAAAATAATTTTATTGATTTATTGGAAGAATTGTCATAAAACTTAAGGCGAAATATGTGGTTTCTAGAAGATGGTACACCATTACATTACAGAGAAAGCGGAGTGAGACAGTATTTAAATACACTTTCCTGAACATTGGATTGTTCGTGGTAGTCATATTCTTGTGGTAACATAATAATAATTATTTAATTCATGAAAATTTCAAAAAATTACTTATTATTACACTTCAAACAGCTATAATAAATACTGCAGCAGTTTTTTAGAACCAATGATGCTATTTAATATGAGACGATATTTTATGGAATGTATTGACAAACGAATTAAAGAAAATTGTAGACATATCGAATATTTACTTTGACAAAAAGTTTAATGTTATTTAGTTTAACTATTTTTTAATTTGGTTTGTAAATAAAATGTTTTAATTATGATTTTAATTTAATACAAAACGTAAAATGTTTGATGTAAAATCCAATTATTCTGTTATTTTATCAAATCCTATTATTAATTATCCTGCTGATATATTTATTTTATTTAATATTTCGTTAACTGTTAACTTAATTAAAGGTATTTTATAACAAAATTAAGAAGTATTAATGTTTTTATCTATTTTTCTTTCATTGCCTGGAGTAGTTGCGTTAAATCAAAATTATGCAGTTGATTTGTAAAATGCGATTATCTCGAAAACTGTTAAGTTTTAAAGTTATTAACAAGTATACCTTTTTTTGTTAAAATAATGTATCTTTAATATTTTTTATCAAGAATACCGGTGGCTTGAAGAACAAAAAAGTTAAGTGTAAATGTATGCCACGTATGTGGAATACGTGGCGCCCTCTATTAGATATATATATATATATATATATATATATATATATATATATATATATATATATATATATATAAAGTATGCATCACATTATAATGTCTGATATTCAATAGTACCAGCTGTAAATTTTTATACATAAATGTTTACAAACATGAAAGTTATAGCCAAAAATAAAATTTTAAATTTCCACTTTAACACCCTGTATCTTTTTTCTGAGCAACATTTTATTAAGGCATATTTGGCACAATAGCCATATTTTGGTCCATATAACCTGTCCTTAGTCTATGTCCCAATAGTTACGACTCACCCTGTATATTATGACATTCCTGAACATAAATGTCTTAAATCAAGAATATCATTCACTAAGAGAATCGACCTCTTATCTCACAACATAAAATCCATAAAATCCACAATGGGGGAAGGAAATATCACAAATACTTCAGAACTATTTCAACCAGGTGCACAACTTAACTGGCTAAGGTGAAAAACACTGAGTAGACTGCGTACATATGTTGGGAGATTAAAAAAATTATGATATCCTGGGGATATATTAAGAGAGATGACATATGTACATGAGATGTCATCTAGTCAATTAGACACTTATTGCAGCGTAGCGCGTCGTCTAGTAAAATATAAGCAAGAGTGCTAGGATGCAAACTTAATGGAATGCAACAACGTAGCCTTAGCGTATGTCGACCAATGGTTAAATAAAATATGACAGTTTTATTGCTTTAGGTAATCTTTATATAGACTGTGCTGTATTTTATTTTTTATTTTTAGTTGTTTCAAATTAAACTGTAAAATTTATCAGGAATTTAGCTCGTAAACGAAATAAAAACCTATATGTCAGAATACACTAACAAAATATCTAAAATTCGATATTACTCGTATAATTCAAATGTGTTGCAATTATCTGGAATGGAACTAAAATTGTTTCATGCGTTTACTAACATCGTGTGCTTTCACGGTTTGTAAATAATACAACTAGAAGGAAAATAGAAACCTTTGCTGTACAAATGACCGCAGTGTGGACTTAATAATACTAATTGATATAAAACAGCTCTTAGTCAGCACAGTTGCCAGCAAGTTTTAGATGTATGCTAGGGGCGCAATAATGTTCGGGGAATAACCTAATTATGGTGAGTGTTATTGCGGTACACATAATTCTAGATTATTTTATATGAACATTTTCAGCTAGAACTTTAGCTTTAGAATTGTTTACTTTCAATTCATTATTTTCTGGCCTTATTTCTACTTCTGTTGGCAGGATGATTAAATTACTGCTTTACGAATGTTTTGTATAACTATGATTTTAAACAAATAGTAATATTTTTATAAAAATGGAATATTCAATATAGAGATTTAATTTTCTATTAAGTAATTACTATTCTATTTTAGTGGAAATAACCCACAATTGAACGTTAAAATAAGAAATAATTACCAAATTACGAACATTTTTTTTTTTTATTTTGAACTATGTATTCTAGTGCTAAATTAAACAATTACCAGTCCAATATACTGTCTTAATCCTTGTGTTATTTGAAATGGGTATCTCATGTTGTATCTGTATCTGAATCACTGTGTCTATCATCGTCATTTTGATGAGCCTAAGTAGTTTGGACGGTAATTCAAATTCACATTGAAGGGGTTAGAAGTAAAACCGCCTAAGTAAAATTTTCACCAAAACGACTTTAGTGATGTTTCACGTTCTGAATATCTTATTTTGTTTGGTAGTAAAATCGACTACGCTCTAACCCTACTTTATCGCCATCTTTTGATGAATAGAAAAAACAACCAAAATGAAATTCACCAATCGTTAAGAGCAGAAATCGCCTTAGCGCACCTAGGCTGTTTTACCTCCAAACAAGCGGCTGGATATAAATATATTTTTATTACTTATGTTGTTTGGGTTCCACTTAACGGTTTGGATTTGTTTATGGTGTGTAGGTTATACTTCTTTTTCTTTAGTAGATTAACAGCAGTGTTTCAAGTGATACTATTGTTTGCAGAAATGATATATTTTGTCATTATAATATTTGGATCATGTTTTTTGAGTTTTGATATTATTTTTAGAGTCAGATAGTGATCCATACGCTACATATGGAGAATCTGATTTTATTCCGAGTGAATATGAAGAAGATAACGACAGCGATAATTCTATAATATCTGCTGAGGAAGCAACTATAAGCACACATGTGGAGTATAATATTTGAGTGGTAAAAGTGTGTGTTTTAGCTCGTTAGTTTTAATTTAAGCGTAATATCCCTAACAAAAATTAATTTATTATGTAAATATTAAACTTGTAAATACCGGTAAATTTAGTACCTACCTTACAGTTATGTACTTTTAGAAATTTCGAAGTTAAGTTCAACTTAAGGGTTTAACATATTTTTCCTTTTCAGTAATTCCTAAAATTTACCGAAAAAGGAAGCGTACCATACATGCATGGAAGAGGAATAAAATCACAAATAAGGGGCTTGCTGGCCAAGAATATGAAAGCAGAGAAAAATTGAAGAGAAAGAAATGTGTCCAGTAGTATATGCATAAGTGTAGGTACCAATGTGGAATATTTAACGACATTGAAAGTAAACGACTCTTCTCTAAGTTGGACAGTTTACCAACCTGCAAACAGCTTTTTTAGCTTCATATATCAGAAAAACTGAACCTAAAAAAAACTGAGTAATAGCAAAAAAATTACAGTACAGAAATTAAACTTCTTGACCGCCGTGTATGCAGACTTTTTCCTAAAAACTTTTGATATCAGAGACAGTCGCTTTAAGGTTATGTGTAAAAAGGTTAACAAAAACAATTTTGTGGAGCCTGATAAAAGAAGAAAATATGTCCCAACCAACAAAGTATCAGAGAACGTAAGAAAAATAGTGATTGAATATATCAGATCATTACTACCGTTGATTGAATTTACTACGTAATAGGAGTCATTACTATTATGATCAAAATCCAAATACGAAATACCTTTCGTATTTAATAAAGATAATAATTGCACTGATAACGATAAACCCCCAGGAAAGGACGAGGGATTATATTTTCAATACTGAATTCAATTTAAAATTTCACCATCCTCATTCAACTCTTGTTATAAATGCGATTCGGTTGGCAAACTTAATATCATCATCAACTGAAGACGAAAAAAGAAGTACGAGACAATTTAAGTATGAAAAATGGCAAAATTTATAACAGCTGCTAGAGTTCATACCCCCATTTACCACTAGTTTTATAATTATTTGCCGCAGGAGTCAAAGCAGCAAAAAAAAAACACAATGAAAAGGAAGCACTGCTGTTAAGTCTTCCAAAGAAGATGCCAACGTCGAACAAGACGACTACATAGGTTTTTTCTCAGATTATGAGTAACTCTGGTGTTATAAAAAAGTAAAATTTGTATTTTTTTTAAGAAAAAATAAATATTAATTGAAAATTAAGCTTTTGTTTAGTTCTTTTTGTGTATTATAAATCCATTTTTGCTTAAAGGTAAAACAATCTAAGTGCATTTTTTTGTCGAAAGAGGTAAAAAAACTAAAATAATTTCTCACCAGAAGTATCTTTAAAATTTTATACTTATTTTGAATTGTTTAATACTTTAAAATTTTTAATTTTGAACATCCAGAATTTTTAAAAGAGCAAAAACTTTGATGCTTTATTTCTCAAAATGTGTATTTTGCTACTTAGGCGGTTTTGCTTCTGACCCCTTCCATTATTTTGTATAAGTGTACCACGTTAATTGAGTCACATGCCTGTTTAACACCTGCTGAATCGTAAAAAGTTGGTCGATTGTTGATCTTTTTTGCCTAAATCCTGCCTGGTATTGTCCGATGATCTCTGTGAGGGGTTGTAGTCTATGGTTGAAGTATACTGGTAAATATTTTATATTCACAACACAGCAAGGTCACTCCGGTATAGTTTTGATAAAAAAGTTTATCGCCCTTTTTGTAGATTGAACCGATTATGCTCTTACTCGGTGTAATATCATATATACTTTTCGTTATTTTTCTTTCTCACAACTAACAAGGTCCCTTGTTAGTTTTCTACAATGTGATTTACCTTTTTAACGTTTTCTATCGTTGGTGGTTTTATCTCATTCTCTTGAGTATTGGTTTTGCATTTCTGTGATTGAATGACGTAAAAGCGTGAGATAATTTAATTATTAATTCAAAATACATATAAATATAATTTTTTATAAACAAATACATAAACAAAGAAGTAGAGACAAAAAAACAAATATATATATATATATATATTATATATATATATATATATATATATATATATATATATATATATTGTTATGATGTGTTGTTGTTAAATTATCTTTGTTATAACTATTATGAAACAAACCTATCTATCTAATATAAGCAATATCAATTTAAAACAATCTATCTAAAATTTGAAATTCTTACAATTATTAAATTATTAACAAAATTTGGTACCTTTTTTCACTGAACGCCTAAAGTTTTTCCAAAATTAAAGTTATTATCACCACTAGATATTTTCTTACTCAGCCTTGGTTATCCAACTATTTTAACATGTTCCTTCTTAATTATCTCCACTCACCATATAAATATATAAATTTAAATCCTTGTAATTTCCATATAATGTACTTTCAAATATACTGGATCTTGTGGTTGTATTATTGAATGCTTACTTCAATGAATTAACTTCAAAACTGTCATTATATTACTATAGTAATAATTAATCTCCAACTGTATTTAACTTAATAATTCATTTAACTTAATCAATGCCTTCTTCTAGCTAATAATCTCTTCATTACCTCATAAATTCTTGTTAATTATTCTTTGTAATTAATAATCACATGTAATTGACTTAATAATCCTTGGATTGTTATAACTAACTCCTCAATAATAATCTTGTAACTGATTTAATTTCTTCTTACTCACTTAACTCAATTAATAATCTTCTTGTAACTAAATTCTTGAATTATAACTTACTGACTCACTTTACTAACTGATTAATCTGTAACAAACTAACTAACTGATAACTGACTGACTGATAACTGAACTGGTAACTGAACTGAACTGAACTGAACTGAACTGGTAACTGAACTGAACTGAACTGAACTCTCACTGACTGAACTCTAACTCATAACTGAACTAAACTCCCCTCCTCCAAATTACATGGCTTTTTATATCTTTTTCATTGTTTCCAGAATATTCTAGCAACAAATAATGTTCAAATCATTCCATTTTTTCTACTTGAAAATTCTGGGATAAAATGGAATCGTTTTTTGTCTATGATGTATTATGTAAATAGTCCTATTGACATTTCTAGAATTCTCTATATACAATTTACTTGACTTTAGGCTCTCCAGATCAGAACTACACTATTATATGTAACTTAAACATTTATATGAAATATATTTTTACTATTTTACATGTGTAATTTTATGTTGCATATGTACATGGCTGAATTAAACATATTAAATATTAAATAAAATAAAAAAAAACTTCTTAAACTTAATTCTTATGCTAAATTCTCAAAAATACCCTCATATAATTATTTTTTAATAATATTATCTAGTATATAACTTACAAATTATGTCTCTAACCACTATTTAAATAAATTTACTGTATATCTGGTTATTGCATTTCTGTTCTCATTATAATATATATATATATATATATATATATATATATATATATATATATATATTGCTATGACGTTTTGTTTGTGTATGAGCAATGAATAATTTAAAATAACATATATAAGTATAGGGTTTTTATCGCGGTTCTCAAAGAATTAGTTTGTAAGTACTTTTTAAAATTATCTTTATTATAACTACTATGAAACACCCATATAAATCTAATAGAGACAATATAAATTAAAAAAAAAACCTATCTTAAATTTAAAATTCTTACGATAATTAAATTATATTAACAAAATTTGGTACCTTTCTATCACTGAATGCCTAAATGAAACTGTTTTCCAAAATAAAAGGTTTATTCACCACTCAATATCTTCTTATCAGCCTCGGTTATTCTTGTTTTTGTGAAATTGCTTCTTCCAAATATACCACAATGTTTTAGTTATCAGTTTCCAACAATTTAAAATGTTTTTCTTCTTAATAGCATTTATAAATATTCTTCTTTATTTGTTTTTTTTTCTTTGCTTCTTACTTATTATCTTATTTTTTCTTCTTAATAATCTCCAATCACCATATAGATATTATAATTTTAATATACTTTTAAATATGCTTTCAAATACGCTGTATACTATCTGCTTGTACTATTTACTGATCAACTGACTGAATGATTGACTGCTTATTGAATGCACTGTCTTACTGTAACTGTTAACTGTCCAACTGTAACTTAATGTCTTAATGAAAAACTGTTTAACTGTTTAACTTCCTAATTAACTAACTCCATACAATCTTGAACTGTCTAATCCCCACTGTCCTGATTATTAACTGTTTAATTGTTCTAATTTACTCTCATACTGCCTAACTTAATACTGTGTTAATAAATCCTTGCTCCAAATTACATCGTATTTATATCTTTTCATTGTTCCAGAATATTCTAGGGATAAACCATGTTCGAATTGTCTATTCCATCAATACCTGAATGTTCTCGAATATACCTTGCAAATAGGGTTAACTGTTTTATATTTACGTGTTATTTAAATGCTCTAGAAAATTCTTAATTTTTCTATGGATATTTTAATGGACATTTAGGCTTTCAGATCAGAATATACACTTATATATAAATTAAACACCTTAAATTAATTCATAACACTATTTTACATCCGTAATTATTATTCAAATGTCACTTTCTCTTTAAATTCATTCTTCTGTCATTATAATACAGTGTACCTATATTTGGTTGCATATGCATGTGTCTCACTTAAATAAATCTATAATATTATAATTATTAAAATAGAACTTTTTACACTTATTATTATTCTAAATTCTTAAAAATACCCTCATATAAATATTTTTTTATAATATTCTCTAGTCTATAACTTATAAATTATTTCTTTAATCACTATTTAAGTTTATTAATTAAAACTCATAATATTATTATTTCTTCTAAGTATATTTATTATTATCTCAATATATATATATATATATATATATATATATATATATATATATTTATATATATATATATATAGATATATATATATATATATATATATATATATATATATATATATATATATATATATAACAAACAACACAGTTTATTAGGGTTGCAGTCAGAAATATTGGCCGGGATGTTAAAAAAACACTCTTTTGACTTTTTGTCGAGCTTTCGGAATATTTTTATTCCTTTTTCAAGACACTGTAAAAGACAATTATGTATGTAAATATTTAAAAAATATCACACTTCTTCAGTGTAACTTACTAGTCGTTGAGATTATTTTTGTAAGCATTGAACACTTAACATTTATACCACACATTAAAATATACAATTATGGACATAATACATAATAAAATTTTTAAAATTTGTTGTAAAAATAGTAAAACTTGATTGATGGCATGTTTTACTGGTGTATATTAACTCATACAGAGAATGGAAAGAAAAAACAGTGTAATTAATATGTAATTAGGTGTAAATTGATGTTATCTTTCTTTACAAGTAATACTAGAGGCCTTTCTTAGGTGTCTATAATTTTAACCTGTCTTAATAATTATAGACACCTAAGAAAGGCCTCTAGTATTACTTGTAAAGAAAGATAACATCAATTTACACCTAATTACATATTAATTACACTGTTTTTTCTTTCCATTCTCTGTATGAGTTAATATACACCAGTAAAACATGCCATCAATCAAGTTTTACTATTTTTACAACAAATTTTAAAAATTTTATTATGTATTATGTCCATAATTGTATATTTTAATGTGTGGTATAAATGTTAAGTGTTCAATGCTTACAAAAATAATCTCAACGACTAGTAAGTTACACTGAAGAAGTGTGATATTTTTTAAATATTTACATACATAATTGTCTTTTACAGTGTCTTAAAAAAGGAATAAAAATATTCCGAAAGCTCGACAAAAAGTCAAAAGAGTGTTTTTTTAACATCCCGGCCAATATTTCTGACTGCAACCCTAATAAACTGTGTTGTTTGTTTATATCGACAGTCAATAATATCCAGTATTTCTTATATATATATATATATATATATATATATATATATATATATATATATATATACACATGTAAATACTTTTTTCTTTTTGGGTGCGGTAGTCAATAAAAAATAGAGCTTTGCTAAGGCGTACTATTTATTCTGAAATCCGAGCTTTCGGTGGTTATTTGCCACCTTTATCAAGGTCTACAATGAAAATTACTGTGTTATAAAATTAGGCTGATGTAATATAAAAGTTATAAAAACTTACCAGAAAGTAAGATTCATAGCATATAAAACACAACGTTAAATAACATAATGTGATCTGAATTATTGAAAGCATTAAAAATTTTAAAAACTTAAAATAACTTAAAAATTAAAGAACATGTTACAAAGTTTAAAAAGTAAAAAATAAGACGACATGTTTGACAAAAAACAGTCGTCTTCGCAGGTTTGAATTCAGTCACATCTCACGAACAGAAAGAGGTAGTAGGAGGAACTATTGTTGTTTAAATAGTTCGATGTAACTACAAAAAACAAACTTTCAAACTGATGTCTAACAAAATGCCGTTTGTGATTTTAAGTACTACCAACCATGTTACCAACTTAGAATTGAGACGGAAATTTAAAAAAAGTTTTATTATGTCAAAAAATAAAAAGAAAATAGTATTTAGTAAGTAGGTTTAGAAAAAACAAACAACCAAAACAAAATGAACATCTAAATAATAACTGAAGTTAATCATGATAATTATAGCAATTAATAATGGAATTTACGAAACATGAAGCACTCTGAGATGCAGAAAACCCTAGTCAAAAGTCAAAATAAAATTGTAAATTTTGCTAAGGTTCTGGATCTCAGATCTTTTATTCAGATTGTTGTTATCACTCCTGCTGATATGTACCATTTCTAAGAATGTTCTCTTAAATTTATTTTTCTCTCTGGCTAATATTTTAACATTGTTGAAATCTATCTTATGGTCTAGATCGATAGTGTGTTCTGCCAAAGCACAAGTGGGTTTATTTAGTCTACAGTCACTCTTATGAGAAATGATACGACTAGACAGATTTCTTCCACTTTCACCAATGTACGTGGATGGACATTCAGTACATTGAATGCAATAAACAACATCTCTTGACTCTAAAGTAGTTAGGGGTTATTTTATTTTGCTATATAGCTGACGTATGGTTTTGATGTTCTTGTTAGCTATTTTGATGTTCTTAAATTCTTTGAAAATTTTAGTAAGTTCTACGGTTAGTTTTGGAATATACGGAAGGGCATAAAAATACACACTTTTTTGAGAAGAATTGTTTTGTGCTGAGGGCACTGATTGAGAATTAGTGAGAATGTTATTTCTGTTAACAAATGGAACATTAAAAATTAATTTATTAATTAGTCTTAGAGGATATGAATTTTCAACAAAAATATTCCGTAAGAGGTTAAGATCATGTTGGAGATAATCTGGATGTGATAACCTTTTGACACGTTCTTTCATTGCTAGGACTAGGTTGGTTTTCATTCTAGGAGGATGATGGGAATGGTAGCTTATGAATCTATTGCTACATATAGGTTTTCTATACCATTGTGTTTTCACAACATTATCCTCACATCTATGCAAACGCATGTCAAGGAAGGGCAAAGATCCCTCCCGCTCTTCCTCGCATGTGAATTGCAAGTGTGGGTTTTGTTGGTTGAAAACATTTAAAGTAAATTGTATAGAGTCTGCCGGTAGTGCAAAGATTAAGTCATCCACGTATCTCTTTATAAAAGGTGTTTCAAAATTGATTTGTTGCAAACAATCTTTAATCAAATCGTCTAAGACATAATTACAAAGAATTGGTGAAATGGTGGACCCCATTGGAGTACCAAAGACTTGTTTGTAGTAACAGTCATTAAAAATAAAATCATTAGAGTCAAAAACAAAAGAAATGAGTTTTTTGATATTAGATAAGTTAAGAGTTGTGTGCATTGATATGTCATCCCAGTGTTTCTCAACACTAACCAAAATTGTTTGTAAAGGTAAATTAGTAAACAAAGACATTACATAAAAACTAACGAGCTTATAATTGATAGGTAATTTTAAGTTATTAATAAAAGAACTGAAACTGAATGAGTCCTGAATGCAGAAATCATTGTTACTGTAGGTTTCTGTGAGAATATTGGTTAAAAAACTTGCTATGGGGCCATTAGGTGTACCTATTGAGGAAACTATTGGCCTCATAGACAAAGTAGGTTTATGAATTTTTGGAAGTGCATAAAATCTAGGAGCAATTGAATTATAAATTTTCAAAGTTTTCCCAACTGATTGATCTATTTGATTCTCCTTTACCAAATCAGAAACTAGTTTATTAGCCTTTTGTTGCAGAGTACACACAGGATTGTTGTTTAACTTTTTAGAATATTTAGTGTCTGTTAATAAGTCTTTACATTTTTGTATATAGTCCCTAGTGTACATTGCTACAGTGACATTGCCTTTGTCGCTCTGAACAATCTTGATCTCAGGGTGATGTTTCAAAAAAGTTTTGCATTTAATATAGTATTTATTTAAAAAGTGGTCTTTTTCATCTTTGTTGAGAAAGTTCGTGATTATATTAGTGCATTTGGACCTTAGAATGTCCTTATCGACATTCTCAATTGCTCTTAAAATGTTCTCGATGTCTGCCAACAAAGAGGAAACTTTGAAATCTTTTTTGTTAGGAAGCAAAGCGAATTTAGGGCCTAAAGCCAACAACTTTTTAACTTCTACAGGAAATTCTAAGTCTATATATATATATATATATATATATATATATATATATATATATATATATATATATATACAAATATGTATATATATATATATATATATATATATATATATATATATATATATATACATATTTGTCTATAAAAAATTATGTTTATATGTATTTTGAATTAATAATTAAATAATCATTAAAGTGAAAAGAATCAACAATATTAAAGTTGTTATTATAGTTATATGTCATAACGCTCTTAATAAAACAACAGTCATTAGTCTTCTTCTTTTTGTGCCGCTCCTATCGGAGATTGGAAATCATCAAGGCTATTCTGACCTTGTTTACGGCTGACCTAAAGAGTTCATTAGTGGTGCAGCCATACCACTCTCTCAAATTCCGCAACCATGACATTCTTCTACGGCCTGGATTCCGTTTTCCTTATATTTTTCCCTGCATTATATTTTGAAGTAATGCGTATTTATGTCCTCTCATCAGGTGACCAAAATATTCGAGTCATTAGTAACTTGAGCCAAATATATCATGCTTTAATATTGCAGAATTGGGCTTAATAAGCTATTTACTTTATTACTGTCTTTTATGGTGTAAAGTTTATCATATTTTCTTGTTAAATAATTTAAAATATAAACATATTAGAATAATATGTTTATATGTATTTGTATTTTATTATATTTGTATTTGTATATTTGTATATCTTTGTATTTGCATTAATTGTTTTTATTTAAATACTTTAATACAGAATACAGAATAATACGTTATATAATTGAATTTATTTATTGAATCCTTATCATTTGCAGCTCCAAGTGGATGAACCTTGGACTGTTGGAAATTATACTCAATCTTCACCTGTGGCTGATTAACCAGCCACAACGTTGACGATTTATATATGAGTTTTAGATTGACCTCACTTGTCTGTTCGTTTTTCTTAACCGATCACTGGGCGGAAATTGGTGTTATTAACCGCCTTTTTCTTTCATTTTTTGGTTCCTTAGAGACAGGTTGTCACCCAAACTCATCAAACTCTTTAAATAATCCGCTCTATTATTAGGGTTACCTTAAGGTTACTGTCTTTTCATGTAGTTGGCGCTTCTGTTCTAATCTAACGCCATTTTACCGGCGTTAGTCAAGAAGCTTGGAGTGGCAATTGCATTAAACATTAAATTATTAAATTTCAATACTAATCACTTTAATATTGCTACCTAAAGATAAAATTAAATCATAACTATTGATATGTCGTTGAAAGTGCATCTTTGATTTTC
Organism: Diabrotica balteata; assembly: GCA_918026665.1. Taxonomy (NCBI): domain Eukaryota; kingdom Metazoa; phylum Arthropoda; class Insecta; order Coleoptera; family Chrysomelidae; genus Diabrotica; species Diabrotica balteata. The sequence continues at coordinate 74,383,531 of OU898280.1, read as the reverse complement.
TTAGTTCTTCAATCTCATGTTAATGTTTCTTTACTTATACAAATATAAATAATATATAAATGTTTATATAAATGTATATAAATGTTTGTATATGTATTATGCCTTGCTTATTGGGTTAAATGGTATTATATTTTTATTTATTAGCTCCTGCGGCTTACTCGTGCGCTTACACATACAATATTGAATTTTATTTTAATGTATCGGCTAAATATGATCAACGGGGTAATAAATATAATATACAATAGACAGCCGTTTACATTTTCTGCCTTTATTCAATTATGTTTATTTAAATATTTGATTAATTAATTCACGCTCTGCTTATTTGCATATATACAGAATTGATCTATTTACCTGATATTATTCATGTATTTAAATAAAACATTTTAAAGTATGGTTAAAATAAAATTATTTTACAGAATAAAATTTACGTGACGTTTTAATTTATTAACATAAACGGAAATACAGTTAAAGCGGTATATTGAACACAGAAATAATTGAATACGTAGTATCATTGTTCCAAAAATTATTTAGTCTATTTCGATGCGTTTTAAATTAAAATTTAAATTTGTACTACCAAAAAGTTTTGTGGTAAAGTACATATATAGCAATTGATAGGCTTGGTGTTGTCGTTTGTCTTTAAAATTTATCATTCTCACCGTATGTGTACACTGTGTTCTTCTATAAAACTCATCATCAGAGGCATTTTCAAATATCAGGATTTTTTAGTAATGAAATGCATTTTAAGTGATTTTTTTAGCCTCCTGTGACATTACCGGTTGTTCTTCCATTTTTCGCATCGAGCTTGAAGACTGCAAAAATCTTCTCAAACCATAAATTTGAGGTTGCTTATTTTGTAACCGTCTGATATTTTTTTTAGAATAGAACATTTTTCGAGGAATTTTAGACCTAAAAAATAACGTACAGGTCACTTACATGATGGTTTTAATATATTTCATAGAAAATGAGTATTAGCTTTCCTTCATATTTTCCAATCCCCTCCCCAATAAAAATAATTAAAATCTTTTTCTTCAAAAAAAGTAAACCATTTCAACATATAATTTTAATCATTTTAAAAGTAAACATAATATTCTTATTACCCGATTGACGCTAAGATTTGTAGGTATTTTGTTTTTCAAATTATGAATTGTATTTTTCTACACTGTACCTGTATACCTACTGTATACCTACTCACAGTCACTGTATACATACAGTTTTATAACTACTAGCAGTTATAAAAAGCTAAAACAGAAAAAACTTTAATGTAAATACCCATAATGAGAAATTACATGTTTAAAAAAAAGTTCTTGATTTTACTTTGTATTCACCAAATTGATATTTCCGCTGATTTTGACGCTTCCTCAAGCTGATTGTGTCGGTTCTCTTTTAACTGAACTATTTAATGAGTATATTTAGCATATATCGGTACTATTTTCACTTTTTACCATAATGGTACGTTTTAGAAAGATAATCAAAAAATTTAGAGGTTCGATTACATTAAATTTTGTTGATATGTTGTTGAGACGTAGTGCCCTCTTTTGACTTTCTGAATGGCATTTAAACTTTTTACTACGGATTGTACTGGTGGTAGTCCATTTTTTTTTATTAATGCATCAACCACGCAGGGTCATTAGCGTATTTAGATGATGTGACATATGTGACAGTTGATACAATATGTGCATATACATTAGTTTATAATAACAATAATAATAATAATATGTATGTGTGTTAAATTGTACGTTTTAGATCTTTTGAAGAAGTAGACAGTCTTTAAGATAGGAAAATATTTTTTGGGTATCTGTATTTTCTTCTAGGGCATCCCTTAGGGAGTTGGGTATGCTATATTTAAGTCGTTCACTGTTATATTTGGGACACCGTTAGAACACTGTTGCACACTTCACACACTGGTTTGTTTTTGCGCTGGAATAAATAGTCATGAGTAAGTCGTGTATGGCCGATACGGAGACGGGACTAAAAATGTGAGTGTTGGTTGACTTCGTATAGCCTTGATGGAGTGTTGTTACAGGTTTGTTGCCATTTTATTATTTTTTTTATTTTTTTTTAATTTTTTGTTTTAAGTATGGTTTTAAATCGTTTTGTACCATTATGTTAGTTTATCCGGACATCTTGTTAGTTGGTGCGTTTTTAGCCAGTTTATCTACAGCTTCATTACCTTTAATTCCTACATGAGAAGGCACCCACAAAAAGTGCACTTGGATGTTCTTATTTAAAATGTTATTAAGTTCCTTTTCATGAGAAGTAAAAGGGGGTTGTAACACTACAATTGAGTCAGTGAGGATAATGAACCTAGAGAATTTGTGATTATTACACATCTTTCTTTTTTTTTTTGTTTTGTATTAATGATAGTGCTTTTAGAATTGCGAAAAATTCAGCCAAAAAGATGGTTGTAATTGATGACAATTTGAAACTAACTGTGGAATTTTCCGAATAAATTGCTGCTCCAATTCTGTCTTAATTTTTTGACGTATCGGTGTATACGTTGTAGGTATTGGCATATATGTTTAATGGTGTATGAAACTTTTGTTTAATGACGGTTGATGATATCTCTGATTTTCTTGTCGATAGCAGGAATGTATATTGTCCATGGTGCAGTGTTGTGGATTGATGAGGTATCATAGGTTTTTGGAAATTGAAAATTTAATTTGGATAAGCATGATTGTATACGAAAGTAAAAAGGATGATCAATTTGATGTGTTTGTTGAAATTTATTTGTAAATCGATCAGTAACAACGTTATGCAGTGCTGGAATATTTCGGTTTGATGACACTGCCGCTGCATATGTTAGGCTTAGATATTGTCTTCTGAAAGAAAGAGGTTCTCCACCTTTAAAATAGAGACTTTGAACAAAAATTGTATAGTAAGCACCTAAAGAAATACGTAGACATCTATTTTGGATAATATCCAGTGACTTCAAATGTGTTTTTTGGAGGAGTTGTAGACGATGGCTCCATAGTCAAGTTTTGATCGAATTATGGATTTGTTAATAAGTATTAAACTTGAATAATCGGCACCCCAGTTTTTAAAGGCAAGTGATTGTAGTAAATTTATACCAGGTAGACAGGATTTTTTCAGCTGTTGAATATGTGTCTTCCAAGTTAATTTTTTATCAAACGTCATACCCAAGAATCGGATTTCTTCTACATAATCTAGTTTTTGTTCATGTAGACACAATTCTTTTGTTTGAATTTGACTTCTCTTTGAGAAACAGATTTCTTTCATTTTAGAAGTATTAAACTGAAGTCCACTTGTAGCTGACCATTTCTCAATGTGTGCTAACGCGTTTTGAATGTGATTGTAAAACATTGCTATATTTTTTCCTCTACAGAAAATAACTAGGTCGTTAGCGTATAATCTAGCTTTGACGAGGATTTCAGTTTATGTTAATATCGACTTTATTGCTACTAAGAATAAAGTTGTGCTTAAATTTGATTTGTAGTATACCATTTTGTTGAATTTTTGTTTGAGAATATGTTCCGTCAACTCGAACTTGAAATTGTCTGTTTTCAAGAAAATTTAAAATGTATTTTAATATTTTATACCTTATTAACCAGTTGCTGAGTGTTTTAATGATTAAATATTTCCAAACTGTATCATATGCCATCAAAAAATATTCCAACACAATGTTGTTTTATTGCAAATGCTTCGTGGATTTCTGATTCTAAGTCAACGAGGTTGTCTAAAGTTGAGCGATGTTTTCGGAAACCACATTGTTCTGTAATACTTAACCCTTTCAGTCACGCACCTAGAAAGAGGCATCCAAAAATTATAAAATTTGGTAGATATGCTTGAGAGAGGTAACTAAAACAATACGTAACAAAAAAACTGCCCCTCCATCTGTTTTTTTGTTACGACTTGTACCTCACAAGGTACATGGTGCCTTTAAGGATGTTACAAAAAAACAAATCAACTAATTAGTACTTAATTTATTCTAATAATAGAAGTAAATTTATTATTATCATCTAACAGAATACAAAAAAAGAATAGTTGTTTATAAAATTACTTAAAAGCCTATCTAGTATGAAAATCAGCAAAACAATTCCTGCCATTCATAATACATAAATGAACTCTTAACATTTTTTGCAAAACATGTGGGTCCTGCCTTTTCTTTCTTGTCATCATAGATCGGTACATGATTATAACCATCATATCTAAATTCCATATAATGTCGTTTTTCGGGGAGCTTCCTTTTCAACGAATGTAAAGAAGGTTGTTCCGCTGAAGGTCTACCTCTCTTAGGTAGATCTTTGTGAAGAAGTAAATACTCAGCTACGGACTGTCTGAATCCCATAAGATCCGAATCTTTCTTTGGAACATGGAGGGCTTGGGCTTTAGATCTATATTCCAGCCATGAATTAACCAGTGCTTAATCTATGGCATGGGTAATCATTCTTATTATCCACTTTCGTGATCTTACATGGGAGCAAAAAGTCAACTTTGTCTACTCCTTCCATATTTGTGTTGTAGTGCTGTATAGCCTCAGGTCTTGGAACTTCAATATATTGTTTAGTTGCTTTATCTCATCTTTTACAGTAATCTTGTGTCCCTATACCTACATAATTTGATGCTACGGTGACCGGTTTGTTATCATACCATTTCGTTATCACTATACCATCCCTGCTAACAGAAACAGCACTAGTTCCCCGGCCTTGTTGTTTCAAGATTATTATAACTAGGAAGCAGTGGTCAAAAAAAAACGATTTAGTCTTATGGTACCCACCGAATATATAGAGTTGGAGTTTAAATACTGGAAGAGGTGATACGTACTGAAATAATTAATTGTCAAAGTACAAGAAATTACCTTTTTCTGCAATTCTGTCAGATAAATGCATTACCTGTGCTGATGAACCAAAATGGATATATATGGGCTTCAATTCTGTAGTGGACCCTTGATATATTGTAGAGTCATATACAGGACCACTTTGGCCAGCTAAAACATAAATCTTGATTCCCCATTTTTTGGGCATATTCTTGATGTATTGTTTTATATTTATGTTAACTTTGAATGATACTATTTGTTCATTTACACATAAATTTCTTTCTAGTGGCAGTTCTAGGCATCTTTTTCTGATACTATCGTACAGGAAACGTATCTTCTTCAGTCTATCGGTATTATTTTCTGGTTGGTTAGTTATATCCACGAGATGAATATTTTGCCTAAGTTTGGAAAATCTGTTATATGGCATGTTATCTTTTACCAGTGGAATTCCAACGTGTAACGACCAATACATTCTAACTCGAGGATATTGTACATTTCCCATTATTACGTGTATGCCTATAAATTTTTTTATTTCATCAGGGGTCGTTGGAGAAAATCTTGATATATGCTTGTGCACGGAATGATGATTTGTCCTCTCAGCCAATACTGAGAAGATATCATCAGATATATACTTATTGAAAAAATCAATTGGTGCTGGTAAATCAATAACTTGTTCTGGAATGGGTCATATCATGTTACCTTTCTGGTCTCGAATTGTACAACCTTCTTCAAGTTGTTTCTGGATTCATTTGATTTACTTCATCTTCTGTAACTTCTTGGACGTTGTCTGTCTCTTGCTCCAAATCATCCTCTAGATCTTGAGAATTAGTCTCTTCTTCATCTGAACGGGCACTTTCATTCAAAAATTGAACTAGTTCATCATTAGTTTTCATTTGAGTATCATTTGAGTTTTTCATCTGAAAATAAATATTTCATGAAAGAACATGTTTTACACGAAAATATATATTATTAGTTTTGTCACAAAAACATCTTTAAAAGCAGTTTGTACCTAGATGAGGTACATCTAATTGAGGTGCCCAAATTACTACTTTATATTATCTACATTTTAGAAACTAATACATACTATGATAAATTACAGTGTTTAGTTACCTGTCAAATATATATCTGCGTTTGTTCTCGAAAATAAACAGCAAAAACAACATTTACAAACAGACTGTCCTAACCTCTTGCAAAGGTCACTCTAACGAACTTATTTCAAATCAAGTTATAAGTGTCAAGCAAATACAAAAAGGCGAATAAGGATCCTGGTGACCACGAGACTGTTATTAATCCTGAATGTTCTACAGGTTGGTTTAAATTCCATTTTTGTTTAATTTTAGTAAGCTTAGAAGAGAATGAAGCCAATAGAAATGAAAATGAAATAATTGAGAAGGAAAGCGATAAGGAACCATTTCATGCAGACTCTAATACTGATCCAGATTACATTCCGACAGAAGACAAAAACATCCCTGAAGTAATAATTGAACCTAATAAGAATATAACTGAAGCAACCACACATAGAAAGAGAAGACGCAGAGGCAATATAGAGAGAGAGTAAGTAGGAAAAGAATTAGAGACGTTAGTAAGTGGGCGGATGAAGAATCTAAAACAAGTCTAAACCTGGGATTTGAACATGAAAATCGAAAAGGTATTTAAATTAAAGGAAGACAGATGGGTGCACCATGCGCAAACACATGTAGACTAAAATGTGCTACCAAAATAGCTAAAGAAGATAGAGACCTTTTTTTCAATGAATTTTGGAAGTTAAAAGATCATACGAGAAAGTGGGATTTTATTGCTCGCCATGTGAGACAGGTTGCCAAAAAACAAGTAACTATTACTGCAGAACAACGGTCTCGAAGAAATTACTCTCGAGAATATTACTTCTACATTCGCAATGAAGAACAACGTGTTTGCAAAACTATGGTTTTGGAAACCCTTAACGTTTCAGAAACTTGGATCACTACAGCATTAAGGAAACTGAAAGATGGTGGATCATTAGAGGAAGATAAACGTGGAAAGCACACTAACAGACCACATAAACTATCACCAGAACTTATAGACAACGAAAAAATCACATAAATCAGTTTCCTATAGTACCTTCACATTATATACGTAAGAATACGATGAAGATGTACCTTGAAGAAGGGCTAACTATCCAGAAAATGTACCGATTGTACAACGAGCATTGCGAAAAAAATAACATCACTACAGCTGCCACGTCACGCCAGTATAGAGATATTTTCAATGAACAGTTCAATATTGGGTTCTTTAAACCAAAAAAGGACCAGTATGCTGTTTGTTCTGTTTTTAATATGGCTAGTGATGCTGAAAAAGCAAAATAGCTCGAACAGTATGAGTCCCATATGAAAAACAAAGAAGTTATCACAAACTTAAAAGACATAGACAAACAGCTTGCACTAGAGCTTGTATGTGGCTTGCTTTAACCTTCAAAAGGTTGTAGCTACCCCTTTGTCTAACGTTAGTGATTTTTACTACAAAAGCAAATACTCTACATATACCTTTACAGTTTATGATGTTGGAAATAATCAGGGTTACTGCTATGTATGGCACGAGCAGGTGGCTAAAAGAGGTCCTAATGAAATTGCCAGTTGCCTCTGGAAATTTTTAGATCTCAAGGCACAACAAAGTGTTAAAACGATAATATTCTACTCAGACAACTGTGGGGGACAAAATAGGAATCGTTTTGTGTTTTCGATGTTTGCTTTTGCTGCTGCTCATTTTCATATTAATATTGTTCACAGATTTCTGGAAAAAGGCCACACTCAGAACGAGGGTGCCAGTATGCATGCTGTTATCGAAAATGCAAAGAAAAGGCAATTGGTTGTATATGTGCCAGAACAGTGGGTTACATTAATTAGAATGGCTAAAACTACAGAAGAGTTTATGATGTTACGGAAATGTCCCAAGATAATTTTTTTAATTTTAAAAAACTGACTGATACCGAGAGTTGGAAACTTGACAACGAAAAGAAATCAATAAAAGTTAGCAAAATACTAGAAATAAAATTTTCGCATGAACACCAAAATTCTATAATGTTTAAATACGAATTCGATGATGGTTTTAGAGGTTGTAACATAAAATTAAATCGAAAATGCAGAGGACGGCCTTCCACTACTATCAAATTTCCACCGAAACTGTATGATGCACCATTACCAATTGAACAAAAAAAGCTAAAAGGATTACTGTGGCTGTGTAATACCGGCAAAATACCCACAATGTACCATGGATTTTATAAAAAATCTTAATTCAAAGAGTTATGTACCTACTAAAGTCGAGCTCGAAGTTGATTCAGTTGAGAGCGAAGAAGAGTCGGATGAGGAAAATTGAATTAAAATATAAAACTGCAAATTATATCAGTATCTTCTTCAAAATGTAGCATTTTATACAAATAAAGTTAAGAAACAAATAATTCTGGTATTTATTACTTTAAAAATATCTCCATCGAAAACTATAGTAACTCATTCAAAAGTCACTTATGACCATTTCTGTCTTAAATCTGTTTTACTCTTGTAAGATCATTATTAAAAGTATCACTTAATGCTATAAAAACATCCATTTAATAGATTAATGAATTTTGGTAACAGTGTAAATACATTTTTATAATTATCTCAATTACATAAAAAATGAGTTACTACAGTCTTCGTTGAACAACTAAAAATCATAACCGCTTATATTATATGCTAATAATCGTGTATTTATCAATTTTTGTACACTGCAACTGTCTGCACATTACGATTTAGAATATTTCAGATTTCAATATTAGAAATTACTATTTAAATAAGAATAAGCCACAATTAAAGGTTAAAGTATGTTTATTGACGTTTCAATTTCCACTTCGAAAATCGTTCTTAAGATTCAATTATTCAATAATAAAATTTCGTAATTAATACTCGAGCCGTTGCTGATAAAAAACTGCTACCGGAAGGACAGTTGCGATTGTCTTACTAGAGTATTACGATGTTGTCGTAGAGGTAGTAAAAATATCCAAACAAAATTGAGATTTTCAGAAAATATACTTTTACACGTTCGGTGAAAAGTTGTACCCTCTTGATGATTGATTGGGAGTTACACAAAGAACGGTACTAGGCTCGGGCTTCAGTCTGGTAGAGGTATCTTGGTCGTGGTTCTTGTTACAGCTCAAATACTTACTTACTTACTTACTTACTCCGTGGCGTTACAACCCTTCGTGGGTTTTAGCCGACTCGACAACATGCCTCCACTGTTTTCTGTCTTGAGCAACCTCCATCCAATTCTCCACGCCCATAGTGCTTAGGTCTCCTGCTATATTATCTCGCCACCGGAGACGAGGGCGTCCGCGTGGTCTCCTTCCAGTTGGGACTTCCTGCCACACCAGTCTTACTGTTCATTCGTCAGAATGTCTTCTGAGGTGTCCTGCCCATTGGAGTCTTCTGGACTTTATTTCTTTTATGATGTTGGCGTCTGGGTAAAGTTCTTCAAGCTCTTTATTAGTTCTTATCCTATATTGTCCTGATGTTTCATCAAGCACCGGACCAAAGATCTTCCTTAGGATTTTTCTTTCCCAAACACGTAGTCTCTCTTCAGTTGCCTTTGTCATCGTCCACGTTTCGCTTCCATACATCACAACGGGTCGTATGATTGTTTTATAGACCTGTATCTTCGTACGTCGTGTTAGTTGTTTTGATTTTATAAGGTTTTGGAGGGCAAAAATACATCTGTTGCCGGCCTGAATCCTGTTGTTTATTTCTTGTGATCCGTTATTGTCTTCAGTTATTGTTGTTCCAAGATACTTGAATTCCCTAACGCGCTCAAAGTTAAAGTCATCGATGGTAATGTTCTGACCGATTCTGTCTCTGCTTTGGTTATTGCGGCTCATATACATATATTTCGTCTTGTTTTCGTTGATTTGGAGCCCCATCTTCTCTGCTTCCTTCTCAAACCTTACGAAAGTCTCCTTCATCCTTAATCGCGTGTTTCCTATTAGATCTATATCGTCTGCAAATGCCAGTAGTAAGTTTGGTCCTTCTCGATGAAATACTGTATTCGGTTTTTCGATTCTTGCACTTCTGATTATGTGCTCCAGAGCTAAGTTGAAGAGTTGTGGTGAAAGTGCATCTCCCTGTTTTAGTCCATTGTTTATTTCAAATGTCTCCGAGTATTGTTGTCCAACTCTCACCTTACATCGTAACCGTTCCATACACATCCGTATCAACCGGACTAGTTTTTTTGGAAAGCCAAGTTCCTGCATCGCTGTCCACAGTCTGTTCCTACATACTCTATCAAATGCTTGTTTAAAATCTATGAACATCACAGCTCAAATATCACGGATCAATTAAAAAAGTACTTACAACACAGAGACAAGAAGTTAGAAGAGCACCACCCTATTTTTAGAGGAACAGGGAAACCTTAAGGCACATAGAAAAGGATGACGAGAAAGGTAAGGTACAGCTAGAGAACTCACGCGAGAATAAAGTAAACCGTGAGAGAAAAGGTATCGGAATTATGCGGTACACTCTTAATATTTCGACACGTATACTCAAAATATACGATCAAACAAATAATAATATAATTCAATAAAAAATGCCTGGAAGAGAAACACAAAAATATAAATTCAAATTATATACAAAAATATAAAAGAAATAAAAAGCAAATAGATCTTTAACAAAATTATATTTAGGTATATTTGTTAAAGTAAATGTACTATACCAAAGTTTATTAAACAGTTAAATGGCACGATTATTGCGCAACTTATTATTAATTACAAACAAAAAATATCTCTTTGCAAAATAGTTATAAATAATTTAGTTTCCTCAAGAATTAGAAAAAGGCAAGGAACATTATAATTATATCTACGTTAATATTTGGCAAGCAAGTGAATTTTATGCCTTGAGGATACCTAAATATGAAGTTACTAGGTTTTTGATCGTGATCACTTCAAATCTAAGAATAGAATTTATCAGAAATATAATCTACATATAAAATCAATTGTACGTTATTTTTATACTCAGTCAAACTAAACCTCCATAAATAAGAATGTACACTGACCTGGAGTCATAAAGCAACTTCTAAAGACTTCGTTATCACAGTTTAGTCAATAAAAATTATAGGTACTCACAAAACAGTATTCAAATAATGGTATTACGCCCTCAATAAGGCACTTGACTTCGGTCCGTACAACAGGTAGTTGGGATGACAGCCACAAAGAATTGCGGTCTTCTTAACGTAATCCCTTAGATTGTCTTAGGCCGACGAAAAGAGGCAGTTAGACCAAGGTAGTACAATACGGTGAGAGAAGAGTAGTAGAAGAACGGTGTAGAATCTGAACAATGTAGAATCTGAACGGTGTAGAGTAGAATATGAACGGTAAAATCTAAACGGCAAACAGAAGTGACTTCAATTGGAAGACGTCTGTTTGACAGAAGAGAAGATAATTAATATAATACACACTGAATAAAGATAAATAAGGGTGAATTGAAAATCCACTTACCGCCAATTGTCGAAGATAAGACCGCTTGCCACAGGAACCAACTTGGAAATGAACATCGGATTGTGAACTTAGAAGGGCTTAGACAAGCGAAGGTTGCAAATAGTGAGGGGATATTGGCTGAAGGATGCCACGCGAAATTGACATTAAATTGCTGGGCTACTGAGGTATATTTTCATAGCTTTTACCAATGGAAAGTAACTTTCTACGAAAAACAACTCTTCTGTTTTTCTGAGAAGGTATCTCGGAGATTTCACAATAGAGACCTTTTCCTTTGTTATTAGGAAAGTTTTTATGTACCAAAACAAGATAAAAAGCAGAAGAAACATTTGTCGGAGTTATTTCTTTTAAAAAAAAAGGCGTAACGAATCGCTAGATAGTGTCGGTTATTTGAGGAAAATATGCAGGCATGGGCGGCGTGAAAATAATTTACTAAAGGGAATAATTTAAAGAAATTATGGACATGCTTCAAAGTTACCCCGGTCAGTTGAAAATAACCTTGTTTTATGATATTTAAAAATTCAAGACACTTTTCCTTAGTGCAGTGAAGTCCAGTATTTACCACTGAGAGCTAAGTTTCCACTCATATTTTGCTTCATGTATTTCTTTTGCGCGTTGAGATCACGCGTTGAGTGTAAATACCATTTTTGATGCCCTATTAGGTCTGCAGGTCGCAGTATTTGTTCTTAAATTTCATTTAGCAATATTGTATCATTTTCTTTAATCTTGCCTGTTGATGCTGAATCTCTCAAGAAATTCATCGATATTTTCATATGGCGAAAAATTTGAAATTTTTACCAATAAACTTTTTGAAGAGACTACGTCTACTGCCAAAAAGAAAATGAATACAGCAAGTAATAGAGGCGGAAAAACTTAAACAAAAATCACTCGAGGAATTGAAAATATTGGCAGGAAACAGAAAATAATGGTGAAGTGGGTAAATGGAAATTAAAATAGCTATCCTTTATTCGACACCCTGATAGGGTAAAAGGAAGGGGAGAAAGAAAGAAAGAAAGAAGAGACTACTACATGTGTTAAATTTACTTCAAACAGTATTGTATTTCTGATCTTTTTAATTTTATTTTTTATTTTTAATTTTTAAATTTTTTCTAAACCAAAAATGGATTTCAATTGAACAAGCCTCGTAAGATATGCGGTATGCCGAAGGACTAAGTCAAAAAAATGTATCTGTAATAATTTTGTCGTTGTTATTTATAAATTATAAAATACATATAGTACATTTTTAATATAAAAATTAAAACTAACCGTAAAGATTTATAAATCTTCAAAATTATAATATATTAAAAGCTTATTAAGTTCTTGTGTATTGCGATGTGGCCTTAATCTTAATTTAAGGACTATCTAATTTTATACCTTCAAAACAGGACAAAAATATTGTGAAGGTAATTTTAAGACAGAAAACTTGAATGAAAAGCACGTTCACTTACTCTCTAGACAGATAACCCGCAGTCTTAAGGGATCGAGGTCTAACTCTAAGGTATCCTAGAACGTACGTGCTGAAAATAGGTTTTTTATTAAAATGACATGATGTCTATCGACTACAAATGACCAGATTAAAGCGATTTGTTGTAAGCGCTATTAATTTACATACCAGTAAAATTGCAATTTTATTTTTAACGAAATTGAAAAGGAAATTTGTTTTTAAAGTAGTACAAACATGAACGTTTGGAAATATGTAGGGTAAATTCTGTCGTTCTCCGAAAACAATTATTATTACTATCATCAATAGTAAATCAATAGTAAAAATATAAACAAAATCATATATATATATATATATATATATATATATATATATATATATATATATGTTAGTTTTAATATTTCCGCGGGAGCTGTATGTTATATCAATGTTGTTCCGGGTTTGACTCCGCGTTAAATGTTGTTGGTTTTGATAAAATCCATTTTGACGACGTTTCGGCAAGATCTCACTTGCCATTTTCAAGTCTCTCTGGATGGTCTGCTTCTTGTCGATGTTCGAGTGGAAGTGACTGGTCTGGGACAAACCACACGCAACCTAGGCAGTCGCCTAATCAGTCATCGTAGCGACAGTAGATTATACCCAGAAAGATCTGCACTGGCAGAACATGTAAATAAAGAACATCATATTATGAATTACGATTCAGTTAAAATTTTAGCTACGGAGTCCAATTACAATAAAAGACTCTTTTTAGAAATGGCATTCATTGCACAAAACTCAAATGCAATGAACAAAAGGAGTGACATTAATCAATTGAGCACTATATACTCCTACCTATTATATTTGGATGGATCATCACAATTCAATGATGTTTCAATGACTGATTCATTGTAAAGTTTCCAGGTTTCGTTATATTTTTCACAGTTTCTTTATTAAATTCTGTTTTTTCTAATATAACCTTTGTCAATAATTTGATGTGTAATAATAGTAGTACTACATAAGACAAAGAAATAAGAAGAAGTACTGTCATTTGCCATGTCCAGGAATGACAGTTACTCTTAACCTTTCATTCAACAGTTGGCCGGCACACGTGGCCGTTGTAAACTTTTTTAACTGTCTTTTTCTTATGTGTTAAAGTATAATAATTTATTAAGTTTGGTCTTATACACCATGCAATTTTTATAGGTGTTAAATATTTTAAAATTTGACTCAATCAATGAGTGGTGCGTAAAATTGTCACCTGTAAGTGAAACATCCACGAATGACGAAACTCAATAACGTAAGTTTTTTATCGTTTTTTAAAGAAACTAATTTCTACAACTAATTTCGAGGATGATTTACTAACAGTCGCACTTTATTTTCAGTTTTTCCTGATGATGAAAATAAACATTTTCGAAAGCTTGAAACTTAGTTAAAAGAGTACACTTATTTCACCGCTGAATAAATCCCAATAAACCTCAAAGCTCCGTTTTCTAACGTTGTCAGCATAGACTTCTTTTCCTTTTCTATATATATATATATATATATATATATATATATATATATATATATATATATATATATATATATATATATGATAAATTTCTATTATCTGTACTATAGTTATAAATAGTAGTTTATTACATAGATACTTAAACCTAAAACAGTATTTTCAGTATTTTTGTATAGTTACAACTTGTGTAAAACAATATCTTTCAGGTATTGTTCTGAAGCTATTTTCTTGTGGCATTGTAAATTAATTACTATTAGGTAAACTGGGAATAAGCCACAATTAAAGATAAAAATACGTTTATTGACGTTTCAATTTCCACTTCGGAAATCGCTCTCAAAATACAAACAGTAAATTTAATTTACTGTCTGCCTACTTTTAAGCTCATTTTCAAGGGTTATTTAATGGCAAAGGTAGATTTAAAAGATGCCTATTTTGCTATACCTGTTCATGAAAATTCTAAAAAATATTTAAAATTTGAGTATAAACACCCATGCAAAGTATAACTTTTCTTGGTTTTACGTTTGATTCCAGAGAAATGATATATTTTGCACCTGCTGACAAAAAAGAAAAAATTATTAAGAGAATTCTGACAGTCAGAAATAAAAGTACATGTAGGATAAGATCATTTGCAGCTTTAATCGGTCAGTTGGTAGCGATTTGTCCTTCAGTTAAATATGGTAAATTATACTTAAAAAATTTAGAAAGAGAAAAGTGGCTTGCTCTTTCTAAAACTAACAGTTATAACACTAAAATGACCATAACTAAATACTTGGAAAACGATTTCAATTGGTGGTTAAATAACATACCAATTAGTAAGCAAAATATAAAAGAATCAAATTATAAACTTAAAATATTTTGTGATGCATCTCTTTTAGCCTGGTGGCAGAATGTAATGATAACAAAACTCATGGTTTTTGGAGTTATGAACAGAAGAAACTACATATAAATGCACTTGAGTTACTGGCAGCATATAATGGCTAGAAATCCTTTTCCAAGGGATATAGGAATTGTAACATTTTGCTAAGAATAGATAATACAACAGCGGTGTCTTGTATTAACAAGATTGGGAGTGTGCAGAACTCTAATCTAAATAGCATTTCTAGAGAAATTTGGCAATATTGTGAAAAGATAAATTTAAGAATTTTTGCATCTTATATTAGTACAAAAGAAAATATTATTGCTGATTCAGAGTCAAGATCTTTAAAAATAAAAACAGAGTATTCTTTAAGTGATAATTGTGTTAATATAATTTTTGAGCAGCTTCATATTCCAGATATAGATTTGTTTGCCACATATCTTAACAAAAAATGTGCAAGGTATGTATCTTGGAAACCTGACCAAGATCGAAAAAGGTTGATGCATTCACTCTAAGTTGGCAGTTGACCTTTTGGTATTATTCCACGAGTTTTAGAAAAAATAATATGTGACAAAGCCATAGGGATTGTGGTATTACCAGAATGACCAAGTCAACCTTGGTACCCAACCTTTAATAAGCTGGTATCTTGCAAAAAGATAATTTTAGGGCCTGATAAAATTTATTCTTGAACCCTTTTAGGCTTCCACATCCAGGACACCAACATCTTACCCTGGCTGCCGCATGTTTATCACGCAAGCTTTTTTAAGAAAATGCATTCCTGAGGATTTTATCCCAATTATGACTGCATCTATTACAACAAAAACACTAAATTTGTATAATACTGTTTTCAAGAGATGGTGAAGGTATAGTACAGAACAAAATATAGACAGACTCTTTTGTTTAAGAATTATCAAATATTATTAATTTTATTAAATCAATAGTAGATCAGGATTACACTTATAGTTCTATAAACATTCACAGAGCTGCATTCTCGTTGATAATAGATATTCCATAAAATCATAAAAACATTTTAAAAAATTTTACAAAGGTATATATAACCTCAAACCTTCATTACCCAAGTATCAATTTACTTGGGACCTTTAACCAGTATTAGTTTATTTAGAAACATTATTTCCTCTCACAGGCCTTTCCACGAAGGAACTTACTTACAAACTTCTAACGGTAATTGCTCTTACTTCAGCACACAGGTTGCAAACCATATCCCTAATAAAAATTCAAAATATTCTCATTGATCAAGATAAGATTGAGATTCTGATACCAGATAGGATAAAAACTTCGTCAAAAAATAAAAATCCACCTGTTTTAGGATTTCCACATTTTAAGGAAAACCACAGTTGTGTGTAGAATCAACTTTATGCCAGTATTTAGAGATTTCTAAAAACATTCGTCCTCAATTGGAAGACAAGATGTTTATAACTATAAAAAAACCATATAAAGCAGCATCTACACAGACATTGAGTAGATGGCTAAAAGATATTTTAAAATTATGTAATATAGACACCAATATTTTTAAAGGGTATAGTGTTCGGCATGCATCTACCTCAACAGGGCCTAGGGCTGGATTAAATATAGAAACTATTAGGGAGACGGCAGGATGGACAGAAAATTCTCAAGTATCCAATGTTTTTTATAATAAACCTTTAGCAAAAGATTACGGGCTCGTTGCAAAAACTATATTATCTGGTTATTCCATGTAAATGTATATACATTTTGGTTCTGTTTAATTCTGTTATAAATTTTGTAATTATATGTGTAGGTTATGGTTATGACATAACATTAATTTTCTTATTATTTTCTCGTACCTGGTTAAAGGTACACATATTATGTACTTAAAATATAAACATTACCCTTAAAATGTTGTAAGATGTTATCCACTTTTGTGGATACCACATTACATTTTGAACATCTGTAGCATTAGTACAGATGTTCAAAATGTAATGTGATGGACAATTAATTGATTGGTTGACTTACCTGTCAAGGAAGGACAATCATAATAATTGTCCTATCTTACATTTCCAACATTTTTATGCTCCCCCTCTACCCATTGATTCTTTAGAACCCACCCATTTATCATGTCAAGAAGATGGATATCTTCTTTTTTTTTCTTCTTTAAACTGTGGTCAACCTCCAGAAAATACCACTACCTTTAGTACAAATGTTCGAAATATAATTGTCCTTCCTTAACAGGTAAGTCAACCAATTAATTAATTATGGCTTATTCTGATTTAAATGTTAGTTATTAAAAATCCTGACAATGCAGATTATTTATTTTTAAGAAAATAACGTTTTACGTCTTAGGCTTGGCTTGACAGACCACCGTTGTCGAACGGAGTGTTAAGTAAATATTGAAACTCAAGCTATACTATTACCAGCAACTGTGAGTTGCTACTTTTTGTCTCTTATTTTCTTTTGAGATAGTTCTGCGTTGTTGTGAGTGGTGTATTTAGTTTAATTTGATATCCTTTTTTCTAACACTTAGACATTTTAATGTTGTTTCTTAACGAATAATTAAGAAAGTCCAGTACGTTTAGGTATTGGAAAGTAGGTACTAGTAGGAAATCCAGTACGTTTAGGTACAAGCAGCAAATCATTTTTATATATACATATTTGGGTATTAAATGCAGCAGCTTAAACGTATGTGTAAACTAATTCGTAAGGTTTTATTATGCAATTTGCAATATAGTGAAATTTTGCAATGGATTGTTTATTTTATTATGGTTTATTCTGTGATATTGACAATTTATATAATTTTAGTAAATTTTAGTTGTTATTGTTATTATTACTATTTTTATTTTAACTTTTATTAGCTTTGACCCTAAAATTGTACAATTTTCAGTGACAATAAAGCAAATTCCGAATCTATTCTATGTTTACTGTCATGTTTTGCTTGCTACGAATGTTTAAAACATTTATAATTTAAAATATTTATTCCCAGTTATAAATAGTAATTAATTTATAATACTTATTAAATAAATTTTAATGATAAACTAAGTCAATAGAGTTTTAATTGGGCAAATATTTTAACAATAAGTGGTATGCATTTTGAAAAAACCTTTCTGTAGTCTTATTGATTTACGGTATAACTATATTCTTGCTCATGTAAAATATTAGCATTTTTTATAAAACATTTACCTTATTGTTTAAAGGAAATCTTCGCCAATAAATGATACAATTTTGCTGTCTACAGTAATAAAATTTAATTAAAAATACAATTTTTGCATCTAACTTTACAAAATAGTGCCTTGAAACACATTAATAATAAATTGTGTTGTACTGTTCTTCGTTAAGTATCAGTTACGGTTGTATGATTCATATTTATATACGTCACCATCGCTGCTAGACATTAAACAGTGAGCAACATAAAATTTTAAAAAGGCAAAATGGCCCAACCACGGGTTGGTCACGATATAGGAAGCTCGTTATCGATAACTTCGCATCTCCGCCTTCTATGCTTTTTGTCTGACTCGACTCTTCTCACCACTTTAGTTATAGTCCAGTTTGTATAGTAGATTTCATGACAAACTATTTTAAGACATATTTGGTATGTGTTAATCTAACTGAACATTATAAAGCGTTTCGAAAAGTAGGTATAAATTAATCATAAGATATAATTTTTTTATTTCAGTATTCAGTTTTTATTCATATTTCAGTTTTTATACTATATACTATATTATACTATTATAGTATATTACATAACGAGAGTTGTAAGAAGCTTATTACATGCGAGTAAAAAAGTTGCGCGCGAGCAGCGTAGCGGCGAGCGCAGTTATTTTACAAGCATGTAATAAGCTTACAACTCAAGTTGTGTACTATAAAATAGGTAAAGAAATAATAAATAAGACTTACTCACAATCAATTTAATTTAACTATCAAACGACCGGTTTCGCTTTCTACAAGATGCAAACCATCTTCAGGTCTCGATACAAAGTTAAATAAATGCTGAAATGATAAAAATTTGACAGATTTAGGTTAGCATGTGACAGTTCTTCTTCTGTTTCTCAATACTGCAAGTTAAGTTGTCTAGTTTTATGAAATATGCTGATATTAATGAATGTCTATAAATTGTCAAGAGAGAGGAGAGAATCACTGCTAACACCAAACTTAAAATGGAAGAAAGAAGAGAAATGCTAAAAGATAAGAGTATAGAACAACAAAGCATAAATAAAATCAACAAAGAGGTCTCAAAATCAATTAGAAAGGACATAAGGGCATATAAAAATGAGAAAATCTCGCAGACAATCGAGCACAACAAGAGCATGAAGATATTAAGAAGGAAATTGACGAACAGCACAAAAGAAATCATCAGACTTAAGGGAAAGAACGGCAAACTAACGTCCAACAGGGACGAAATGCTAGAGATAGTAGAAGACTTCTATAAAACACTATACACAAATAAATTGGACTTAAACCCGACAGAACATACAAAACAAAAAATTATGAATTAAGGTTCAGAAGATATTCCCGACATATCAACGGCTGAAATTTTCCATGCTCTAAAGAAAATGAAAAAAAAACAAAGCACCAGGAGAAGATGGAGTAGTGGCGGATGCGCTAAAAATTGGAGGCTCTGCTCTCATCAGGACAATCAAGCAGCTCTTTAATATATGCTTAGAAAACCAAGCAATACCAGCTGAATGGAATAATTCTATAACGCTCCTCATGCATAAGAAAGGAGATCAAACAGATCTCGAAAACTATAGGCAAAACAGTCTTCTAAGTCACCTGTATAAATTATTTGCTCGAATTATCACTGCCAGAATTGAGAACAAACTAGAAACATGCCAACCAAGAGAACAGGCAGGTTTCCGCCCTATGTATGGTACAAATGACCATCTAACTTGTCTAAAGGCCCTAATTGAAAAAACTATAGAGTACAACCGGCCACTAGTTCTAGTATTTGTTGACTATAAAAAAACCTTTGACACTATCGAGATGATAGCTATCTTAAGAGCTTTGAGAGATTGTAGAATCGACTACCGATATACCAGAATTATTCAACACGTATATGCAAATGCCACAACAGCAATAAACCTCCACACCCCTACTCAAAAAATAAAATAAAAAGGGGAGTTAGACAAGGAGACAACATGTCACCAAAACTATTCAATGCTGTAATGCAGCATGCATTCTAGATGTTAGAATGGGAAAACAGAGGTTTGAGTGTCGATGGCGAAAGGCTGAACCACCTACGATTTGCAGATGACATAGTTCTAATAACCGACGACTTAAAGGAGGCCAACGAAATGTTACAAGATTTACAACGAGTCTCCCAAAAAGTAGGGCTGGAAATAAACTTTGCGAAAACTAAAATGATGACCAACTTAGTACCTAGTGGACCATTGAAACTAGAAAACTGGCATATTGAAACGGTTGACAAATACATATATCTGGGCCACGAAATACAAATAAGTAGAGACAATCAAACATGCGAATTATCTAGAAGAATAGCTTTAGGATGGGCAGCCTATGGCAAGCTAAAAGACGTGTTTAAGGAAAACATCCCAATAAAGCTAAAGAGAAAAGCATTTAACCAGTGCGTACTTCCGGTGCTCACTTATGGAGCTGAAACACTGACAATCAGCCCTATTCTGTAACTACAAATCGAATAGAAATAAGTCAAATCGAGTAGAGGTCAGCAAGTCGGATCGGAATTTGTAGGAATCGGTATTCTGTAACTCATTTTGACCTCTACTATCAGAATGTTATATAGAAATTGATTTCGACTAGACAAGCTCTGTCGAGATCAAATTTCGACATCGAAATTGGTCTTGACGCTAGCGCATTGGTTGTTTTGACATTTATTTGTTGACTTTTTGATCTAAATTAGCGGTTGATTAATTTTTGTAGCTACTTTATTTTTTAGTCTGTGGTGTTATTTATTTAGATAAAGTTTACTAAATAATTTAACTGCTCAGCAAATGTCTTTTTCTTTGCTTTCCTGCTTGCCATTTTGTATTCTTGTAACGAACTTTTCAAAATTAACCAAAACATGTCAAAACTACCTGACGTAAAATATAATCTTCTTTTTTGATGAATTTTTCGCGAGCACTAGCCTTTCCAGTAACTTAACGTCACAGAACACTTCTTTCGCGTTTCAATGCGGGGTTGCCACCAACTTCTGAGCGCGTCAAGTAGAAGTTGACGTTTTCGATTTGCACCGATTACGATGTGAGTTACAGAATGCCAATCCAAACACGAAAACGACGCGATAGATATCCAACATTCCGATTTCGAGTAATTACGATTCGACTTGGTGATTTCTATTCGATTTGTCAAAAGTTACGGAATATATCTGTATGACTAAAGCATCAATAAAAAAGTTACAAGTAGTACTACGAAAAATGGAAAGATCTATGCTTGGCGTAACTTTGAGAGACCGAATACGAAATGATGAGATACGGCGAAGAACTGGAGTGGAAGAAGTTATAAAACGGATTACGAAGTTGAAGTGGAAATGGTCAGGACACGTCGCAAGACAGAGAGACCACAGATGGACAAAGAAGATTTAAGAATGGCGGCCAAGAACAGACAAGCGAAATCGTGGAAGACCACCTACCAGACGGACGGACGACATTAAAAGAATAGTGACAAACTGGATCGCAGCTGCACAGGACAGAGAAGAGTGGAGACATCTTGAAGCGGCCTATGTTCGACAGTGGACAAATTTGGCTGTGTAATGATGATGATGATAAATTGTTTTAATTAAGATATAAAAAGTAAATTGATGTGTTTAATATTGGCATCTGTCACAACATCTGTCAAATTTACCACTAAAATCTAATAAATAACATATAAAAAACTCATTGTGAGCAAGACTGAAATGTTCTGTTCTGTAATGTAGTGCATAAAAGTCCTTCCCCCTTTTAAATTTAATGTTTGTTTCGTGTCTTCTAAGTGTTTTCTGTTTTAGTGTTTTTTAGATTGTCCTTAATTGTTTTAATTCTAATATTTTACTTACTTGACTTTGCAATAATCTACTATTTTGCCAATAGAACTTTATCCAAGAGATTTGATAACTACAAGTTGAAAAATAATTGCACACCCACACAATTTGTACATCTAAACTTATTCATTGTCATAAAACTGTCATCTTCATAAAACAATTACTTAATAAATAACACACATTTCATAAATATATCTCTCGAATAAGTATAAATAACTTTTAATAATACAATGGTATATTACATTACTTTCATTTAACAAACAATCACACACATATCTCTGCTTCATTGGATCAAATCTATCTTCTCAAGAACTTCCCGTTTACTGTCATACAACTACAATAGCAGAATTGAATTCTCCATTCAACAATACATAGTAGTTTCGACCATGTTCTACCATCCATCAATTAATAGAGTACCGGCATGTAAGTAATGTTTATTTATTTGCTCATTTATTAATTTATTACAATCTAATAGACTATTTTATAACAATTTGTGGGCCTTACCTTGTCTGTTTAAACTTTTAAAACTTTTTATACCTTTTTATTCAACTAACTCTTTTTGAAATAAAACCACAGACATGTAATATTGGCATAATTATTGTAATTTCCAACATCTACTTTGTTTGTCTTTATCAGACAACACCCTAATATGGGTTTTTATTATTTCAGCATTTATTTAACTTTGTATCGAGACCTGAAGATGCTTTGCATATTGTAAAAAGCGAAACCGGTTGTCTGATAGTTAAATTAAATTGATTGTGAGTAAGCCTTATTTATTATTTCTTTACCTATTTAAAATGGATTTACACAAGCAACACATTCATGATTTGTGTACTATACTTTTTCTACGATTATTTTCGTTTATAAAAATAAAAATTAAATTACACTGACAGATTAATAATTTTTAATCTGTCAAAATAACGTCTGTTAATTTGTTTCCATGGTAACTCTACCAACTTACTTACAAGGCTTATGTGATATTATACATTTTTATAAAACTGGAGCGTAATTTTTTTTATTACGTGCTAGTCATTACGTGTCAGTATCTGTTATGATGCATTAACTTAGCACTCAAATAGTAGGTAATATACTATTTACTAGTAAGCGAGTAGAAAATAGTATATTACATAACGAGAGTTGTAAGAAGCTTATTACATGCGAGTAAAAAAATTGCGCGCGAGCCACGTAGCGGCGAGCGCAGTAATTTTACAAGCATGTAATAAGCTTACAATTCAAATTGTGTATTATACTTTTTCTACCATTATTTTAGTTTATAAAAATAAAAATTAAATTACCACTATATTTACACTGACAGATTAATAATTTTTAATCTGTCAAAATAACGTCTGTTAATTCGTTTCCATGGTAACTCGACCAACTGACTTACTAGGCTTATGTGATATTACACATTTTTATAAAACTGAAGCGTAATTTTTTTTATTAAGTGCTAGTCATTACGTGTCAGTATCTGTTATGATGCATTTACTTAGCATCCAAATAGTAGGTAATATACAATTTACTAGTAAGAGAGTAGAAAAAAACAATAATCATCTCACACCGGTTATATGTATATGTATATAAGTACCATGCAAATGCAAATACAAATATTGTAATGGATTCATAGAATCCTTTGCAAATTACAGTTTCAAGCGTCTGGACCTTGGGCTGTGGAAATTAATTTATCGTTGATCACCTGTGGCGGATTATCTAGCCATAATGTTTAACGTTATTACTTATATATGATCTTGAATGAAATGCTCCTGTTTGTTAGTTCTAGACTGATTAATGCGAGGAGTTGCTATTATAATATCAATTTCTTTCATTGGTTTGTCTCTTACAACTGGGTAGTCATCCAAACACATTTAAACTTTTAAATTGACCGCCCAATTATTTGGGGTGGTACCTCTACCTTGCTGATCTGTCAAAAGTTTTTTGACCTCAAGGTTGGCTGTCTTTTTGCGGTTTAGTTCGTTCTGGTTCATTTAACGCAATTTTTCCGGCGGCAGCTGTAAGGCTTTGATCAGTAACTTCATTTACACTACTTTTAAATAAATTTTTTATTAATATCACTTATAATGCTACCTAAAGTTAAAATCAAAGCTTAATAATTCTATCGTGCTATGTATTAAGAGTATAAGTCAAAAATATCAATTTTTCACTAGGGCTCTTCAAAGTTTTTATTACCACTTTTGAAATAACTGTTACAACTAAATATCAAAATGATGATGAAATATGATTCATAACTGTAGTAATTACCTATTTTACTTTCTATTTTTATAATACCACATTAATTATAAATATTAGTTGACTTGTACTGTTAAGGCCATGTTTGCTTCATGACTTATACTCTTAGTCCTGCCAGTTTTGAGTGTATTGAGGATTTTACAAGTGATCAAAATAATCATGAACAGAAAAATATTAAATTAAACTCTTTATTCTTTACCTACATGATGAAATGTAATTATAAAAAAACATTACAATTAAAGTTCTAAAATTAACTTACAATAAAATTGTTATTCAGAATCTTCAGAATCGGAGCCTGGATATGTGTTTTTTACCCCTGCTGATGTTTTCATAGACTTATAAAAATTATGAAATTGGGGATGTATTAGGGTTAAAAGGGCCATGATATCCTTTTTCTTTTCCACAGAAATTGGCAGACTTTTTTTGTAACACTTTGGAGGTTCTAGAGTAACATCGTCTGTGTTATTGCGACGATGGAGATCAATGCAACGGAATGGCTCATCCTTATCTAAGGTCAATTTAAAAAACATTTTTGCTGGCTCTCTTGTATATCTCAACCAACGAATATCTGTCCATTTGAAGGAAAGACCGACCTCATCCTTTGTCCTTAAAAACAGATCTTTTTTGTAGAGAGCTGCAAAATCTAAAAAATCCTTGTGATTTAGTTCAACAACACTGAACTTTTTTTTCTTTCCACATGTGCGAACTAGCTGGTACCAGTCGTATGGCGTAGAAATTGGCATTTGCAAAGTTTTTTTTTGCTTTTCAATCATCCCGTGGTCAACATCGCATTCAAGATGACTGTGACCACTCACCATGAATTTATGATCTATGCATTGCAGTTGAGGACATTTTTGCATTAGAGTTAAAAACATTGCTGAAACATGAGAGTTCCTGTTTTGTCCTCCGCACGAATCAGAATACAAAATGACGTTTTTAATTGATATTGGGAGAGAAGAAAGTTCTTGATAGAGGCACGTCGCAATTTGGTTAGCACCTCTGCCACCTTCCGCCTCATGCCACATGTAGCACTTAACTGCCCCACTACTTGTATTATGCATAGTAAGGTTAAAAGTCCACAATTGCCTCTTGTAGAAGGCTACTGACGTATTAAGGTAAGGTGTAGGCAAACATTGCTGTAGATCAAACGCAAAGCAAATTTTCTCATCTTTGTTTAGCTTAGCATCTACTTTGTCTTCCTTTTTCATGTCATACGCTAAATCTGCTTCGTCTAGGTGCATTTTTCGTTCATTTTCCACAATCTTACGTTCATGTTCATTTTGAGCAATTTTTATCTTCATCAAGAGAGTGTCACATTTGTGACAAGTATCTACTTTTGGTTTTTTGAAGGAAATATTTTGCTTATGGAATTCACGTTCATATATTGCTCTAGAAGCAGGGTTGTGGACATTTTTCTGGTACAGCGAGTACATAATTGCTAAATTTAAATAGGGTGGTAGATATTTTTTCACGCTTTTCTTTCTTGAGTAATGTGACTCGTATGCTGGAAATGATTTTATGTGATCTTGAATATGTTTAATTCTCACATCTGAAATTTTTGATGGTGGAGGTTCTTTGCCTCTTTGATCACATTTTGATATGCCTGATGTTGACTTGAGAGATGAAGAAATGGCAAGTGTCACGAACATATTAGTTTCACCTAGTACCTTCATAAAACAACCGCGACATACTTTGCTTTTTGTACCATTTATTTTAAAGAAAAAGTTATGTGTCCACTGCCTAAACTTTTCTTTATTTGGATCATCTGTTCGTTTACGCATAGTTTTAGGTTCAATACTTTCAACCATGTTTGACACAAAATTTGCCCTTTTATCACGGCTACCAAGACTCCAGTACTCCTTGAAAATTTTTTTTTGTATCTCGATGGAGAGTTTCTCTTTGCAGTTTGCTCGACAACTGCCCAAAGCTGTCATTACTCTGGCAGGTTTTTCTTTACCATCCAGTGTTACATACCTCTGGCCAGCATTTCGTTGCTGAAATTTCTCAATTCTTCTCTTTTTTGAATACTTAGCTGGTTTACCAGCAGCTATTGAGGTGCTAATATTATTACATTGAGTTGACTCTCGTTGTGCTTTTCGCTTCTTCTGTGCTCCTTGAGTGTGGAGAAAAACTTCTATATCTTCCTCAGACGCAGAATTATTATCCATTTGGTAATGATTTATTGGCTCCCCACTTATTACTTCATTTTCACCTGCTAACAAAAAATAAGTTACTTATTAAAGGAAGGGACCATTCTTGCTTATAAACATACTACTCATGAAATTCTAATTTTACCTTCTAAAAATTCATGGACAACATTCTCTATTTCTTGTATGGTGCCCTCAATGTCATCGGAATTAGGTTCTTGCATCGTTTCAAAACCAATCGTTTGGTCAGGAGCATTTCGGTTAATATCAATTAATTCTCCATTATCTGTATTTTGTTGTGTGGTAGCTTCAGTAAGCTCACATGTACTTGTTGTCAAGGGTTCAATTTGATTTACAATGCCTAAAAAGCACATATGTCTATAAGTAAAAAGTATTAGGTATTTATCTACAGATACCTATACGAATGGGAGTTCTTACCAGTATGGGGATCTATGGTCATCTCAATCCCAATAATTTCTTCCGTAGTTGAATCAATAACATCTTTTTGATTCAATAGTTGATTGAGACTTAGTCTAGGCATTTCGTTATACCCTGCAAGCAGCAAAGAAAATATGTTAAATTGTTGGTGTAATAATTTCATCATTGGTTAGCAACTTTTAAACAAATAAAACAAACTTAACTCACCTAATTTTGTAGATGAAGAATCATCCTTTTGTTCTAATAATTTTAGAATTTGCTTTCCTCTACTCATTTTTAAAAAATATTTATAAGAGGACACTGATACTTTCACAGCAACCTACTTTAAGAACACTTAAATAAAAAAAATACTTAATTATTCATGTTTTTGTTTTAAATGGGATTTAGCTATTTTTATAATTTTCTACTCAGTATTTCGAAAAATTAAGAAACAATTTATAAACAATAACAATAACTACCTTCTTAAACTTTTGACAGAACGAAAGTTATAAACAGGTTTGCCAAGTTTACAACTACTACCGAACTCTGCACACTCATAACCTCGAAATTTCCTTTTCGCACCACTTTTAAATTTGTTAATTCATTGAAATTTTATGCTTAAATTTTGATTATTTACATTTTTTCAATACAAACGCCCTCCCAATGTCTCAAATTTTGTTTTTCCTTTTTATTTTTATAATTTCCTTTTGTACAAAAAGGCTACAATATGGAAAAATTTCCATGATCTGGCATCACTGACTAGAAACACCTAACACGTGGTATAAATACTAGGAGTATAAGTCAAGCTGCATAAGTGAAAACGGAAGGTACTAACAATATAAGTTGACTTATACTCTTAATACAAAGCAGACTTTTGAAATTAGAAGTTATACTGTTGGAATAAAATCAATATTTATATATGAAAAACAGGCTATTGACTTATACTCCTAGTACAGAAATAACTAATAAACATCAAAAATTCAAAATATAGAAGAATCCCAAAACGTCTTTTTTTGACTTATACTCTTAGTACGTAGCACGTTAGAATTATTAAATAGTTGGAAGTTGTCTATGATTTTCTTGGTTCTTTTTCACTACTTAAGATTAAATAATATTTCACTTACTTTAGACCACGTGGTCAGTTGCTGTGCTACTTTTTTGTAAGTTGCTATTATATTGTTAGTTACTTGATTGTTTATACAATATCACCGTATAATGTCCATTTACTTGAGTTTTGTTCACATAATAATTGTAAATAACTTTGACTGCTACATGTCTTTTTAAGGTAACAATTATAACATCGTTTCCATGATTGTGTGGTTCTCATATTGTACTTTTTAGATGAACTGATGATGCTTTCAAAATACGAAAGCGAAACGTCCTCAAAATAGATAAAGTAGCCTATCAACTTTGTCTTTTATTCCTCCACCTTGAGACCGATATAAGAACCCACCACTCGTCTGAGTGATCCTTATATAATACTAATAACTTCTATGTGTCTTACGATGGTCCTAATTTCTTACAGTTCTTTCTAAATTAGAACTATTTAACTAGCCTATCTCACGTCTTCTAGTCTTCCTTTATCAGTATTTATACGGCTTCTCCTCGATGATTGTTTTAATTGCATTTTATACGATATCTTAAGAGCTTTTTTAATTTACTGCTTTTTACATCAAAAAATATTTTTCAATATTTTACGACAATCTCACTTTATTTTAAACTGGGAGCTTAGTAATTTAACTGGACCATATTTTCCAAGTTTCAACTACGTCGGCAAGTCTAGCTGAAAGCGTTTTTAGCAGTAGATCGCACTCACTAGCACGTGTTGAAAAATAGTATTTTTGTAAGCAGGTGTTGCCGCTACAGGCCCGATTTTCTAAAACTATAAAGATAATACGAAGTTATCCAGCGGATCCAGATGTGTGCCAAATATAATGAATTGTGTAAAATGTTACGTCTTTAGCTTGACGTTCGGATTTAATACAGGAAAGTTTCTTGCTTATAAATTTACAAGACGCCCAAGACAACAAATTACTAGTGAAATATAGAGATATATAAATCAATTATGAGTGCTTTTATAGTCTAAACTACATATTTAGAACGCTTTATTTCTCCAAGTTAATGCAATGCGTATTATATACAGAGAAGTAGTTTAAAATTTGCTACCCTGGAGTGCAAAGTAATAAATCTTATTAATAATTTATTTAATGGTTTTTGTAATTCATTCCATAATTTTATTGCACAATTTGACTTTATCGCCAGAATTAAAATAAATAAAAAATATTCTACATACAATATTAGGAATATAATTTTTTATACAATTACATATTAAAGTATAAGTGAATATTGAATTCTTTAAAATACGCGTGATTTTACGAGCACGACGGCACAAACGGTTCGAAACAGATCAAGTAATTGTTGTAAATACCTTTTATAGTACGTCTACTTTATTTTTTCCCATAGATGACATTATTTGCGCATTACTTTTTATACTAGGTCTCTTTTTTTACTCACAAGCAATGCAAAATTAAGCCGCTTGTCCATAGCAATCACAATAAGTTAAACAGGGATCAACAATATGGTATATCTGTGATACCTTGTTTACTGTTATTACATTAACACCCTATTAAACATCACGTTCTAACATTACATGGCAATGATATTCCAATTGTTTCGAAATTTAGATATCTTGGTGTCGACAGTACTTGACAGAAAATTGCTTTGGACTCAACATATTAATTCTACAATTGGTCGCTGCGAAAAAGGTATTAATTTTCTTAAAATGGTGTGTAAGAGATCGTGGAGTGCAGATCAAAACATTGCATTGAATTTTTATTGAACTTATATAAGATCTATAATAGATTACTGTTGTGTGGTATATGGGTCAGCTAGCATAACCAATTTACGTAAACTTGATAGAATCAAATTTAAAGCTATAAGGATTGTGTTAGGATTGATAAAAAGCACTCCAAATGAAGCCACCCTAGCTCTAGCATCTGAAAGCCCACTATCATTGCGCATTAAATATCTGGCAAGCAAATATTTCCTAAATCAACATTATCGAGGCACTTATAATGCAAAAATAATTAATGAATTAAATACAGCTGATTTAACATCTACATACTTCATTAAAAAAAAACTCTCCACCACTTGAAAGAGTAACTATAACTTGCAACGAACTGAAGTTAATAAATTCTCCTTGTAATCTTATCTGGGAATCGTTGGATATACCACATCTAACAAGTGTTCTAACTACAAATATTATTATCCCAAAATACCAAAACGAATTTTGCTACACTACTTTTAAAGAAATCTTAAGTGGCTATTCAGATCATATTGTGATCTATACAGACGGGTCAAAATCACCAACATGTACAACCAGTGCTTACTTTGTACCAAAAATGAACAATAAAAAATCATTTATTTTAAATAATCAATCCAGCATTTTTTCTGCTGACGCATATACAAAGCCCTTGAATTGTGCTGTGAAAACCAGTGGAACAAAATTGTCATATACAGTGATTCAATGTCAGTATTACACTTCTTATAAAACTTTAAATTCACAATTAATAGCAATATATTTATATTAGAAAATTTTCAACAGTTACTTAAACTATCAGATCCATATGGTACGAAATTTCTATGGGTTAAGGGACACTCAGATATTGTAGGCAATACTATTGCTGATTCTATAGCTAATAATCCATTACACACATTTAAATAGGACAGACAATGGATTCAGTTTGGTGAAAGCAGGAGCACTAATTTATACAAATTACAACCAACAGTAAATGTAAAACAATTTTACAAAGATGTTACATTAAGCAGAAACACAGTGTCAACTGTCTTAAGATTAAAAGTAGATCATGGATATTTCCGAAACATCTAAATAAAATAGGAGTTCTCCTAACAGACCGATGTGAGTGTGGAACTAGTATAGCTGATTTAAATCACATATTCTTCAACTACCCACTACATTGTAATACAAGCACGTGAATGATAAAAGAATTGATAAAAGAGTGATTAAGTACACCATTAAACGTAAATCTTCTATTAAGTGAAGTAAAAATCTTTAAAATAATTATGATATTTCTTGTAAAAATTAAATTAAAGGTATAAGTGTAAAATTGATCGTATGCTTGAACATTTTCTTTGTATGTTTACCATATATGTTGCCCACCTACCTAACCGTGGTTTATGTCTTGTTTGTTACAATAAAGCCAGTCTGATGAATCCCTAAGCGTGAAAAGTGTCCTCCTTGTACAATCCTGCATAAATGAATACTAATATTTATTTATATGTAATTACGTGGCTAAAGGTTTCAAGCCAAAGACTATAAAAAAAACTTTGTATTCTAAAATAGATATTTTTGTTTAAGGTGGAGAAATGAAGATACATTTTTCAACAGAAGGTAGGTTAACTCTATACATAATATGTGTTAGCCTCTATTTAATCTCTAAGAAAATATTCATGGCTTCTTATCGATTTGTATGTATATTTAATTAAAATCTAGTCTTTTACCAAAACTGGGTTAGCTGATTTGTTTTATAAGTATTTGCTTATATATTTATTCTCTCTTAGTTTTACTATTCACCTTAATATTTCCATTTTTTTGTAACTCGCGTATATGTAGTTATTCGTTATAATATAGGTAAACTAATACAGAAAAAGTGGACTTTTAAAGTGGTATTTAAAATAAACAGGTAAAAATACATAAAAACAGAAATATTAACAACATTTAAATTTAACAAAGAGTATACCATAAAAATTATTGGCATTTATTCTCCAAAGGAAGGTAAAAAGGAAGAAAAAATAGATCCATACAAATCAGTTAAACGACAGTTAAAAATACATAAATACAGAAATATTAACATTTAAATTTAACAAAGGGTATATCATAAAAATTATTGGCATTTATTCTCCAAAGGAAGGTAAGAAGGAAGAAAAAATAGATCTTTACAAATCTCTTTACAAAAATGTTCTTGATGCTTGATGCTTGATGACTTAAATGCTAGAATTGGAAACATATTTATTCAATGACAAAAAGTTAGACATAAATAGACAGTACTTAAAGATAAAATTTAATATTAAACCTTAGATGAGTAACTGAAAAATTACAAAGACAAGTAGAAAATACTCATACCTACCGCGAAGGTGACATATATTACGTCCACTACTAACTAATTCTATAACAATTCGAATACTGAGTCGATGGAAGAAGAAAAAAAAATAAAGAGACTTATAGAAGGGGAATAATTTAAATTTGTTACCAAAATAGTGTATAAGACATCATTACTGAAGAAGTTTAAATCAATATCTGAAACAACAATCTGTGAAACCATAATGATTAGGAGAATTTCGAGAACATGCAGTATAATTTTTTTTTATTGATTTATTTAATGTCGTCCGAACCCCTGGAGTTATAGACGACAACAATGGAAAATACATATAAGAACAAAGAAAGGTTAATATTAATTACGTACTAACATGGAAAAAGATTGATATATGTAATATAAGTACAGACTAGATTTTAATTTAAATATCTTTTATGCCTATAGCCGTTAAAAACTTTATAATATTGTGTAGATGAATATTGTCTCTAAGAAGCTCGCCTATGTCGCTGGGAAGGTTGAGTTTACTTCTGGTTTCCTGGAAAATTTGACATTCGGTTAAAATATGTTTAAGTGTACTGTTAGTTTGACACTGATTGCAGTATGGAGGACTGTCTTTTGTAATTCGGTAAAGATGTGTATGACGGGTGTGACCAAGTCGAAGTCGAGAAAAGATGACTTCTTTTTTCCTAGGTAACACAAAGGCTTGTTTTTGTAAAACATTGTCTTTAATTTGCCTTAGTTTTTCGGAACACTGCGACCATTTGTTTTGCCACGCACAACTAACTATGTTTTTTAAGCACAATTTAAGATCACTTGGCACTATTTTTTTTTAATTGCACTTGACCATCACTTGTCGCTGCTTCGTGAGCTAGACGGTCCACAACCTCGTTGCCGTGTATTCCAATATGAGATGGAACCCAAATTAATACCACATGTTTGGTTTCCTTTGCAACATTTTGAAGTTCTTTTAAATGTCTTTATGAATAGGATTGCTGGAGTATATGTTTTTGATGTCACAAAGGGCATTCATTGAGTCAGTTATGATTGTGTAATTTCTCTGGTCCATTGTGTTAATGAATTTTAGAGCTTTAAGGATTGCGTATAGTTCTGCGTTGGAAATAGTCTGGTTGTTATGCAACTTAAATTTAGCATTATAAGTATTACAGAAAAAAGGCTGCGCCGACTCCGTCCGTTGTTTTTGATGCATCTGTGTAGATCTCTCGGTAGTCGCTAAATCTATCCATAATATCTTTGAAGTTGTTTATTAATATGGCTGGTGGGGATTCATGTTTATTAAATTTTGATAGATCAGTAATTACTGGTGGTTTATTTACAGTCCATGGAGGAGAAGGGTTTTCGGAAGGATGGTATATTGTCGGGAATTGTATGCTATATTTATGAAGTAATCGGTTAATTCGTTCACAGAAAGACGGATTACATAGGATGAGATGAGAAGTAGTGGCTAAAACGATTGCTGTGAACGTTATGGTATACTGGGTTATCTAGAGAGAATAGAACTTTACAAGCAAACGACAAACTTAAAAAATCTCTTCTAAATTTTAAAAGGGTTTGCCCTGACTCACTACATATACTTAGTATGGGGCTTGTTCAAAAAGCACCCAAAGCGACTCGCAGTCTTGTATTTTGGATTACATCTAGTTCTTTAAGAACAGATTTCTTGGCTGAGTTATATACCACTGAGCCGTAGTCAATTTTTGATCGATCTAATGATAAAAAGATTCGTAGAAGAGTTGCCGTATCGCTGCCCCAGTTGATGTTCGACAGTATCTTCAAAATATTATTGCTTTGCTGGCAAGTACCTTTTAGATTTTTAATGTGACTTTTCCAATTCAATGTTTTGTCAAACGTAAGACCAAGTAACTTTATTTCTTTTACGAATATCAGATTTTTACCATTCCGTTAAAATTGGATTATCCTCTTGTCGCTTTTTTTGAGAAGAGCATGCATTTTGTTTTTTCGTTGGAGAAACTGAGTCCTGTTTTGTCAGACAATTTCTGGAGATTATTTATTGCGCTTTGCAGTATTCTTTGGGTGGACTCTAGATTTGTTCCCCTTAGTAGGATAACCAGATCGTCTGCGTATAGTCTTGCTTTTACTAGATGTTAACATTGTTCCAAGATATCGTTAATTGCAACAAGAAATAAAGTTACACTTAACACCGATCCCTGGGGGACTCCATTTTCCTAGATTCGAATTGATGATAGTGTTCCATTTGATCGTACTTTAAATGTTGAAGAATGAAAATAGGTAAAAAAATAATAAATAAGACTTACTCACAATCAATTTAATTTAACTATCAGACGACTGGTTTCGCTTTCTACAATATGCAAAGCATCCTCAGGTCTCGATACAAAGTTAAATAAATGCTGAAATGATTAAAACCCATATTAGGGTGTTGTCTAATAACGATAAACAAAGTAGATGTTGTAAATTACAATAATTATGCCAATATTACATATCTGTGGTTTTATTTAAAAGAGTAAGTTGAATAAAAAGTATAAAAGTTTTAAAAGTTTAAACAGACAAGGTAAGGCCCACAAATTGTTATAAAATAGTCTCTTCGATTGTAATAAATTAATAAATGAGCAAATAAATAAAATAAACATTACTTACATGCCGGTACTCTATTAATTGATGGATGGTAGAACATGGTTGAAACTACTATGTATTGTTGAATGGAGAACTCAATTCTATTATTGCAGTTGTTTGACAGTAAACGGGAAGTTCTTGAAGAGATAGATTTGATCCAATGAAGAAGAGATATGTGTGTGATTGTTTGTTAAATGAAAGTGATGTAATATACCATTGTGTTATTGAAAGTTATTTACACTTATTCGAGAGATATATTTATGAAATGTATTTTTATTTTAAATAATTTTAAATAATAATTTTAACTAATACAGTTTTTATTATTTCAGCATTTGTTTAACTTTGTATCGAGACCTGAGGATGCTTTGCATATTGTAGAAAGCGAAACCGTTCGTCTGATAGTTAAATTAAATTGATTGTGAGTAAGTCTTATTTATTATTTCTTTACCTATTTGAAACGGACTCACCCAAGCAACACATTCATGAGTTGAAGAAAATTTTGAATAAATTTTAGGAATTGTCTATTAATACCCCAAGAGTGAAGCTTTTCTACTATACCATATCTCCATGTGCAATCGTAGGCTTTTTATATCGCAGAAAATAGCTAGACAGTGTTGTTTGTTAATAATCGCGCTTCGTGAACTTCGGATTCAAGATCAACTAGGTTATTCATCGTTGATCGAAAGCCGTTTTGCTCCGGGATAAGTAATTTTTTATCTTCCAGAAACCATGTAAGACGACGGTTTATAATCTTTTGAAATAGCTTACAGGTTGACGAGGTTAGGGAGGTAGACAATTATTTTATGAAACTTATAGTTAAGACCAAGACAACAGCACGCAGAAAATAATAAAATGACTAACTGCAGATAGGCAGCAATTCCAGTTTTGCCAATTATTCAGGAGAGACAAAAAAACTTGGTAAACTCAAACACACTACTGGTATTAATTTTTTTTGCATTTAAGATATATGTGATAGGGTAATCTAGACTACTACATAATTATTTATATATATATATATATATATATATATATATATATATATATATATATATATATATATATATATATATATATATAACGGATTGATTACGGCTGTCGCCGCTTCTCTGACCCTAATTTCGATCTTTTGCTGTCATACGCAGTTGCCTCTTCTACGTCTCTTGCTGCCATTGCTTAATCAATATCGTTGCGCCAACTTCTCCGTGGTCGTCCTCTCTTTTTTCTTTCAGGAGGGATCCATTCCAGTACTCTTTTAGGCCATCTGTACTCTGGCATTCTTTTAATATGTCCGAACCAGATTAATTGTTTTCTTTCTATGTCATCATTGATATTTCGCTCCATTTTCATTTCGTTTCTTATTTGTTCGTTCCTAACTCTTTCTAGTTTCGATCTACCGCAGGTTCGTCTCAGATAATCCATTTCTGTCGTCATAAGTTTGTTTTTATTAGCTTTGGTAACGCCCATACTTCCGAACCGTAAAGTGTAATACTTTGGACTATACCACCGTAAATGTGTTTTTTGGTTTCTCGTCGAATTGTTTTTTGCCAGAGAAGAGAGTTTAAGGCACGGGTCACTGCTCTACATTTGTTTATTCTTTCCCTGATTTCATCTGCGCCATTTCCCTTCTTATTGAAAATGACCCCCAAATATTTGCAGGATTGTACGCCTTTGATTTTGTCGTCTTTCAAGACTAGGTCACATATTTCATCTGTTCCTAAATCCTGTTCCTCTGATAAATATTCACATTTTGTCATATTTGTGTTTAGACCTGCCACCTCATATTCTTCTTGCAGTTTTCTTACCATATAGCTAAGATCGTCGCCATCTTCGGCAATTACTACCTGGTCATCCGCAAATAAAAGTGTATATAGCGTGTTTTCTTCCACCGTTATTCCCATGTTTCTACATTTTTTTACCCATTTCACTAAGGATCTGTCCAAGTAGATTTTAAATAAGGTGGGTGACAGACAGCAGCCTTGTCTTAGTCCCTTTGTTGTTTGAAAAGGAGAGGTGATTTCTTGTCTCATTTTAATTCTTGCAAAGTTTTGTTCGTAGTATTTTTGAGTGGCGTTAATAAAAATTGGGTTTATTTTCAAGTTATCCATTTCTATCCGTAGTTGGGAGATCGGTACACTATCATATGCTTTTTCCGGATCTATTAAAGCTATATGGGTTTCTCTATTTCTCTGCACTCGTTTTTCCATTGCAATTTATGCATACTCTGCATACTCTGCATGTGAAAATATTATCCATAGTGGCCCTAAATCCCGCTTATTCTTCGGGTTGTTTATCTTCAATATCATTTTCTATCAGCTACTACATAATTATAACTCCTTTAAATATTTTAAAAGGAGAGGGTAGAGAATTTTTTTATGTTAAGGACATTTTCCCTTTCTGCCGTTAACAAGAAATTTTAAGAAGTTCTAAGGAAAACAATCAGAATACAAACAGAATAGTTTATGAGAATTCATTTTTATGAAATAAAACAATATCCTATACATGAAATAAAGCATAAAATAGTTTAAGTTTTTAGCTTTCTTCTCTAAATGCCAGTGTAATTTCCCATAATAACAGCGGATTCCAAAAATTAATTTTTTTTTTCCGGGATGTATACGAATGTTTTCTTTATGTCATCCATTTTCTTGTTGTTAATTGGAAGAGCAGTTGAATATGCTCTTCTAGTAGGAGTCTGAATTGGCTGTACTGCATTCCGTAGTTTGAATTCATCCATTATGAAGCCGCCGATGTTCATCTTACATTGAACCGTGATAGGATTCTTTGATGAA
This sequence comes from Diabrotica balteata, assembly GCA_918026665.1. Taxonomy (NCBI): domain Eukaryota; kingdom Metazoa; phylum Arthropoda; class Insecta; order Coleoptera; family Chrysomelidae; genus Diabrotica; species Diabrotica balteata. Next base: position 74,346,202 of record OU898280.1, on the reverse strand, counting down.
AAAGTCATTTCTCTGTATTGTGATATTTTTTAGTTTCTTGGGACTTTTTTGCCATATGGATCATTACTAAAGCAAGTTTTTTTTTATAAATCTGGGGCCACCTTGAACTGAAGTCAATGAAATCATCAGCAGGCATTTTATTGACAGAAAATTTGCCATCAATTTTTGATAATTTCATTGAAAGCTCTTCAACCTCATTAATAGTACAATTTTGTTGTTCTTGCTTTAATTTTCTTCTGATGATGCCCAAATTTTTGTCATTTGGTATAAAAGAGTAGCCCCTAACATGAAAGGTTAGTTTGACTTCATTAAACTTTTTTTTATCTCACATAAGTATCTCATCATGCGAATCACAATATTATTTTTATTTTGCCGTGCGCAATTGTCCCCAAACTATAAGTTACGGTCCGTCCCAAACCCTTTTTTCAGTGCGTCATAGTTGTTCGAATTCTCTCTAACGCATTAAGCTAGAAGTGACAGAAAAAAACGTGAGTCGCTTATTATTATACATAGAAATTAGAAAATTAGGTATCGTTTACGGGTATTCGCATATTAAAGCGAATTCTACTTACGAACGTATAATTGGTTGGAGTTTAGAATATGCTAAATAGATATCCAATCAATTATGCATATAAATATAATTTGACACAGATGATCTTGATAATGACAGTGACAGTACTTTCACAACAACTGATAAAATGATAATTGCCGGTTAGTATTTTCAGACATTTTAACTACAGTGAAAATTAAATTCTGTACTTATTGTCATAAAAATATTTTAAATATTCCGAGATATACCGAGAAAGAAAAAAGACTAATATTAAAATTATTAAATTAGTTTCAATTAGAAAATGAGGCTGAGTTATCTTTATTTCAGTTTCTGTCGCTCGCGAATCAGATTGTGAATTCCGGAATGATATTGAGGAAATATCTTAAACTAATACCTTTATGGATATTTATATGTATTAAAACGGTTCTTTTTAGAACCACGACATTTTCTTGAAATGTAGGATATAATTGATACCAGCCACATATCTAGTGTAATCATTGATTTTCAAGAATCAGATTCTGAATGGGATTATAGATGGTTTGAAATATAATATTCATTTTTGTTATTCATAAAAAAGAAGGTAAACTTACATTCTGTATCTTGTTTTTTAACTAAACTCCATTAACACGATTTCATCTGGATATCGGAACTGGTAGATTAACTTAAGAATCAACTGCTTCACTATTTAAACTATTTATATTGTTTTTTTAACTAAACTTTATAACCTTCTTTCATTTGCACACCAAATCTGGTAGAATAACTCAAAAATCAACTGCTTCACTATTTAAACTATTTCCACTATTTAATGACAACTCTTCACAAAATTAAACTATTGGCTGCCACACAAACTTATCAGAAAATTCCTTATCCAAATATGACTGATTTAAATCGATATTATTTTATCGCAGGAATGTTTACTTTGATGCCTTGCAATTGTCAGTAATTTTTTTTACCTTGCAGTCAACTCTTAAAAGATTCTAGGAGGAAGCGTTATTTTAAATAAACAAACCTTCCAATTCCCTAGTGTTTGTAATAAATAATAATAAATCCATAAACAAATCTTAGCTAATTAAGCACTTTCCATGGAATGTATAAAATAGAACAGAATAGAATAGAATTATGACAAACTGCTATGCATTAAAAAAAATAACCTTTTCACGTTTAGCCGATTACGATCCTGCAACTGTCAGATTTAACTAAAATGTCATGCAATAATTCTCGACATTCTTAAAATCCTATATGACGTCAAAATTAGTGACGCACTGAAAAAAGGGTTTGGGACAAACTGTATAAGTCAAGACTTGTATAAGTCAATGTTAGTTAGGATCCACCATACTTAAAATGTGCCAAATGATACAAGTTATATTACATTGATATTGACATTGTATACTTAATATTTTGATACAGACTGACCAAAATTTTAAATTTAAAAAACATTGACATACTATAAATTAAATAGGAGTTTGTTAGTACTAAGTTGTTCACTTTAATTTAATTTTCGTAAAATTATATCCTGCTTTCCAGAATTGTTATAGTTAATTTTATTCCTCATGTTCTCTTTAAATTGATCTTTTTTTTAAATCGTTAATTTTATCGCTTACCTCCGTCACAGTATAAAGAGGTTCCATGGAACCTCTTTATACTGTGCCTCCGTGATGTCTATTTATATTTAGTTTATTTTGTTTAATAATTATCTTGGCAGACTACTAGTACAATTTTATTCTCTAGTTGAAACGCTTATATTTATAGGATTTTGTGATAAATACTCAATCTTTTTCAAAGGTTTAAAGGGAGGTTATGACTATATGTTTTTACTTTTTCAATTATAGTTACTTATTTGCATTTCATTTATTTGATATTATTACGGAATTTGCTTTCAATCCCAGCAGGAGATCAGAGTAAGAGAAAATATCTTTATAATTAAAATCTTTAGTAAAAAGAATTTTAGTGTTTGTTATACTTAACAACAGCAGTTTTTCTGGCTGTATATAAAAGCTAAATTTTATTTAAGTACCTGTCGAGTATAAAAAGACCATACCTTTTAAAAAAATGCAAATTTTAATTAACAATTTATTATTTATGATTAATTATCCTTTTATATAGTAATTGGCGTAATTGCCAATGTTACTCTTTGCATAACGAGGATATAAAAATTAATTTGTATCATGCTTCGTTACATTTTGGTATACATTTTCAGAGAATTTAGCCCTTTAATCTTGCAAAAAGGGATAGAAAAACAAAATATGGGTAATTAAAACACAGAAGCTGGCGTTTTAATTAAGTCATGACCATGAGCGAATATTACCTAAAAAATGTTGACATCAATCACAATTTTTCAACAAAAATACAAATAGATAAGAAAAAAGTTTGTAGAGAAATATGTATATATGCCGTATTTAAAGACAACGCACAAATTTTGGAGAGTTTAATATACGCTCAAAAAAAATACTGAAGTAAATACTGGGTTTTCAAAAGAAAAATAGCAGCAGTAGAAACAGGTGGTTTATAAGTAGAAAGACATGAAAATCAAATATTCTTAAAGGTTCTAGAACAAGAAGCTAAGCCCTGATGGGGCAATCTTTGGCCAGAGCTCCCTTCGAAAGGATCGCTGTCGATATCTCGCTGGACCGTTTTCTCGTACTGTATCTGGTAACCATATATTTTAGTAGCCATGGAATATTTTAGTAAATGGCAAGAGGCATATGATCTTGCTCAACAAGAAGCTTCCACAGTATCTGAACTACTGTTAATAATTTGTTCGGTCCTTTTGGAATTCCAAGAGAAATACACCTCGACCAGGCTAGAAATTTTACATCAAATGTGTTGGAGAATATGTGCTAGATGCTGAGTGTTGTAAAGACCAATATCACACCTTTGCGACATCAATCGGGTCTAATGGTGAAGAGATTCAACCGAACTTTCCTTCAACATCTTAGAATTGATGTCAATAAACATATTTAGGGCATTTGTTGCGCAACGAGAAATACTACATCCCTCAGTTGATAATAAAAGGCAAAATAGAAGGAAAGGGAGGAATTGGAAGAAAAAAATTGTCCTGGTTACGTAATATCAGAAACTGGACAGGACGTGGATTTGAGGAACTCTTAAGAGCAGCTGAAGATAGACAAACGTTTGCCACCATAACCGCTAACCTCCATTGATGGAGACGGCACTTGAAGTAGAAGAAACATTAAAATAACTGGAACGATTATATCCAGCTCTTCCTTTTTGCATATTGAAGTTCCGTGTATGAGTCGACAACTAAAACACCAGTGAAACTTTTAATTGGAAAATAGTTACGAATTCCTAATTTATTATTTGGAGCTTCTGAACCCGTGAAGAATATAAACGACCGCTGCACCCAAAACTTACATGAAATATTTATCTAATATCATATTTAATCTTATCTGATATCATTAATTCATAATAAAGGGATTCCCAGTTCAGAATTCTTGAACTACTGCTAGCTTGCATAGGTCTAGTGAATGAATACCATATATTTTTGGAGTAACACGTAAAAATTATTAGACGCCTGTGATCCAATTTCTCGCAGTCGTGTTTGCACACAGGCGCCATTTTGTGAAATTATAAATAGGTCCATATTCCAAATAATAACAGGAAAGTAAGGTAGCAAAGAGTGAGGCCAAGCGCGCTGTCTGTCAAGGAAAGATCGTGTGTACAGCTGTATGAAGAGTTGGAAACACCCGAGAGAATGACAATGTTATATAGCAGTGCTAAAGCAAGGCATAGGTCATCAAAAGACTTAACTCACAAGAGACAGAGGATTCAGGACCCCAAATGAAAATCAGTTGGAATTGATTAAATACCTGTGGATGTTTGTAAGGTCTCTAGGAGAGGAAGGGGTTGATGTTTTATGGCTAATAATGGGTAAGATATATAAGAAAGAAAAGATGCCCAATTCATGGAGATATGAAGATAAAGGGGAGGTTCAGAACTGTAAGAAAAGGGATAAAGTTAATGTCGCACACAATTAAAATTTGGAAGAGAACTTGAGAGCGAAGGATAAGGAGAGCCATTGATTATGACAGGTCCATAGTAAGCAGAGTTTACAGCTTAAGTCACTATCACACAGCCCCATTTTATGCATGTTTCCCTTGACAACTATATATACCGTGGTTAAATATTATTAAATAATACTAAACAGTTATTTTGTTAAACATTTTACAGGAGTCATTTACTGTGTTTATAGGCATAGTCAATCATTTCTAGTCGAAATTTATCTCTTTCCACACCACTTTATCTTAAGCGGAGAAAAAAGATGTTACAGTAGGCTCTAGAGTAGATTAGCGCGAAGCTTTAGACTATGTTTTCTATATTTTTAAAATTTAATGAAGTAACTTTATTAAACAGACGGTCTCTCTATCAGAAATTGTCGCAAATGCAATTATTGTTCTGGAAGAAATGAAGAGTCTTATACCTCCAAACCCTACAATCTCGATCCAAGTGGTGTACTGTTACTCAAAGTCCCGTATAAGTCGATGATATAGTACTCATAATAGACGCCCATCTACCCCCGCTAAAGTGGAAGCTAGCAAGAGTCTTAGAGCTAATACCAAGCAATGATGGCCTGGTTCGAACTCTACGACTTCGGGCAAAAAACACAACTTGTCTTAGATCCATAAGGCAAGTAAGTAAACTTTCTAGCCCCACCTAATTTGTATTCTTCTCTTTTCCAGTTTCATATGTTTAGCCTTTGTCCCCCTGGCGGGGAGTATGTTTGAATAAATCCATTTAAACATATAAAACTATTTATTAATATTTTTAATTAAGTATTCAACTCCACTTTTGATAAAGGTGCACTTACTCTAAAAAAATGATATAATTCTGTAAAATGTCATTGTCAAACATCTGTCAAAAAGTGTATCAATAGTTTTTTAGTAGATATTTTTTGGTTCGCTTTAAAAGAAGACCCCCCGAACAATCAAGCACCCTGCCTACTCTCAGAGTGAATTTTAGTCCCGCACGGTGCAACATCTCTGCTGGACAGAAGTCCTTACGAATCGGTCAAGGATTTAATCCTTAAAAAGTAGTAGTAGTTAAGTGCTCTCCAAATCGGTCAACGATTTGTCCCGCTGTTGGTATAACGGCAATAAATCATTATAATCACAAGTGTTCGAAGTTTTTGCATGGTTCTCTGGGTGGCCTTTGACAAATGGTTACCATATCTCCGCAGCTCTTGATCCAGGATCTTTGTGATAACGAGTTGGATAGACAATAGTGCACATACACTTCCGAAAGACTTGTTGGCTAGTAAGTAATATTTAGTAGTAGGATTTTTGTTTAGTTCTTTATGTATTTGTACTAATTTTATTTATGCTATTTGTTTCTCTCTCTTTTTCTTTATAATAAATCGTTTTGTACCTTTGGATAGCTTTTTGAACCGTTAGTGTTAGGACATTCTTATATTACAGGTAAGAGCTCTCATATTTTTTTAACCAGCAATCTATGCTATACTCTCTATCTCATTTTAGGACATTCTTCATGTTTGTTTTATTGTGTAGATACTACTTAATTTTATATACAGGCTGAGTAATCTCAAATGTGAGCATTTTTGTTGTACTTATTCTTTTTGGATATTGGAATCGATATCTATTCTAACTAGTTTTGCAGAAAGGTTTCTGTTTCATATAATGTGTTAACTACTTGATGTAGGATATTAAGTTTTACATAATATATGTCATCACGACCTACCGTTTTCTTAAAATTTAACTAATTTTATTGCATGATAAGTATATAATTATAAATGGTTGGATGCCATGAGATACGAGAGAATCTTTATCTATAATTGTATGTTTATCACCAGCATGTATCGTTTTGGTAAAACTTCTCATTGAGTTGGAATATTTAAAAAATCTTACTTATTTTTATTGTGGTACTAAATTCATTCAAAAAAAAAAAAAAAATTAAACACTAGTTAGCAAATAAATAATGGGCCGGCTATTCGATAGCTAAACGATAGCTACTGTAGGGGAAAGGATGAGGTAGCTGGTTCGATGAATTAAAAGTAAGTATTTAAAAAATTATGATCCCACCTTCCTACATTTGGTAGATAAAAAATAAATACAACCTCGAAGGACCAGCGACCATAGGTCACAAAATTACGGATTAGTTATAATGTAGTGAGTAGTAAAGTAACAGTAGAATAATTAAAATAAGAGTAAAAGCTAGAGATATTTTTATTATATTATTTACAAAAATAAATAGAAAATGTAGAATCGCCAACAAATCATCCTTTTTATAATAATAAAATATAAATGTTTAAATACAATATTCTTAAACACCACTGTTGATATTAAGTTATAGAACAATAAAGTTTATAGGTAGATTATTGAAAATCCGGCAACCCTGTAATTTGTCGGAGCGGCATTCAAGAAATGTTGGCACTAAACCGTAGATTATCTTCTGCATAAAAGAATAATTTCAGGTTCTTACATATTTGATGCACAAACACTGAATTTAGTTTAATGAACTATTTAATAAAATATGATATTTAAAAACTGCTTCTTTTTGAGAAGCGTGAGAACTATCTTGTTCATATTTGAGAAACTGAAAAATGATGTGACTTACGTCCTTCTATTGGAGAAGGCAAAAACGAAGTGGCGTTAGGGGTAGTTGGGTTTGAATTAATAGCTTAATGTAGAATTCTGACAGGCGCAGAAGATACGAAACAGCACGAAGAAGGGATGTCGTGCTGATCGTATAGACTTTATTTATTAAAATAAAAAACAAACTATGTAGAAAATGTAATTAATTTTCTACAGCTACTCTATGTAAAAGTTTATACGGAACTTTACTCAGGATTTTTAATTTACATTAGTTGTTTATTCAATTAACCTCATATACATTAGGGTGTCAGTATCTATTAACATTAAGTAATTTAATATTTTTTATTTATACTATAATTTTATTAGGTAATCCTTGCTTTTAATTTTAATTTATGGCAGACTTTATCACCCGATTAACACAAATTTGGCTCTAAAACGTTAACTGACAAGAAAATAAAAAAGCGCAAACTTTCTGGATTAAAAGCTTTACTCAAGAATTCAACGGTGTTAATGTGTTTTAATTTTATTTTGTCCGTAAAATTTGGTTGTATATAATGGCTTTAATGGTATTGCTGGTTTAAAATTATGCTTTTACGTAATTAAAGTTATGAAGTTTTATCAACTTCCCTGTTTAGTAGGATTTGGAGTTTTATACCAGTAGTAAATTAGAGAAGGCTTAGTATTTGAAAGAAAACTGGATTTTATAAAATCGAAGCACATAAATATAGTTTATTTATATAAAATTAATTCCGTAAAATGAAATCTGAGTACAATTTACTGTTTTTACTGTGAAGATGCCACCATCATTTTACTTTGAAATAAGTTGATTTTGACGTTTCTGAATAAATATTACCACAATATTTATACTTTGAAAACAGTATAAATATGTTGAACAAAATATTCCACGATGATTTGAATACACTAAAAAAGGATACGGAGAACAATCAAAAATCTGCTGCAGATACAGTTGCAAAGGATACTATGTACGATATACAGATGGAACAGAGGATAAAACAAGTGGAACAATCATTAAAAAGCATAGTAGATAGCGTTCATTCATGGAATATAGACAAACGTCTTAAGATAGTTGAAGGTGCGTTAAATAAAAAATAATGTCTAAAGAAAAAGAACAGCTAGTGAACGAATTTCATAAACCAGCACGAAAAAACTATCCTCGTCGTCGAACAATAATCAAAGGAATCGATGACTTGTGGCAAATAGATTTGGCCTAAATGCGTCCTTATGCACATCAAAATAAAAATTACAAACTAATACTAGTTGTAATTGATTGTTTTCCAAAATTTGTGTGGACACGTCCTCTAAAAACGAAGACTGGTGAGGAAATTACTCGGGCATTTTCGGATATTCTCGCTCATCCTCGACGAGTCTCAAAAAACTTACAATCTCTGATTACAGGGAACCGAATTTTACAACAAAAAATTTCAAAATTTATTGAAAAAACATGAAATTAATCATTACAGCACCTACACGATCAAAAAAGCTGCCATTTGCGAGCGAGTTATTAGAACGTTGAAAGCAAAGTTGTACAAATATTTCAGTTTACATGGATCGTACAAATGGTTAGATGCTCTATCCATAATTACCGAGGAATTCTTCTTCTCGTGCCACTCCTAGCGGAGATTGGAAATCATCATGGCCACTGCGACTTTGTTAGCAGCGCGCCTGAAAAGTTCAAGCGAACTACACCCGATCCATTCACGTAGATTACGAAGCCACGATATTTTTCTTCTTCCCACTCTTCTTTTGCCCTTAATTTTGCCCTGCATGATGTTTCTTAAAAGTTCGTACTTTTCACCTCTCACAATGTGCCCCAAGTATTCCATCTTTCTAGTTTTTATCTCATTTAGAATTTCGCATCTTTTGTCTAAGGTTTGGAGTACTTGCGTGTTAGTGACGCGGTCCATCCATGATATTCTGAGAATGCGCCTATAGCACCACATCTCGAAAGCTTCGATGTTTTTTATGGTTAACTGTTTTAGTGTCCACGCCTCAACTCCATATAACAGGGTAGAAAAGACATAACACCGCAGCATTTTTATTCGTAACTTTATATTGATATCACGATTGCAAAAGAGTTTGCGCATTCTATTAAAGACTGATCTAGCAATTTCTATTCTACATTTAATCTCTTTTGTTTGATCAGTATCGTCTGTGATCCAAGCACCTAGATATTTATAACAGGGCACACGCTCAATCGTTGTATTGTCTATTACAAGATTAGCTCTGATGTTCTTTGATTTCGTGATTACCATAAATTTAGTTTTTTTTAAATTGATTTTCAAGCCGTAACTGTTACAGCATATATTGAGACTTTGAACGAGATGTTGTAGTTCTACTAGCGTTCCCGTTAGGAGAACTGTATCGTCAGCATACCTTATATTGTTGATCGTCTCACCATTTATTATCAGACCAAGATCTTCTTCCTCGAGTGCTTGTTCACAGATAGCTTCACTACACAGATTAAATAAAAGTGGCGATAAGATACATCCCTGCCGGACTCCTCGACGGATTTTAATTTCTTCTGTTAGTCTGCCCTCAACCTTGACATTTGCTCATTTGACCTTGCTATACCGAGGAATACAACCACACAAAACACAGTAAAACAGGATACAAACTGTCTCAGGTTAACAAATCCAACGAAAAAACCATTTTAAACAAAAGTTATACTCATTTAAAGATTGCCGGTCCACGAAAGTTTAAAGTTGGCGACACTGTACGTATATCAAAGGCAAAACATTTCTTCGAAGAGGCATACACGCCCAATTGGACTACTGAATTATTTAGAATTGTACAAGTTAAGATAACAAATCCTATCACGTATTTGCTTAAAGACATGCAAGGTGCGTCGATTAGTGGCGGTTTTTACGAAGAAGAATTGCAGAAAACATCAAACCCGGACAAATACCTAGTCTAAAAAGTACTCAGACGAAAAGGCAATAAGATGTATGTAAAATGGTTAGGAATGGACAGCAAACACAACAGCTGGATAAATAACTCGAATATAGTTTGAGGATCTATATTTTGATACGCCGCGTAGACATACATTTTTGTGAAAAGGCCGATAATTAACCACAAAAAGTGGGAGATGACAATAGTATAAATGTAGGACAAACTACAATAATATGTTCAGTTTACATCGACTTCGTTAAAGACGTTCGAAACAAGAAGATGAGCTCTCAAGATAGCGGTTACGACAGTCAACCTGTTAATTTCGATGATGATAGCACTGACTATAGTATAGAATTTGACTATGATGAAGATAGTCAACCACCTAGTCCTGGCGGAATTAGATCGAGTATTGGCAAAATTTGAAGCAGCTGCCACAAATGAGCAATATTGTTTATTGGAAACTACATATCCAGTAAGCAGCTCTCTCCACATAAAAATTGGTCTATCTCCAGCTCGAGATTTTTTACCATCCATCATTCTGTGTCAACGTGATAGTTTTAAAAAAATCAGTTTAAGTATAAGCGAGTAGAATGTCATAATTGGGTGGTTTATAGAAAAAATGAGTGACTTTCTCCATGCGACCTATGTGGATGAGTATGTTCCAATCGAATTTATGAATGGTGATTTTTGCACACTAAGACAATTGGTAAGGGAACTAAGACAATTGGTAGAGTGGCATTGTTGCAGAGTTTACAATTCCAGAAATACTATATAAATATTTCAACTTTCATTAAGCAAACTTTTTGTGCTAAAGACTCTGTACATGGACCAGTTGCAGCCTTCACAGCATATATCGATATTTGTCCAAACACTTTGTTAAGTTAAGCTCTAAAATAGACATGTAAATCATTTAACTGAATAAATATAATTTATTAGATATGTTGTCTTTTATTTTTAATCTATTGTAATTAAATCCAAAATGTAAGATTATGCGAGTTTTATTATTATTAATAAAATCTAATTATACAATTCTACATTATACAGTTCTACAGTACTATTTAAAACTACAATTTACAAAAAAACTTTAAGATAAGTGATCTTTTCTCTTTTTGTTCTTATGAGTAGCCATATACTAAAAGAAGAAAATTATTGATAATAAATGTTATTCAACAAGATAATGTCCCCACGGAAGCGTATTAAATGATTTTGGTATTAAGTACCTCTTATCATCATACGGACTTAGAGCCGTTTTGGATTGCTCGATGCTAAATACTGAATGTTGGTATGACCGAATACACCTTTGGCTCGCGGTTTGAATTTTGAATTCTTTAAGACATTTTTCATAGTCTTCATACGTAATTTTATTTCGAACGACGTTATATTTCACTCCTTTTGCCTTTTTTGTTATTCCCAAATTTCCCAAGTCACATTCAATTCTCTCTTTCTTTAGTTGTTTTCGTTCTAGACGTTGTCTCTCTTTTTCCCTCTCCTCGTTAGTTATTTGCAGTTTAAATGTGTACATTTTTGATCGTAATCCAATAAAATGTATAATTATTTTCCCATTTGCCTCGTCCTTTATTAATCCGGGGATTTTCTTATTTAACTGTTCTATCTTGTATGGGTTGTTGTCGGCATAGTCGGAGGTATCAAATTTACTTGGATGCGCTCCTAAAACCTCTCTATATGCATCTGAACATTGAAATTCATAAATAAAGCTGTCTGTGTCCATGTACAGCAATGAAAAGTTTTTCTCTCCCATCGTTGGAAGCATAAAGTTGTAGTGAAAATCATACATACATAATTTGGATATATCGAGGATTGCTGCACCTATATACAAGGGTTTATTAAAGCATACTTCTGATTTCTTAAGTTCGGTAGCTACTAAATTCTCATGAAAGATCGTACGACTGTGAAATCGACTACTTGCAATCAGATTTCTGGCTCCGTACCTTCCATGCCATTTGTTACATAATTTTACAATACGATGACTTCTTTGGTTCTGTAATGTCTTCCCGAATACTGCATTATTCATGAGCTTAAATAAATTTTTTTCAAAGCTATTTGTGGCTGCCGCCCGTAAATTTGTATTTAACTCAATGTAGGACTGCAGCCACGCAGATTGACTAAATTTCAAAACTCTATGTATTTTTGTTAAAATTAACCCGTTGGCTAATGCCTGTTTAAGATTTCTATAATACATAATATATTTGGTTTTGTGATAAGGTTGGGATTAGCTCTGGCAATTTTGAACCGAGCGGAATGCGGTGTTCGGCAGCAAATGGAAAATCTTTATGTTTGTCATGTAATTCGCGTAGATACTCCAAGTCAACTTGGAAAAAATAGCCCTCCTTTGCATCATCATATAATTGACATAATATCGATATGGCCTTCGGGAAGATTACCAACACCAAATTTGGTAACATCATCGATCCATTTGAACCCTCCATACGGAAGCAATTGTAACATTGCCCAGCCATAAAGATTGTTCACATCTAAATAGAGGATGTACTTAGAGGGCCGTGTGGGATCATAAGACGAAATGTATTTGTTGTTGGCCTCAGAATATCTGTTGCTACAAACAGATATTCCACCTCTTATGGCTTTTTCATGAACAAGATCATATGCACATCTTTTAGCAATTCTAATTTACATTTTGTGTATCGCAACATACAATCCCACGTGTATCCTGGCATGGTATAATATCAAGCATTAAAGATTTATTAGCATTACATAAGGTAAAAATCCACTTTATCTCCTCTCAGCATCCAGAATCAAATGGTATATCTGAAAGATTTTATTCAACTATTATAGAACATATCAGGTTACTAAACAATCAAAATGAGTATTAATCCGACCCAATAGAACAAAAAGTAAACTATTTATTATTAGCTTACAACAGTACTATCCACGCCGTAACTAAAATGAAACCGCATGAACTAGTTACGGGACATTTAGACACCAACTCCCCATTTAACATTGACCTAGAGCAACAATTGATTAATAATTATATTTCTAATCACAAGGATAAAATGAAATTACTATATTCTAATATTAACGAAAAACTTCAAGAAAATAAATCAAAAGTTATAAATAAAGCAAATGAAACACGCGAGGAATTACCAACAGAAATTCCTACCGAAGTATTTGTGCGAAACAGACAAATAAAAGGAAAAACTAAAAATAAATATCAAAAGGAAAATACTAAATCCATTAATAAATTTAAGAAAACAGCAAAACTTATTAAGCAGCATAAAAATACTACCATAAAACGACCTAAAATGAAAACTTATATTTTTCCAGGTTCGTCACGATCGGACATACAACAGCCGAAATAAAGGATATCACCCACAACCTAGGCATTCTACTTATAAAATTAGGAACCGCAAAACTCCAAAAAATCTAGTCATACATTTGAACATTTTCTTAAAATAACATTCCTAACAGCGAATTCTTTAGATCAGAGACGTACAACTATGTTAATATTCAATATATCAAAAATAGCATACAAGAAAAATTTAGCGGTCTACGTATTCATATTGTTCCGAAGCTATTTTCTTGTGGCATTGTAAATTAATTACTATTAAACTGGGAATAAGCCACAATTAAAGATAAAAATACGTTTATTGACGTTTCAATTTCCACTTCGGAAATCGTTCTCAAAATACAAACAGTAAATTAAACAAATTTTGTTTTTTGTTACATAGTAAAAAATTCTTCCAATAATTTAATTTTATCTGACTCATTTATATTGACAATTCAGACATACATTATGCATTTTAAAGTAGACGACTTTAAAATGATATTGCCAATATTGTTGAGTTGCGCTCCTGGGACGACTTTACTTATAAGATAGTTCATTCGATTACATGAAATCAACTTTAACTTTAAGATATATTTACGACATAAACCAAATGTGTATGGATGGAGGTGAATAGACATACCAAATGCAAGTAAATTTATTGAAAAGTTTAATTGTATAAAAAATATAAATAGAAATATAAAAACAAAAATACTATATTTATTTCTCGTATCTATTAACGTATAAATAAAATCTGTAGGTAACTAAATTTTAAGATTAAACCTTTAATATCTACTGTTATACGAAACAAAGCTTGAATTAAAAAAAATAAATGTGATAAAATTTAAGTATGTAAAATTGAGCAATATTTCAGGCCCTAATACATTGTAATTTTTTTCAGAAAAAGTATAAAAAATATAAATATCTATTTTTGTTAATTACTATTAAACTGGGAATAAGCCACAATTAAAGATAAAAATACGTTTATTGACGGTTCAATTAATTTATAATGCCACAAGAAAATAGCTTCAGAACAATATCTATTTTTGTCATATACATTTCTTTAAATCTACAACAATACCTTTTACAAACGTTATAGATCCGTAATTGAAGGTCATTTCTGAAATAGTCCATTAACTTTGTATCACTTGCAAACAGATATTGGATATCTATTCGGTTTGATCAGCAGGTAAGACTGATTTTATTTATAACTTATATGTATCAAATGTTACTACGAGTTTTGCGTGTACAGCCGATTCCAGAAAAAGTGTTTGTAATATAAATTTAAACAAATAAAGTGATAATTATTAAGTGATTATGTGTTATTTAGTTTTTTTTCATCAACGAATATATTTTATGGTAAGTTTTCCAAAGTATGTACATTTTTAGTATTCTTTTTGTGTAAACATGAATAACAGAGATAATTATTAATACACACAGTGATTTACTCTGTCCGTGGATCTTTCTAGAAACGTCATTTTGTCAACAACAACTAAACATGTTGTTAATCTTAGAACTAAAATATGGGATGACTATTTTTGAATATAATTTATTAGATTTTTGAAACTAAACTTATGTCTAATTTTCAATCCTAAATTTTCTGTTTATTTAACCTTAACTATAAATAATAATGGTTTTATTGAATTAATTCTATAAGTAGATTGCTACACTTTCCCAATGCTTAAATATCTATTAATGATCTTAGGTTATATTTTAAAATCGAGAAGACTAAAATCCAAACGTACTGCTTAGTATAACAAAATGAATAAAACCTTTTAATAAAAATAATAAGACGAGATATCAGTTAATCATGTTAGGAAACTTCAACGAATAACTGATGTGGCATTAAAATCTAAGTAAAGGACGGATATTAATATAAGTATAAAATGAAGGACGGTTTGGTGGAAGATTGAAGTATACTGAGAAGGGATATTAATTTAGTAAAAAATATTGTTTTTCGGTTTTGATAAGTAGAGTTTTAAGTCCACTGCCTTTTTTAATGAAATGGCAAGATTCAAAGCCAACTAGGGTAGGTGTCCGTAGTACTGTTGGATTCAACCAGAAGGTTTGACCACACAAGAACGGCACAGAGTTCACAGGGAATATGGGCCCCCATCGTGCCCACCGGTCAGATAGCCTACCGGCCCCTAACATGATGATATCCTGCGCGGTCTGGAAGGGTGTTATTGTAGCAGATCTTGAGGCTTGTCCTACGATGCATACCTAATAACGGCATACACCTAGGGGAGGGTGTGATTCATTTTCGGAAGGAAAAAAAGAAAGTGGTTCGGGAGACTGATATTATTATAGAATAAAAAAGAATAGAAAGAAGAAGAACAAAGAGAAGAGTTTACACCGTGTGTTGCGTTTTAGTGTTTATATATAAGCTGGTTTCTACCTGAATAAGATTAGGACAGATTTGTTTTTCGCTGTAGTTTTCGCACTGAAGGAGTTTGTGTGACTGAGTAACAAAAATGGGGAGAAAGCACGTTCAAAGTTGCATGGGGTAGATAAGCGTAAGTAATTTTTACTCCTGTTGTATATATATATATATATATATATATATATATATATATATATAATTATATTATTATTCTAATATGTGCGACATATATCTGGTGTATCTGCTATAGGTATATTTAAAGTAGAAAAAGAGTGAGATAAAAATAAAGTTATTTATTCTTTCGCACCACTTTGTATGGTGCGAGAGAAACCTTCCTCACCCAACTTTTTCAGCCCTTTCAAGTATAGTATTTTATTTTGTGTGGTCTCCGTGATGTGGTCTATAATGATTTCGAAGTTCCCTTTGTTAATGTCTGTATAATGATGTTGGGCGTTGTTAACCCTATTATGTTACGCAGGCTATTTTGTTCAGGGGCAAAAACATTACACCAGAAGATGCAATACTCAGCCTCATCCCTTTCGCCTCATGTAGAACAAATGTCAACGTTGGTTTTCTTGATATCTTATGTGTAATAGCAAAAATTGTGTAAAATAATGCACTTGTTTAAACTTGTGCTCTACCAAGCCATCACATCAGGGATTATCGTTTTGGTCCATTGAGCTTTCCAAGTCTGTGCCTCCCATACCCTCTGCCATTTTGCTAGTAATAATTGCTCTCGTACGGCCGCTCTTACCTTGGAGTAAGTGACCGTTCCGGTTATCGTATAACATCTGCCGTTCTTTGGCTAAGAGTAAATGAAAAGCGAAAATGAAGGGCCTGAAGGGCCACGGTAAAAGTGGTTCGGTATGCACTCGTAACTTTGAGAAGGGGTTTCCTCTGTGCTCTATTGATCATATCTTTGTACTTTTGGTATATCAGTACATCTATCCAGACGGGGGTTCCATACAGGAGGGTCGATTATACAACGTGTAGGTACAATTTCCTCCTGTTGCTGTTAGGCTTAACTATATTGGTTGGTATTCTCTGGATGGTTAGGCTTAACTATATTCGTTAAGCCCCGTGAAGAAATCAAGACCTATAGTTTCACCAAAGTTCGTTGATTTTAGCTCACTACTACCTAGTTGGAATATAAAATCTGGTCCGGCTCTTGGGGCTTTTAGGCTGACTGCTCCGGTCTTGTTGCTTGCAAGTTTTAAGTTATTCGTCATCTACCTATTTACTTTACTAAAGTAGCTCCATACAGTATCTACGACTTCTCAATACATGTTACTTGTTAATAATATAGCTATATCATCGAAAAAGGCTATTGCCATGCTATCTGTACCGTAATCAATTTCTAGTAGCCCATTATATAGCACATTTCATAACGTCGGGCCTAATACAGAGCCTTGCGTTACGCCGACTGTTAATCTGACGTAGCATTGAGGTCCTAGCCACTGAAACATATCTATCACTTAAGTATCTCGTTATGATGTTTATTAAATATCCCGACACTTCGGCAGATTCTAGTTTGCTTATGATGTGCGTCCAGTTAAGAGAGAAAGGCATTCTTCACATCAAAGATAACTAAAACGGCCATCTTCTCCTTGTTGTCTTGATAGTGTCGGTGATATATTTAAACACATTTAGAGCTGATTTTACTCTTTTAAATCCGTACTGTCTAATTGAGATTACGTCTTCTTCCCTCAGCGTGACTTTAAGGCGATTTTTGAGAACATTCTCGTACTCGTAGAGTTTCCCTAAACAGTCAAGTAGACAAATCGGCCAATTTTTGATAAGTTTAGGTATAAGTGTGTAAGTATCGTGACTCGTGAGCTTGAGCTAGTCGTGGAACTGATCTCAGCGTTTTGGTCACTATTGTGTAAGCTTCTCCCCATACCTCGTCCTCCAGCACCTCCCATAAGTTCTGCCGGTATGTGCGTTTAGTCCTCTTGATTAGCCTATTTAGCTCTTGTTTGGCGCGTTTACATTCTGCTCTTTTACTGTTCTTGCTCAGGATGTGTGCTTTTAGCGTCATTTATTCTTGTCACCTATTTGGCCTGGTTTTAATTTATATGCTATTATATTTTAAAGAACTGTTACATAATCAGAATATAATAGCCTCTGTCCTCTTTTAATAGATTTATCGTAATCCTGTAATCATTTACCGATTACTAAACTATCAAAAGTAATTAAAAATACACACTTAAGAAATATAATAATTAAAAATTTTACTATTTGTATATATTACATATATTAATAATTATAGTATTTTAAGATTAAAAAAGATAATAACTTATACGATTATCATACCGAGTATATTATTCTAACATTATACGGGTATAAAAAAAAAACATTATACGTAATTAAATTTTTGGCTCCATGTGGTATACAAAGAAATGAATGCAATGTCATGTAAATTCTCCTACAATTGAATAAATACTTCAAAACAAATGAACCATCCTGTAAAATGTAGTCTTCTGAAATTTCTGCTTTGCATTTGCATACTCCATTTTCTTGTTTACACAGTATTTTAGGTAAATAGAAAGGCTGCCTGGCAACAGATCTTTGATATTACTGATGGCAACCAGAAATCTAGAATACGTAAGTGGAAGACGATATATTACAAAGTGAGTTAATTTATATCTCGAAGTGGGTTTAAAGTATAAAACAAACAATTGGAGGCGGGTTAATAATGCTCCAAAATCAGATCAATGAACAGCAAATACTGACGAGGACTTTGTAGAATTGTAAAGGACTTGAAGTTAACTCAAAAATTAATTTTAATATTATGTTCTATTTGAAGATGTTTTTTATTTAAAAGAAATGCTTGGCACATTTAGTGTAATTTACATAATGAAATATATAGAAAGTGACATGAGCACTATATAAAAAATTAATAGTTAGACCAGAATATAAGAAAAATTATTTTTCAAAATAGCTCTTTGAATTGGTTCTAAAATTCTAATTATTTGCTTACCCTAAGTAACACTGAGAATTTCATGGGTGGATCGTGTGACTAATGTTGAGGTCCTACGTAGAATAGGCAAGGAATGCGAGATTATTAACACCATCAAAGAGCGCAAACTAGAATATCTTGGCCATGTTATGAGGAATGAACAGAGATACGGCTTGTTGCAACTCATTCTTCAGGGCAAGGTATTTGGAAAGAGAGGACCAGGGAGAAGAAGAATATCTTGGCCTCAAAACCTGAGAAAGTGGTTTAATACATCGACAACCGATCTATTCAGAATAGCAGCAAGCAAAGTTAGGATAGCCATGTTGATCGCCAACATCCGGAACGGATAGGCACCGTAAGAAGAAGAAGAAATAACACTTAGCAGCTTGAAATTGCAACTAGTTCCTTAAGTATTTGGCAGAACACAAAAAGTAATTTTGATATTGGTTACAGTGCATAAAAAGTAGTTAATAATAGGCTTGATAAAAAAAGTAGTTAAAACTCCTGTCTAATACAATATGTTTGTATAAAAGATTCTAAAGGTGCCGGTGGGGATGGCGTTTATGCTCAACATGATAGTCGGTGTCTCTGTCGGTGACAGAGAAAGTATTTGAAATAGTAAAATAACAAATTTTACGTCAAATTTGTTATTTCATTATTTCTAATATTTTCTTT
Source organism: Diabrotica balteata (assembly GCA_918026665.1). Classification (NCBI taxonomy): domain Eukaryota; kingdom Metazoa; phylum Arthropoda; class Insecta; order Coleoptera; family Chrysomelidae; genus Diabrotica; species Diabrotica balteata. The sequence goes on along the minus strand of OU898280.1, from coordinate 74,326,861 downwards.
TTTTCAACAAAAACAAAATGTCATTTTTTTTAACCCATTCTCTATCCTTCCATTGTTGCATATAGGTCTCCATTAGTTCTCTCCATCTTTCCCTATCTTGAGCTGTTCTCTGCCATGTGGGACCTCCTTGTTTCCTGATATCATCTTTTCACCTCATCTATGGTCTGCCTCTTGATCTCTTTGCATTGTATGGACGCTACTTTCCGATGGCATTGTTCCATCGTTCGTCTTGGAGACGTTTACTGTGTCCAGCCCATTTCCATTTCAGTTTTATTTTCTGTCATACACCGACTATAATGCTGCGCATAGACGCCATCCTCCACTGGCATCTTTAAAATCTTACAACTGTAGAAACTTATATGCTAATTTTGTAGCAACATATAAATTTGTATAATACATACATTATTTTTACATCGCATTGGGTGTAAAATGTTGCATTAGAAACATACATTTTGTTGTACTGGTCCATAATAAATCATTTTATTTTGCGTACTGAAACAAGACCTCAATTCACGAACATCAGTACAACAACATATGAACTGGAATTCAGTGAAGACGATGAAATAACAGTACAGGAAGTCGAGAATGCAATACGAACTCTAAAAAATGGGAAGTCATGCGGACCACAAGGTATACCAAAGAATTATTAAAACATAGCTCACAAGCATTACGGGAATTACTGGTGTATGTCTTCACCTTATTCTATAATGAACACGACTTACCACCGGAGTGGACAAAAGCACATATTAACAACATATAGTCTAAATATGACAACTAAGTGTCATAAATTCACTCTCAAGACTGTATGGAAAAATATTAAAAAATAAAATTGGAAAATAGATGACAGATGTAGAAAAACAGAATGGCTTTCGTGCAGGCAGATCCTGCATGGACAGTATATTCTCTCTAAAGCAAGTTATCGAGAAAAGATTAGCCCACAACCTTTCAACTCATATAGTCTTTATAGATCTGACAAAGGCATACGATAGTGTACCACTTTCAATGCTTTGGGTAGCAATGGAAAAACAAGGAATAAGCAAAAAAAATATACAAGCAGTACAACAGCTCTTCAAAAATATGACGGCAAACATTAAAACTGAAATAGATTAACTAGAGTAATTCCTATTAGTAAGGGCCTAAAGCAAGGCTGCTGCATAGCACCTACACTCTTCAAAATATATCTAAATGAGGCACTCTCAATGTGGAGAAGAAAGTGCTGCAATATGGGCTTCCCAATCAGAGATGATAGATTGTACACGATACACTTCGCTCACGACCAAGCCATTCTAGCTAAAGACGAGAGTGATATAAGCTACATGCTTAGAAAACTGGAAGATGAGTACACCAAATGGGGCCTCACAATTAATATACAAAAAACTGAGTACTTAGTTGTAGGAGAAAAACCAGAAACCTACAAATCGAAATGGGAACTATAAAACCAACAGACAATTTTAAGTACTTGGGAGTCCAAATAACATCAAAAGCAGGAAGTAGCGAAGAAATACATTCCAGGATTGGCCAAGCAAGATCAGCTACCAGACAGCTACACGGACTATTATGGAATATAAAAATAACAAAACAAAATAAAAGAAGAATTTATAAAACAATAATAGAAAGTATTGGACTGTACGGCGCCGAACTCTGGGAAATAAACCAAAGAAACAAATCAAAAATTAAGGCCATGGAAATGAACTACTGGAGACGATGTTGCCAGCTCACTAGACTTGATAGGGTGAGAAACGAAGATATTCGGAGAGAAATGAAAATCGATCTAGACATAATAGACACAATCGAGACCAAAACACTTAACTGGTATGGACACTTTTAGAGAATGCCGGAAAATGGATGGCAAAAAAAAATAGAAGAATGGACTCCGCCAACTAAAAGAAAACGGGGTAGACCAAGACGATCCTGGAGAAACGATGTCGACGATGCAATGACCGCCAGAGATCTAACAACTGAAGATTGCTTCGACAGAAAACGCTGGAAATTAGGATGCGAGAGGCGGCGCCAGCTGTAGAAGACTCGCTTGTTATATATATATATATATATATATATATATATATATATATATATATATATATATATATATATATATATATATTGCGTACTGAACCAGAGCCCACCAAGTAGTCAGCAAAAGCGTCACGGATTTCTGCGGCTCTTTTCGAATAGTTCTTCATCGTAGTAATATCCTCATTCTCAACATTCACTGTTCCTGTAATAATATAATTTGTAGCAGTTGTACGAAGCCAAATATGCAAGGCACATGCAGCTCGAACGATTAAATTTACTGTAGACAAATTGGTAGCAACTGGTCTTTTAAATCTTGTAAATCGTGATGCCCGCGTACCAAGACCATTTTCGATAATTGTTCGGGCACAGGATAAACGGTAATTGAAAATCTTTTGTTTGTGTGACAGCACTTCAATTCTTGAATACGGTTTTAAACTATTTGCAAGTAGTGAAAACGCATCATTATCTACAAAAACCGCATTTTTGGACAAAATAAGTCGATTTTCCGTTAGTGCTGCATTAAATTTTGATTGGTTAAAAATTGGCGCATCATTCATATGGCCAGTTTTTTCAACATCTATTTATATGAATCTGTCCATGGCATCCACCACAGCTAGCAATATGACGCTGTTTGTTCATATATAATTATAATAATCAGAAGCTTCGTGCGGACTATTCCTAATTAATACGTGTTTTCCATCTAAGGCGCCGCAAGCCTAAGGAAAATTCCAGCTTTTGTAAAACTCTGGAATTTTTTCAAATTCTCTTTGGATTCTGGCACTTACAACAAAAATGGCAAATATGTATAATATATACATGTAAAATTATTACCGACATACAATATAAAAATTGCCGCAGCAGATGAAGGATTTTAAAGTTACGTCGCAGCATATCAAAGACGTTGCAAAAAAACTTAACAAGTGAATATTGATGCCACTAACAAAGATGGAGATAAACCACAGCCAGACTTATCCTTAAATACATCGCCCAGAGAAACCCATCAACATCTATTGTCAACGTCTGCTACAGGAACTATCACTAAAATTGCAATTAATCCTTCGAAAACAGGCTTAATAGGAAAAAAACAGAAAAGGAATATACGCGATATTTTCGAAACAAGTTCAGTTGAATAAGCATTAACTAAGTTAAAGGAGATCTCGGAGAGTTTAAACGTCGAAGATGAGTTTGCAACATTTGATAAACATATTGCTAACCAATTAAGACAGTTGCCACAGCAGAGAGCTTTAGAAATTGAACAACAGTTCCAAAATACCTCAATACAAGAAGGCCCAAAGTAATAAAGTTCAACGACATTACCAATATATCACGTTAAATCTTTCTCTTAACACACGAATGCATTAAGTGATTATCATTCTTTGGATACCCCGTTGAGACCCTTAGTTTTTTCCAAAAGTTCTCTAACGTGAGCATTATCCATTCTTAGATGACTTCTATAAGCCTCTGGATCTTCTACAACCATTTCTTGGAGCAGATTTTGTGATGCACCATGGGTATTTTATCTTACAATCCACCGTAGGGTCCACTGCCTTCGTATTTTTTTCTTTTTGTTTGATTTAGCGATGTCGTACCGAATTGTACAACAAATTAATTGCACACCTACAATAGTCATTTCACATGACGTCATTTTGTACCACAGTAAATTCAACATTCATCGTCTGTTGTGTAAACCTTTTTGCTTTCCACGCAGATCGAATTGTGCTCGAACGATCAAAATCGTTCAACCTAGTTGAACTCTTCAACCCGTGAAAACGCGCCTTTATTAGGGACATGTATGACTATATACAGTAGAAATCTCGATGTACGTCCTTATAATACGTTTTAGAGTTATCAGTTGACATTGTTGCCAAATCACAAAAGAAATCCTGAATTCATTGTAAATTAAATATTTATCACAATAATTATTGCAGAGGTAAATTGCAAAAAAACAAATTAATATTGAATGTAAATAAGTAAAACAATTACTAATAATTTAATATTAATAAATAATTTTTTATGACTAATAGAATTTTGCCATATATGAGGGTAACAGTTTGTAGAGCTTCTTTTTACGTCTTTAAATCATCACATTGTTTATATCTCTACCAATATGTCAGTTATAATAGTTTTTAGAAATTCCCCATAATAATTACCTTAAATAAAATAAAATAAAATATTAATACCTTAGCATTAATAATAAAGTCGCATGGTTGCAGACGTAATGTGTCTGGGCATATTGTTCTACTAAATCGTTCTTCAATGAGGTGACTCGTTTTTAAAAATAAATATTGATAACCTAAACTAAACTGTCATTAGGAGTACTTACTACGCAACAAACTGCAAAAGTTCTTTTTTTCAACATTGTCTCATTAAAAGACAATTTATCATTAGTTATCCAATCTCTGCATCCCAAATGAAGCCATTTGCATCAAAAATGAAGCCATTTGCATTACCAGTATGTATCTACAAACAAAATATATTTCAACACCTTTACGATTTCAGTATAATTAAATATATCACCGTTTTACATCAGTTTTAAATTAAGTTAAATAATCCCCTCTGTGGCTCAGTGGTAAGAGCGCCTACCTTTGAACCTAAAGGTCGTGAGTTCGAATCTCACCTGGGTGTAAATTTTCGTTTATTAAAAAAATTAATAAATGAAAATAATTTCTATCCTTGTGCGATCGGTACTCACCGGAGAGACCGCAGACGTTCGAATACAATTAGCATGTCTTAGCAAAGACAATGACGTCGACATCAAGACATTTACTCTACACACACACACACACACGCACACACTCACACACACACACACACACACACACACACACACACTACACACCTGACTGTAAAAATTCACTGCACCATGCCAATGACCATTAGTTGTCGACGCATTAAACTCAATAAAAAAAAAATAAGTTAAATTTCATATATAAACACAAACTTGGTACAAGCTACGAGGTCTTCCTTTTTTTAATCGTTATTATGTTCTAACTCTCTATTTATGGTGTTTAATATTGTTCTATTCGTAACGTGTTCTGTCTATAATATTGATACAAAATACATGAACAGACGTACCCAAGGAAATGTAAAAGGCCAAAGAACACGAGGAAGACTCCAAACAGGTCTATCGATCAAATTACAAAATTTGCAAAAGGCCTATGAATAAGGTAAAAGAATAAATCAAAAACAGATATTTGATAGATTCGACCGTTACTTGATGGAAATTCATTTTATGTAACAATAAAATACTGAAAACTTTGTTTTCAAACTTCCACAAAATTTATTTTAACTATTATCACTACAGCTGTTGCGGCTGATTGCCTTTCTCAAGTGATCTATTTTTGGAATGCGTTTACAATTTATAGTCTCTAATGAAATAGGTTGAGGAGGGGAGAACTGTTTGTCTTAAGTTGGTCATTCAGAATTATATCTGTGTTTTTTAATTTGTTGATTTCCATAGATTCTAACAAATATAGCTTAAGGCCTTTATTTTGAATGTGAAGTATTTTAAATTTGTCATTAAAAGAATGATTATGATCTAGAAGGTGAAGTGCGTATGTCGAATCTGTTTTTCTGTTATTGAAAGCCCTTTTATGTTCTGCTATTAGTTTATTAAAGTTTCTACCAGTTTGACTGCCAGTTTCTACCACAAACTTCAATGTGGCGACTGCCCAAAAACTTACATCGGTCAATATAAAGAGAGGGAATACGTCATGATGTATTTTTGTTATATAGATACTTGTCAGTAATTACAATACTCATCTGAATTCCTAAATCTGTTGGTTTTGAGTAGAAGAACAACAAAATTGAGGAAAAACTTAAACCGTAACAAAATCCATAATATTATCCATAGTGTTGTACCACTGTTATACGTTATAGCAATTGGAAACATTTGGAAACATCGTTAATCTCAAAAATGTTTATTAATTATTGTTAAGCGACTCGAGCTTTTTTACGAGTTTTATAGCTAAGATACTTCTGGTTTCCCCCAATGCTTAATTCTATTTCTCACTGTACTTTTAGGACTGTTAAGTTTATCTGCGATGGGATATCCTTGGTATATGCGAGACCAGAAGAAAAAGTGATGAGTATATTATACTAAAAAATGGCACACATTTTATGCATAAAGGTGGCGAATACACTGGAGTGGAATTCTTGGTAAAACAAAGCCTCACACAGTGTATCGAAGAATTCAAGCCCATCTCAGACAGAGTAGCATATCTCATCATCAGGATTAATAAAAGAACCACTCTGAAAGTGATCCAAGTGTACGCTCCGACCAAAAGCCACGACGATGAAGAAGTAGAAATATTTTATGATGAAATAAGAACAGCTATAGAAACAAATAAAGCAAATTACGAAATACTATTAGGAGATTTTAATGCTAAATTGGGCAAAAAAGAGGAAGATTATGAACATTTAATTGGTAACTATGGCTACGGGAAAAGAAACGATAGAGGAGAAATGCTTCTCAATTTCATGAATGAACATAACATGTACTCAATGAACTCCTTTTTCAATAAAAAACCAAGCAGAAAATGGACATGGATGAGTCCCGATAAAAAGACAAAGAATGAAATAGATTATATCTTAACGAAGAATAGAAACCTAGTAGAAGACGTATCAGTATTAAATCAGTTTGACCTAGGAAGAGATCATAGACTAATAAGAACAAAACTAGTAATTAACAAAAAACTAGAAAGAAAAAGAATACATGAAAAAAGATACAAATGGACATCTGAAGAAATCAAAAATAGTGAATTTAATAAAAAGATAGTGCATGCATTAAATCAAGTTAACATGCAGCAGATAAACTCCAATGATATTGATGATTTGAATAACCTTATTACCGAAACAGTGAATAAAAGCCTTCTGCAACTGAAAAAACCGAAAACAACATACAATGAATTAGACAAAGAAATATTACAACAAATAGAAAGAAGGAAGATCTTAAATAAATCTAACAAAAGGGGAACCGACGAATATAGAGAACTTAATAGGCAGATTAGAAAAGGAATCAGACAACAAAAAAGAAAAGAAAACGAAAAATTAATAACAACAACTATTGAAAAAAATAAGAGTATGTAATTCACAAGTAGAGAAAACATACTGACACGAATAGAAGAATTTTACACAGAACTTTACAGATCACATCAACAAGATGATGAGATGAGACCAGCACGGACATTAATAAAAAATGTTGGATCAGAAATAATGCCAAAAGTAACAATTTCAGAGGTAACTACAGCATTGGAAAATATGAAGAGAAATAAAGCTGCAGGAGAAGATAGTATTACCACAGATATGATATTAGAAGGAGGTAAGGAACTAATTGCAATTGTAACTAAGCTTGTGGACAGTTGTTTACATCAGGGCAAAGTCCCTAAGAGCTGGAACAACTCTAAAGTAATCTTATTGCACAAGAAAGGTGATAGTCGAAAATTGGAAAACTACAGACCCATCAGCCTATTGTCACACCTGGTTAAAATACTCACCAAAGTCATAACTACTCGACTAACAAGGAAATTAGACGAATACCAACCATATGAACAGGCAGGTTTTAGAAAAGGCTATTCAACTTCCGATCACCTGGTAACCACAAAAATATTAATAGAAAAATGTAACGAATACAAGTTTCCAATTTTCCTTGCATTTGTAGACTACGAAAAAGCTTTCGATACCATAGAACACACGGCCGTAATAAACGCAATGCAAAATTGTAGAATAGACAGCAGATATATTAACTTAATAAAAGAAACTATGAACCAAGCTACAGCTACATACTACCTAAATGAAAATGAACACACGAACCCTGTACCATTAAACAGGGGAGTCAAACAGGGAGATACTTTATCCTCAGTAATCTACGATTTGCAGATGACATAATCCTAATAGCTACTGACCTACAAGAAATGCAAACCATGCTTGTAGAACTTCATACCGAATCTTCTAAAATAGGACTAAAAATGAATTTAAACAAAACAAAAGTCATGCACTCCGAAGACACCGTGACAATAATAAACGATAAAGTTATAGAAAAAGTTGAAGAATATATATATATATACTTGGGACAAAAAATAATCCTAAATAGGGAAATTCAGACTGAAGAAATAAAAAGAAGAAGAAAGTTAGCTTGGGCAGCATTCGGTAAACTGAACTATATACTCAGAAATCAACAAATTCAATTACATCTTAGATCTAAAGTTTTTGATGCATGCATTATTCCGATATTAACTTATGCGGCACAAACATGGACAATCACAAAAAAGAATATGAATATACTTAGAGTCACTCAACACGCGATGGAAAGAGCAATGCTAGGTATATCACTTAAGGACAAGAAAACAAACACATGGATAAGACAGAAAACCAAAGTCACCGATGTGGTGCAAAAAGCATTAAAGCTGAAATGGGAATACGCTGGACATGTAGCTAGGAGCGATCTAAACAAATGGCACAGATCAATTTTAACCTGGAGACCATACCAACACAAAAGACCCAGAGGCAGACCTCCTATGAGATGGACAGATGATCTGAAAAGGACTGCCGGGAAAAATTGCCTACAAGTAGCGTACAATAAAAAACAATGGAAAGAAAGACTTGAAGAGGCTTATGTTCAGATGTGGACGTGAATGGCTAGACGAAGAAGAAGAAGAAGAAGAAGAAGTTTATCTGCCACTGCACGAATTGTATTGCGGCAATAATGTTTAATCGTCAAGTCATAAATTTTTGAATTTTTAGAGATACCGCCCAATATTTTATAGAAATTAAAGAGCGATTCACCGAAGTTGATAGGAAATTAACTGTAGAATATAGTTACGTTTGTTAGAGTTTCTAGCTGCATTGTTTTCATAGTGTCCTTGTTTGATTCTGATAACCTCTTGTTTGTTTTTAAGCAGTTACTTCATACTGTCCTAATATATAGTTGTTAGGGCTTTTAATTTTGTAGCTGATTTTAAAGTTTATTTACTTGCACCAGAAATGGGGTGAAAAACGTATATGCATACTTGACAAAATTTTTATTTAGACTTACTTTTTGAAAGTACTGCTTATCTTTTATTATAGTTAACCCTTTAAATTTTACATAAAAATGGTAAAAGAAGTGATGTATCATTTGACTTTAACAATTAATAATTACGATTTAAATGGTATATTTTAGAGTGTGCCACTTAATGAAAATGGACCACCTGTAAAAGAAAACGGAATAAAAGTTTAAATTGCCTGTGTTAACAACTTATATAGTTTGTCACTGAAAATTAATCAAGTCAAGAGATATTACTAAGGACCCGACAGCAGTGCTGTAACCTTAATATTGAATTCTTGGGTTAGCTTTTAATCATAATTAAGTAAAAGTATTTCTAAGGATTCTCTGGATATTTAATATTTCATCTGACGGAATAATAACAAATGAAAATTAATTAGATTGAAATTTAATAAGAACGATCGTATAAAATAAATACGGTGCTTAAATCTGATTTTATAGAATTTATAATTATAAGCTAATATAATTTTAATTATTAACGATATAAATTTAAAAGTTAAGGACCTTATTTTTAAGAGTAAGATTTTTTAACATCTATGTTTTTAACTAAGTAAGTATACATGGAAATATTAAATATCATAGGCAGTAATTTTCATAAAACAATAAAACACTGAAAACTTTGTTTTCAAACTTCCATAAAAATTTATTTTAACTCTTATCACTACAGCTGTTTTGGCTGATTGCCTTTCTCAAGTGATCTATTTTTTTCTGTCTATTGTTGCGTTGGTTTTTCTTTTTGGTTTGGTGTGTTTCTTTTTGTTGTAGTTTTGTCATCCTCTTTTAGGCTTTTGCTCCTTCAGGATGTGGTTTTTGTTTCTTTGTTGTTTGGCTTCTGGTTCTTCTTTCTTCGTTGATCCACTGGTGGGGCTGAGCCAGGACAATCAGTGGAGAAAGGCTGTGGTCGGTTCTTTTCAGAATTGTTTTCTAAAATAATTAGTGTATTAATGTTTGTTAATTGATAAATATAGAAAATGAGATATTAATATATGTATAAATACATGCATTAATATTTTGTAATTAGTAAATATGTTAACGCGGCGCGAGAGGGCAGCTGCGGCTGTATCCTCACAATAGACAGGTATCATTTGCAAGTGGGATCGGGAAACCGCAGAAAACCGATCCCCCCTGTCTAGGCAAGCTCGAAGTGAGCAATTTAGCTAGGAATGCGACGGAAATAGAGGGGAGTTGCCTCCTGTATATCAATGTATTCATCAGGGAGTTCGTTACTGGCGAGTTCCAGTAAAATTGCGGGGAGGTGTGGGATTTTAGGTTTAGGATGTCTGGTGAATACATTGCCGCGGGTAGAGCAGACAGTTTTTAGGATGCGTTGAGCTTTGAGGTTTTGGCTCTGGATTGTGCGTGTAGTGTAACTTCTGCTCAGAGAGTGTAATCTCTCATTTAGGGGCTGGATATTTGATAATTGATGAATGAGGGCTGAAGGGTAGTCGCATCGTTTGCCATTCACTCTACGCAGAATCTTCCTCTCTAGACTTAACAAATTTTCTTTGACAGATTTTGGCATTATAGAATATATATTGGATCTGTATTCAAAAATAGGTCTAATAAAAGTTTTATAAGTGAAAATTAGTGTTCTAGGGTGTGTAGCCCCGAAATTACATCTCAAGCTATTAAGGAGACCCAATCTGCTCCTGGCCTTGGCACAGGCTATGTTCAGATCGGCCCTCCAGCTCAGAGTTCGTGTGAACTTCACGCCGAGGTATTCGATCTGATCACGGAGTTGTAGTTGGTCTCCCCAGAGCGTGAGATAGTTTCTTTCGTTAAAAGAGGCCGCATGTATACTGTGTCTAGGGTGTCTAAAGAGAATCATTTGAGTTTTGTTCGGATTCAGGGACACTCTCCATCTCCTGCACCAGTTTTCAACTAGTCTAAGGTGATTTTGAGCGTACCTGAGAACAGAATCAACGTTCGTCGCTGTAGTTACTAGAACAGTGTCATCCGCGTAGAGTAGAGTGGTGGTATTGTTTCGTATGGTATTTGGGAAGTCACTGTTGTAAATTGTGTAAAGTATGGGAGCCAGTACTGAGCCTTGTGGTACTCCAGCTGTTGGAGTAAAAGAATCTGAGAAAAAACCACGCTCTTTTACCGTGACCAGACGTTCAGAGACGTATGATTGGATTAGTCTGACGAATGGAAGTGGTAGTCCAATGTTCAGTAGTTTCTTGATCAGTCCTACATGCCAGACTTGATCAAAGGCTTTTTGAACATCGAGAAAAATACCTAGTGATAATTTGCCGTCGTTCAGACTTTGGGAAATGTGTGTGACAATTTCTGTCAATGCCGTATTTGTAGAGCACCCTTCTCTAAAGCCGAATTGAAATGAGGGAATGATATTGTGTTCGTTTGTGAAGTCAATGAGTCTTTCTTTTAGGATTCTCTCAAAGACTTTTGCTAAAACATTTGTAAGTGAAATCGGCCGGTAAGAGTTAGGATCTGTGCGGGGTTTGCCCTTTTTTAAGAGCATAATTGTATTTGCTACTTTCCATTGTGACGGAAAATAGCAGAGTTTGAGAGTGGCATTGACAATATTTGTTAAATAAAGGTAGACACTCGGAGGAAATTGTTTCACGCAGCTCCTGGCAATGTTGTCAGGACCCGGTGCATTCGATTTGCCAATTTGACAAAAATTTTTGAAAGTTTGTTGATCCACCGGTGCCATGATGGGATGATCATGCGGCACCTGAGGATCGAAAGGGGCACCGAGTTGTCTGTTTACGTCTCTTTCAGTCGCAGTCAGGAAAGCGGGGTCAAATCTAGGATTATTAGTTGAGATTAGAGTGTTTTGTAAGTGGATTTTAAAGGCTTCGACCTTTTGTTGATGTGTGTTAATGATTTGATTGTTTACTAAAAGGTGAGATGGATTGCTGGTTTTTTGTTTAGTTAGGCACTTGAATTTATGCCAGAACTTACCACCGTTGCGGAAATCAAGACTAGAGGTGGCTGCCTGCCATTGTCTGACCTGCATATCTTTCACCTGTAGTTTGATCACCGCGGACAGGCGGTTATATTCTGTTTTGATAAGAGGATTTCGAGTACGTTGAAACTGACGTAGAAGTCGTCTCTTTTGTTTGATATTATTGATTATATATTGTGGAAGAGGTGGCTTTTTAGGGTTAATAACCTTATTAGGGACTGATATATCAATTGCTTGATTTATCAGATTAGAGATAGCCGTGATACCTTGATCGATATCATCTGTGTGTACTAAATTGTCTAACTCTGGAATGTTAGTTGATAGAAAGGCTCTGTATCGGTCCCAGTTAGCGTGTTTATAGTCTTTTATTACTTTGGGTGGTGCAGGAGGGGTGGGTGTAAATATCTGTTCCTTAACCAGCAGTGGTAGGTGATCCGACGTGATGGAATCGCCCAGAAAGCATTCGTCATCCAATAGATCAATCACATCGTATCTACATACAATATGATCAACTATCCACAAGCCATGGTGACCCACAAAAGTCGGCTCACGATTACGGATGCGGTGGATAGGAAGATTAATGAGCATGTCCGAAAAGTCATTGCCTGCATGATTTGTGACGGTGTCACCAAATTGTATGTGTCTGGCGTTAAAGTCGCCGAGAATAATTGCCTTATTGAGGCTAGAGATATAATTAAACAAAGTTTCGGACATGTCCTGGTGAGGATGTTTGTAATAAGAGACTATTCTAATTGTCGTATTATTGTCAAGGTGGATGTCCACTGCCAGGAAGTCAACATCATTAAGGTGATCTATTTTTGGCATGCGTTTACACTTTATAGTCTCTAACGAAATAGGTTGAGGAGGGGAGAATTGTTTGTCTCAAGTTGGTCACTCAAAATGTGTGTGTGTGTGTGTGTGTGTGTGTGTGTGTGTGTGTGTGTGTGTGTGTGTGTGTGTGTGTGTGTGTGTGTGTGTGTGTGTGTAGAGGGAAGGGATGGCCTTAGACATAGTCTATTAGCCACCGTATCCATTTTTATTCATATTCCTGTAGGAACATAATATTAGGTGCTTATAAGGTTAAATATCGATTTTAGCTTCTTTGACGTAATTTATTATTGCATCTAAAACGCGTTTATTATGGCTTGAGAACAGAGAACCAATGTTGAGAGGAAGAGGAATGTTGTATTCTATTAGAGAATTATATAGTCTAGAGATAGCCGATTCATTTTTTTTACACTCCAGAAATATGTGGTTAATATCACCTATGGACATGTTGTCACAGTCACATAACGGGGAGTTAAGTATCCCTAAGTTATAAAGGTGCGCCGGAAAACAACCATGATTCAATTTTAAGCGAGTTACTGTTGAAGTATATCTTTTTATATAATCAAATTTTATGTCCGGTATTCTATTTGGAAGCTGTGGGTAAAGCTGTAAATAAAGATTTTTAGATGTCTGGCTAAAATTATTGTAAGATTCTACAAATTTATCTGATTTACAAGCTTCTTTTGCTTCACAATCCACCCTTTCATTACCAGTTATACCGCTATGACCTTTTACCCAAATGAGAATTATTTTTTTATTTTGTTGATTTACTTGGTATAATAAGTTTTTTATTTCACAAACTAATTCTCGATTATAAATATTTATTGGAGATCCTTCAATTGCTTGCAGAACGGACTTTGAATCTGACATAATTGAAACCGTTTGAACTGGATTTAGTGAGCACCATAGTGGGCTTTTTTTTTATCGCGATAGACTCTGCACTGTAAATAGAGAGTGTATCTGCTAGTCTAAATTTTTCAACATGGTTGATGTCTGAAACAAAATATGCTGCACCTGTTCCATTTTCACATTTGGACCCATCTGTAAATATTTTAGTAACATTTTTACCAAAAGCATTCAAAGTGGTTGAGAGTATTAGGTTATTTAAATTAGCGTTTTCAGTATATTCAGGGTATATAACCAGCCTAGGGTTGACCGAAATATCATATTTTGATAACTTTATTCATATATTGGATATTTGGGGCTGTTGAATTTACAAATGTCATATTGATTGGTATTAATAAAGCCATATGCCAAAGGAGGGGAGTTTTTTATTCTCCAATAAGGTGTTGTAAGTGTTAATAAAAGCTATTTTCTGGAACATATTCGTATTAAATGCCCTGTATTTAATTTGTTTTTCAGCTAAATATTGTCTCCGTATATTTAATGGCGGTTCTTGTATTTCTGCAAGCACTGCTTGGTTAGGCGATGACATCATTAGACCCATACAAATTTTTAATGCTTTGTATTGTATACGATCGATATTTATTGGATTCGTTTAAGATGTTGCCCCATATAATGTACAGCCATAGTCCAATATGGAACGAATATATGCTTTGTAAAATGTATACGATACAGTTACATCAGCTCCCCATTTTTTCTTGGAAACCACTTTTAGCAGATTTATGGCTTTTTCGCATCTTTTTTAATATATTTTATGTGGTTAGTCCAAAGCAATTTTTTATCTAATACTATACCTAGGTACTTATATTCGTCTACGAATGGAATCGTAAACCCATCTAGACAAGCAGCTCTAGCAGTTTTAACTCGGTGATGAGTAAAACATACCAAGGCAGTCTTATCCTGAGAATCGCTAAAACCCATGTCCCTAAACCATTCTAATAATAAATGAATACATTCTTTCAAGTCATCTAAACATTTCTCATATTATGAACCACGGCTGAAGTAAAAACATAAATCATCCGCGTATTGTACCTATCATGTTGAACTTGTCACCTACTAACTTATGTAGATCTGCAGTGTAAATATTAAATAAAATAGAACTCAATACGGACCCTTAAGGTAACCCGTTACATACTGTGTGAGGACCATGTAATACGTTATTATGATCCCGAATAAATATTTTTCTATTATGAAAGAGACTTATAATATTGACACATACGGTTTTATTAATTCCAATTGTTTCCATTTTTTTGCTAAAATATTTAGATCAACTACATCATAGGCCCCTGATAGGTCTATAAATAAACATAATGTATATAGGTTTCTGGATAAACTTTTTATATATCAGAAACTAAATGACTAACAGCATCGATAGTTCCTCGTCCTCTCCGAAAACCATATTGAATGCTTGGTAATAGGGATCTATATTCAACAAAATGTTCTAATCTAAACTTAATTAATCTTTCGAATGTTTTGGTGACACATGATATTAACGAGATTGGACGGTATGAAGATGTAATTTCTGGATCTTTATAAGGTTTAAGTTTAAGGCAAATTATAATATATTTAAAGCAGTCTGAATATTTTTATTTCCTCCACCAGTCATTAAATAACTGCAAAAGAAAAAGTTTAGCAGAATATGGTAAATTAAAAATTATTTTATAGGTAAAGTCATCTATCCCGGGAGCAGTATTCCGACTATTTTTAATCGCTAAATCCAGTTCGTTCATTGTGAAAGAAGAAGATAATTCATCTTCGTAATTAAATGGAAATTGGTTAAACGGTTTTACTACAAAATTAGAAGCAGAAGGAGGACCTATTTTGTTTAGAATTTGATCTATTAATTTTTTTGAAAGGGGTTTTTTGGGACAAAGAAAATTTTTGTTAAGTATTTACAGCTTTAACAAACTTCCAAATTTCGGTTAGTGGTATATTTTGTTGAGCTTATTTAGAAAATTAATCCAGCTAAAACGTTGTTTGTTTTTTAATAAACGTTTAGTTTGGGCAGCTACGTTTTGATATACTAAATAATTATTATGGTTGGATTGATTTCTATAATTTTTTAACGCCATTTTCCATTTTTTTACCATCTTACTACATTCCTGATCCCACCAAACTGGTCTAGGAGAAATGGGAGTAAAAGATTTTTTAACAAACATCGACCGATTCGCAGCAGTGGAAACCTTCCCGAAAAATGCTGCTGCATCATTTACGTTATTTTCAGTAAGTAACTCAGTAACATCTTTTTCCAAGAGTATTCGAAACAATTCCCAATCCGCAAATGTGTCATTCCATTTAATAGAGGGAAGTATTAAAAAAGATGAAGGATTAATTTGGATGTCAACAACTATTGGGTAGTAGTCTGATCCCATTGTATCATCTAAGACGGTCTAAGTTAATTTATCAACTAAAAAATGAGAACTTATAGTTATGTCCACCGCTGAATGATTTCCACTAGAGTTAATTCTAGTGGGAGTACCATCATTTATTACAACAAGGTCTAGATCAACTATCATGGTTCGCGTTAAAGTCTCCGCAAAAAAGAGTATGGGACTTGAACTGCTGAAATAATTATATCTATCTATTTAAGCCATAATTCTGATAAAACAATAATGTCAATTTGTGTACTATGAATAAAATTAATTAAACTTGCTTTATTTGCTTTTAATAATCTAATGTTCCACTGCAAAATACATAGTTTTTCTTTTGTAATTTCGTGGTTAGGAATCGGGAAGATTAATAATATTCGGATTCAGACCCACTAATGTTAAAGTCCATTCCATCATTGGGATTATCGGAATCAAACATATTAGGTTTGTTCTAGCAAACAGACAAACTAGTCAGAAACCGTCTACAAACAGTTGGTCAGCGAGAGAAAATAATACAGTCACCAGTGATATATCCCCTCTACTCGCACTGGTCCACTATTCGCTGATGGTTTCAAACCATTTGAAACTGATGCTAGAACAAACCTAATATTAACACATTCTCTTATATCTGAATCTGCAAAAGTAACCGAGCTAGACGGAAAATGTTTTTAAAGTTGTTTAACGAATGTAGATAATATAAGAATGGACTTTTCTTTATAGTTCATATATTCGTCTCTATAAGGATTAGGAAGAACAGTATTAGAATTCAATGTTAATTTAGTAGAAGTTTTTTTTATTGGTGAAATTTCTGTAGTGGGAGATAGAGGGGAAGGTTTTCGTTTTTTTGAAGTAGGCATAATTGTTTTGATAGAGGGTTTCCTTAAGACTGCTGAGGAAGGTTGAGAAGATTTTTGCTTGGCATCTGTAATGGTGGAAAGTTATGAATAAGAAGGATTTATATACATATTTTCAGCTTCTTTAAAGGAAATATTTTCCTGGGCCATAATCTGCTTTATTTGTTTTTGTTTTGTGAAGACGGGGCATTTTCGCGAGATTGAAGTGTGTTCATTACTTTTACAGTATATGCAAACATTTTCTAATTGACACTCATCTTCCAGATGATCCAAACTAGTGCATTTTTTACATCTGCTATCTTTAGATTTGCATTGTCTGGCCGAATGACCATAACGCAAACACTTAAAGCATTGTACAACTGGTTGTATATATGGCTCTACTTGGAAATTGCAGAGATTAATTTGAATGTTTTGTGGAATTTCATTCCCCAGAAATTAACTAAACAGGGATTTCCATCGGAATCTATTATTTTTCTTTTCATTCTTTGAACACTTACTACTTTTTTATTGGAAATAATGGCATTTAGTAAGTATTCTTCGGAAAAAAAAGTATCGACCATTCTTATGATACTCTTTTTGTGAAGAATTAGAATTTAGGGATATATGCGATTAGATTATTTTGTTTGATTACATAATGCTTAACTAAAGAATTAGCCGATTCCAAAGTTTTAAATATAACTTTCACCCGGTTGATTCCTACTGATTTTATATCCTCTACTTCTTTACTTAATGTTTCATCAGGGAGTAGGTAGTGACCAATTTTAATTGGGAAAAGTTTACCAATATTTTTTTCTTTATGCTCCACAAATACGAAATAAGGACCTTTATCGCCTGGTCTATAGCGATTTTCTATATCAATAATATTGTATATAAAACTGTGTTCGATACATGCCTTTCATTTTATCAAAATTTAGACTTTATTAGACTGGTAGGCATATGTTTGCAGAATATGTGGAAATTAGGTTTCCATAAATTTGTAAATTGGACTAAAAGAAAAATAAGTATCCTGGATAAGCTAAAGAGAAAGTGCGTATAATAACGTAATGAGAAAGTGAGGTTTAATTGAGAATCGCTGAAAAAATATAGACAAATAGAGAGTAATTTACATTTAAAAAACAGTCTAAAGCAATAATATAAAATAACCCATAGGAGTAGTATGTACTAACAGTAACTTTCGTTTATTCATAAAAGCTATAGATAATGACGGAAATATTATAAATACCATGTTATTTAATTTAATGGTTTCCACATTACACTTTATTTTATATATCATTGAATATTGGCTTTAAGCTGTTAATTAACTCGAAAAAACGTCGAAGTTAACTTTGATTGTTAAGGTTGAGTAAATGTGAAAAAGGAAAATCACATAGAAAGACAAGTTGGCCTCAACGTCAATTCATTAGAGCCCTCTAATGGCACATCCGGTCACTTTAGACGTCCATTAGAGTGTCCAGCACAAAAACGTTAATTGAAACCGATTTTTCCTCACGTTATTCTTTTTATATTAAACACATGTTTAACTATATAAAATGAGAATTTTTAAACATTTTTAGGAGATACAGGGTAAGACTAATAGATTCTGCATTAAAAATAGGAAAGAGTGAATCTCATAATTATCTAGAAACATGTAAACGGTTGAAAAATTTATTGAATAAAAATATTACAACAAACAAAATTACTAAAATAAATTTAATGATTGACCATTTAAACCATAAAAATATTGTATAAACTATATGAATCATGCAAAAATTGGCTAAGGTAGGCAAATTCAGATCTTAGTCTGGAGCTCTCAACTACAATGATCACATGTTACGTTTTCTCTGTCTGGATCTATGGCTGTGAGTGTTGGACAACGGACTCTGGAATAGAATATATACATTTCAGATATATAAGACAATGTACGTTTGAGGAGCAGACGGATTCTAATAAAATCCACAAGGAAAAAATTCCTGTAGCTGGCTATATACCACGTATAACAAAAAGAGGTTAATCTTTGTAAATGGGTATATTTATTTAAAAAACCCTTAAAAGGGCCACATCAATAAAACAAACGTTTTCGGACTACACAGTCCATCATCAGGTTATTAAAATCGAAAATGCCTAAAAATAAGTATAAACCATATTAGTTAAAACAAACGAGATTTTGAAATGTTGACTATGGTTGAAAAGCAAAAGATGGTTATACTTACTAGGTCATAATGCCTGAGCCACCAAAATATTAGGGTAAAAACCCTTTAAATTACATTTAGTTATGAAATGTTGTACATTGTGTTATAAAATAACTGTGATGTTCTATATTAAATTAAATTTGACCAAAGGTAACACATGGCTCAATTGGGTTCCAGAGCCGGGTGAGAGACAACCTCTGCACTCGGAGAACAACGTGGAACTGATTGACAAGATACTTTTGAAGGATGAAGATAACAGAATGTCAATGCAACAAAAACTATAAAAGTTGTACATAGTATTACTACAGCCAAAAGATTCAACAAGTTTTGATGATTTTAAAAATAACAACAATCTAGGTGTTGGGATTTAAAAAACTTTTTATTTATTAATTTAGGGTATAAAAGATGTCAAATCAATGATGGTTTTATAGTCATGATTAATATAATGACCTGTGCCTTAGGCAACTTATGTTACTTTTCGTCGTATGGAATGTGGTCTAAAGTGTATTTAATTTTGAGTTAGCTTGTATTTATGAAATTTATCCTTTAATGTTTAACACATCTAGGACAAGGTAAAAATTAAATAACAAATATTTGAAGCTAATATCAGACCTCATGTTTAAATGACTTTATTTAGGAATGCTCCTATGGTGAAAAATTAATAAAATTAAGTTTAGTAAGATGGAAATCTACAGGCTGAAGAAATTGAAGTAGTAACATATGTGATTAAATTTAAAATCGAAGAGACTGGGTTCCTCAGAGACTAATGAGAATGAAAGTAAAAGAAATGAAAGGAGGGGGGGTTGAAGGAGAAAAGGAGTTGATCAACAATTAGAGATAATAGGGGTCCTTTATACTTAAAGTATCTAGCACCCTGAACAAAATCTATTTAGGTGGTATTAAATTCAGTTTGTAGAAACCTGAAATTTGTTGTATAAGTGTGCTACTAAGTTGTTGACCGAAAGAAGGTGGACAAAGGTAGATTAGGATTCTATGTAATATGGTAGATTATGAATTTTAATAAATTGTTAGATAATGTTTAAGTGATTACTAAATTAAAACTATTGGATACATGTTTAATATATGAATTGACCAAGAAATAATGAAAGAGAACAGAATTAACAGGAAAACGATGTAGAAGTGAAGAGTGAAGTGAGTGAAGAGATAAGATAGTGAAATGTTGGTATGGTGGATGTGGATGGTTCTGAAGTTAAAATTGGGGTCAGAGATTTGTGAGAGGAAGGTGTGACGATATTGTATAAAAAGGGGTGTTTGAAGAACCACAAGATTATGTAGGAATAAGGTGTTGACGTTTGTATAGGAAAATAAGGCAGAGAAAATAGGACAGTATTGTGAAGTGTGGACTATGAAAAAAGTTGACGATGTAAAGGTTGAAAGTCACGGTTGAAAGATACATGGCGATTAACACAATTGGGGCTTTTTTGTTTTTCTTTGACTATTTCCAAGTCTTCATATAGGTCTAATTTTAGAAAATTTTTTTGGGGAATATTATGTAACAAAGAGACGTCTTCTGGGATGTTGAGGGTATGTTTATGTTGTGCAAGATGTTGAGAGAAGGTGGAAGTGTTCTCTTTTTTAGTGTGTTCTAAGGAACGAGAAGTTAGTGATCTACAGGTTCTACCTATATATGTAGCATCACAATCAGAGCACTGTAATTTATAAACGCCACTACGATCCATGTAGTTGATGGGATCTTTTGTATTAGTTAAGCATTGTCCTAGATTGTTCGGGACTTTGAAAGAAATGTGTTTATTCTCAACAGATCTTTTTAGGATGTATCTAAGATCTCCAGAAAGACGTTCTTGAAGGTAAGGCAAAGAAAAATACTGAGTTTTGATGGTCAAGTCTCTGGGAAACGCAGTCTCTCTCAATAGTTTGAGTTGTCTCTTATTTATAAGTTTGTTGATGATGTTGGGGTCATATCCATTATTGAATGCTATTTGTTTAAGGGTGTTAACTTCTGTATGATAGTTGGATTGTGATAGTGGAATTGTTAATAATCGGTGAATGTAACTATGGAATGCTGCATATTTGTGTGACATTGGGTGGTTGGAAAACAAAGGTATGATATGGTCTGTTTGTGTTGGTTTCCTATAGATACTGAAATCGAAGTGGTCGTTTAATCTGGTGATGGTAAGGTCAAGAAAATTAATAGATTGAGATGATTCTAGTTCCATAGTGAACTTAATGTTTGGGTGGATTTGGTTTAATTTAGAGAGTAATAGATCAGCTGAATTTGAGTTACCTGATATGAAGACTAAGCAGTCATCAACATATCGAAACCAATGGAGAATTTCAGGATTTTTCATAATGTGTGTGGATTCTAAGTGATCCATAAATATATCAGCTAAGAAAGGGGAAAGGCAACTACCCATGGCTAAGCCATCAGGTTGTCTGTAAAATTTACTATTGAAAACAAAAAAGTCTTGAGCTAGACAAGTTTGTAATAATTGAATAATTGAGTTAGTGGTAGACAAAGTGATAGAATTTGCTCGAAGAAGAGACTGGACCAGATTAATAGTTTCTTGTTTGGGGACTGAAGTAAATAGATTGCTGACATCAAATGAAAGCATTGTGATGTTAGGATGAAGATTTATTTGTTGAAGATTGTTGACTAGATGAATAGTGTTTTTGACTGCAAATCGAGGGGTAAAGTTCGTCATGTTGTTAATGAGATTCAATATGAATTTTGACAAAATAGAAACTAGATTCTAATAATTCCATAGATACAAAAAGTTACTGATCATCAGGTTACAGACCATGAAGGTCTGGCAACATGGCCGGAGAAGAGAGTGCCGCGAATTGCGATCTAATTAAAACTTGCAAAGGTTGCGAAAGAAATGTTGTTACCACTATTGTGAGATGTGTAACGTGTAAAGCAGTTTTCCATCCATCTTGTGCTCTAAGGGTAGCTGGCTTGGTAGTTGTTGGCAAAAATAACTTAGTGAAATGCTGTGCTATAGAAAGTGAGGTTATACCAGAACAAAACCTTAACGAAAACATCAAAATGCTGCTAGCTGCCAAAGAAGAATTACTTAAAAGTAAGGATGAACTTATTTCTGAATTAAAAGCTAAAGAGCATGTCCTATTAGAAAATATTAAACTATTAAAAGAAAATATATCATTATTAAAGATGAATACTGGCAACGTTGCAAATAAAAGTTACAGTTCTGCGGTTGCTACGCCAATACCACAGACACAGAACATTGCTGTCAAGCAGATATCAGCTGAAGAATTAAATTCAAAATCAAAACAAAACATTAACCAAACGCAGCAAAAATACAGACGTTAATAAACAGAAGTTAAACGCTGGTATTCTGCATGCTCATACGGCTAATAAAATGCAAGAAATAATAAATTTAGGCCACACAGAAAATCATGAAGGAGATTGGCAACAGCAGCATAGAAGGAGATACCGCAAGTTTATGGTTGGGAATAATGAAGAAACCAAGGATGTGCAGTCAGTACCTAAGTGTGTATCCCTTCATGTAACTAGGCTTGCACCAAATACGACCACAGAAGACTTGAAGCGGCTTTTAGACCCCAACTTTAAGGATGTACGGTGTGAGTCTCATCCATCTAAACACCCTGAACTTTATACATCCATGAAAGTTACCATCAGAAGACATGAACTAAAAAAAGCTTGGAAGAGGGAAGTATGGCCATCTGGTACCCTCGTGTCTCATTTTTTAGTAAAAACGAGGATGCCAACAAGGCAGATGGATCCTCAGAATCAGAATTAATGATGCAAACATTGCAGACCCAAAATCTAAACATTTTCTATCAAAATGTACGAGGCCTACGCACTAAAACAAGTGACCTATATACCAATGTTCTTAGTGAAGATTTTGATATAATCCTATTAACTGAAACATGGCTTATAGATGGAATCTCCAATGAAGAACTTTTTGATAATCGCTACATAGTCTTTCGCAAAGATAGGGCCAGTGGCAAGACATTGGGTGGTGGAGTTATGGTAGCATTAAAAAAGAAATTTATTGTAGAAAGTATTAAAATTAATTGTAATGTAATTGTTGAGTGCTTGTTACTTAAGGTGAGGTTTAAAACATATTCATTTTATGTCTCCTGTGTATATATACCTCCTGGTGTAAGGTTAGATATTTATGAAGAACTTTTAGAATTTTATAACCAAGTATTGTCAGAAAATATTAATATTATCATATTTGGAGATTTTAATATTCCTGGATTTATTAACTTAAGTTGTGAAAAGAGCAGCATGCTTAAAGAATTTCAAAATCTAAACAATTTAAATCAATATAATACAATTTCAAATTGTAAAAATAAACTGCTTGATCTTATACTGTCAAACATTTCCATAACCAATCTAACTAGGTCTGGGTCTCCTTTGGTACCTGAAGATTATTATCATCCGGCACTAGAAATGTTACTAGAATATAAAGATAATTCATACACTAAGAGTAATATACAACAGTCTTATAGGTATGATTATGCCAGGGGGGACTTTAATCTTCTGTATCAATTAATAAGAGACACTGACTGGTCAGATATGTATAATTGTATAACTGCTATAGATTGTATTATTCAATTTTACGATAAATTGTATGACTGCATTGATCAAGCCATCCCAAAGAAAATTATTAAAAATAGACAAAAACAGAAATATTCAGCTTATTTTAGTATAGACCTTATTAAAAAAATCAGACAAAAGAACAAATTAAGCAAACATATAAAAATAAGGAAAGCTAGTGCTGTCGATAACAATAAATTCAGGAGTCTTAGAAATACTATTAAAAAGCAAATCAAAAATGAATTTATGCAGCATCAAAATAATATTGAAGATAACATTTTGCATGACCCAAATAGTTTTTGGACATTCACAAGAAGTAGGAGACAAACCAACGGTTTTCCTCACGAGATGTCCTTAAATGATCATACCTATACAGGCCCTCAGGATATTGCCATGGCTTTCTCTCATCATTTTAGCTCAATTTATCAGGTATCATCATCAGGGTAGTTCACAGGGATCTTTTACCTTTTCAGTTATTAGTAAAGAAGATGTGAAGGTTAGTATAAAAAAATTAAAGCCAAAAAAGGCCACTGGTAGTGATAATATCCCTGCCTATATCTTTAAAGGATGTTCTGATATATTTCAAAAACCATTATCACATCTATTTAATCTATCTCTTAAAACTAACACCTTTCCAGACAAACTCAAAGAGGCTACCATTACTCCAGTTTTTAAATTAGGTAGTAGAAACAATATAGAAGACTATCGTCCTTAAAGGAAATTAAGTATCCTTAATTTCCTAGCTAAAATATTTGAATCTATTCTCTATATGAATATACTGAAAAATTTTGAAAATGAATTTGCTCCAGAACAACATGGTTTTTTGCCTGGGTTATCCACAACTAGTAATCTGTACATTCTTTCTAATTTTGCTAGTGAGGCAATAAATAATAAACTCCAATTAGATTTAATAATGACTGACTGCTCAAAGGCATTTGATATGGTTGACCATGGCATTCTTTTATCGAGATTGAATGAGTTTGGTTTTTCGCATGATGCTTGTACATTTATAAAATCGTATGTGGAATCAAGGTTTCAACGAGTCAAAATTGGTAGGTGTTTATCAGATAAATTTCAGGCTACATTTGGTGTCCCCCAAGGGAGCAACTTAGGACCTTTGTTTTTCTTAATTTTTGTCAACTCATTACCACAATCTCTTAAATTTTCTTCTAGTCTGATCTATGCTGATGATTTTAAGCTTTTTAAGACTATACATACTTCAAATGATTGTCAGTTACTACAGGAGGACCTGACCTCAGTTGTGGAGGGGCAACAATATGATCTTGAATATTACGAAGTGTGGAGCCATATCCTTCACTCGAAAAATTGATTACATTGAAAATAATTATAGAATTGACAATTGTGTAGTATCTAGGAAAACCAAATGTAAAGATCTGGGAATATACCTACAGGCTAACATGAAATTTAATAAACACTATATAAATATTGTTAATAAGGCCTACAAAATATTGGGATTTGTAATAAGAAATTCTAAACACTTTAGTATAAACACAACCATTAGACTATATAACGCTTTAGTCAGACCAAACTTGGAATATGCATCAGTGGTCTGTACTCCTGAAGCTAAAGTTAATATTTATCATATAGAAAAGGTACAAAAAAGATTTCTAAGGTATTTATACCTTAAGAAATACAATGTGTATACTCACCTTACGCCATCAAAAGAGTTGCTTTTGATGTAACATCAAACATTTGATTTTGAAAGAAGAAACATGTATTGCGTTGTGTTTATTCATAATATCATTAACAATGTTAAATATAAGATATGTGGTTTGATAAACTTTATTAGGTTTCATGTGCCAAAGGTCAACCTAAGGGTAAACAGTAATGACCTATTTTCTTGTAGTCCTTATAATTCAGGTGCAATAATAAACTATATGCAATATCAGTGCAATGAGTTAATAAAGATCTGTGATATAGACCTCTTTACCTGTAGTGTAAGGGATATTAAAAAATGTTATAAATAAGTATGATAAGTAATGGACTCAATTTTTAATATTTTATTAACTTTTTATTAATGTGTTTTATTTTGTGTGTTTTTATTTTGTACTTGTGTCTATATTGTATTTTTTGTGTGTATATTGTTATACCAAGAAATGAGCACTCTTACATGTAATTACTACCTAGGTGGTGTGTGTAAGTTTTAATAAATAAATAAATAAATAAATAAATAAATCAGGTTATTCGGTGCATGAGTAAACAAAAATATCTGCTAAGTACGATCAAAGAGAGGAAAGTATAATACTTGGATTATGTTTAAGGAGTGAAAGATGAAAACTACGGCAAATCATGTTAGAAGGTAGAGTACGGGCCAGAATATCAGTAGGACGACGCTAGAACTATAGCTAAAGGACCTAAGGAGGTGGTTTGACAGCTTATTTGTAGAAATACGTTGCACGGCAGTTTCCAAAGCTACTGGCATCGCCAACCTTTGAAAATGGCCTTCAAAGAAAATGTTATCCTGTAGTTTTCACGTCATCTAATCTAGTACTAATGATAAACAACTATTCGTAGGTACATAAAGTAATATGCAAAGATATTCAACAATATGTCCACATAATTAACACCGAAGAACTCTTTGATAAAGTTAGATTACTCACACGTAAATTCAAGCAGAAATCTTTGTCTATATATAATGATAAAGATAATGTACAGCCGGATTTGGATAAAGGTATTAGTCTTTATACGCCGATATGGATCAGATGCCCGCGGACACCCCACATGTACGTAAATATCAGCTCTCCACTTTCCACTCTCCTTCAACAGAGATACATCACGCTGCCTTTTAATCTGAACCTGACGTACTTTTTTACGACGTAAAATTTGCAGCAGGCTATGATTTTATTATTGCTTATGACTTGGAAATATTTGGGTATGTGAAGTTAAAGTATTACATCGATTTTGTAATGAAATCCAGCACAGGCGTCTGGCCTGAGGATTGGTGAAAGACCATAATGATATATCTACATAAGAAATATCGAACAAATAAATGTAACAACTATAGACTACCAAACAAATGTAACAACTATAGCAAACGTGTGCCAAGAAACGAACAGATTGAATATAGATATTTTAGGTTTTTTTTTTTCAATAGTTGTTGTTATTAATTTTTCGTTTTCTTTTCTTTTTTGTTGTCTGATTCCTTTTCTAATCTGCCTATTAAGTTCTCTATATTCGTCGGTTCCCCTTTTGTTAGATTTATTTAAGATCTTCCTTCTTTCTATTTGTTGTTGTAATATTTCTTTGTCTAATACAACATGCAATGAATTAGAGAAAGAAATATTACAACAAATAGAAAGAAGGAAGATCTTAAATAAATCTAACAAAAGGGGAACCGCCGAATATAGAGAACTTAATAGGCAGATTAGAAAAGGAATGAGACAACAAAAAAGAAAAGAAAACGAAAAATTACTATAAACTGCCATAAAGTCTGCCATAAACTTTGCATCTGTATCTTAGTTTTTGCTTATGATCATAATTTTCGTCTTCTTATTATTAGGTTTTATTTCATATTTTCAACCGATGTTAACTATTTGATCTATCAGTCTTTGTAATCCTTCAGCACTATCCGCAATAAGGACAGTGTCGTCTGCATATCTTAGATTGTTTATTACTTCACCGTTAATAAACACGCCATCAGTCGGTTCTCCCACAGCTTCTCGAAATAGATATTCAGAGTACGCATTAACCCATGAAGGACTGGAGTTGCCATATGGCAACACTGGTATTGACGTACGAATCTTATTATTTTGAGGTTATGTTAGTTTGTTTTGTTTCCAAGAACGTGCCGGTCTGTAGAAAATAAGTGATTTGAAGATATACACCTTATTAAATTAAAACTTAATTCGTTGATGTTTGTGAGATTTTATAGTCACCGTTTTTGATAGTTTTAAAATGGATATAAGATTTGTGTAAGTAGCTCAATTTGTCAATTACTTCTAAATAACTATTATATCTAAGTGGCTAAAGTAACAATTATGCTCTAATAGAAAGGTCAATTTCCCTCTGTGAATATTTGACAACCCTTGAAAACAAGCGATATTTTACAATATTTTGTTTTTATTCATCGCGTTGCCATATGGCAACGCTAGTATCTACAGGCATCTTGTTTTTTCAGGCGGGGTTTCTCTCTACAAGAAGCTTTGAACATGGTTTACGAAGATGACGTCAACGTTAGAAATATTTATGTTGAGCCCCCAAATATTGGAGACCTCACTGATGAAGATTCTGGCAAGGAGGATGGGGGAGGATTCATCGACAATCTGTCTAGAAAACAGCTGGAAGCAAATGTTGAGGTGCAAATGTACGGCGAAGAAGCAGACAAGAAGGATGACGACATCGAAGAAGATGCAGTTCAAGCAATGGATATTTCCCAGGAAAGCAGCGGAAGTTTCATCCCACAAACTACCTCTCAAGTGAAGAAAATTGAATACGAGTCCCTAAATTGGATAACGGGTGATTTGGTCGACAATGCCGCTAGTTTCCCAGAATATAGCTACAAACCATTTAATACGTTGACACCTGTCGAGATGTTCGAATTATTTTTCGAGGAGGATATAATTAGTTACATTCTCAACCAATGCACGAGTTATGCACTACAGAACAACTTTCCCGACCCCAAAATTTCCGCAGGAGAAATGAGGTGTTTTTTTGCCATTTTGATTCTAGGGAGAAAAAAAATTTTACTGGGATACGAAAGGCGATATGGGTAATGCAATGGCCATGAACGCTATGCGAAGAGATCGGTTCCTTACAATTTGGCGTTTTTTCCACCTTGCAAATAATGAAGCCATCGATAAAAGGGACAAATATTACAAGGTCAGACCCTTAGCTGACTATTAACAGAAAAAATATAAAGATTATTACGTCCCTGAAGGCGAATTAAATTACGACGAATCTATGGTGAAATACTTCGGACGCCACTCATGTAAACATTTCATAAAAGGAAAGCCGATTTGTTTCGGATACAAAGTTTGGTGCCTCAACACTAAAAGTGGGTATCTTGTAAGCTTCAACATGTACCAAGGAACCGATCCCAAAGCAAATAATCATTATTATAAAGTTTTTGGAGCATGTGTGGCTCCATTCGTCACAATGCTCGATGAACTGCCCAATGATAAATCAAGATTACCCTACAAATTTTTCTGCGACAATTTATTTACGAGCCTCCACATTTTGAAACATATAAAGGATCGTGGCTATTCGCTCCGTGCGTGACCATGGTAGGGGTACATTGAAACGATGCCAGCGTACGTAGCGGCGAAATATGACAAAATTGGAATATTGGACAAAATATTTTTATCAAAAATGTGTGCAAATACATGTTGCGTATTTAATTCTGCTAATAATAGCAAAAACAGTGAGTATAGTTTTTATAGGTTCCCAAAGATTACATATAAATTAGGGAAAAGAAAAAGATGAATTCGTGCTATTAATATGAAAAAGTAAATATCACATAATTTCATTTTTATGCAATTGAAATTTAAATAATTTACCTTGAATGATATTTCATAAGGCTTCAATCTAACTGCAGATGACTTTAGCTTTTATATCATAACTTTTACTATTATTGTTTTTAATTATATGCTCTTTTGCGTGAAAAACTTGATTTGCCAGTACTAGATTTTTCCCTTACTTTTCCGTTTGGAGTTGAAAAGATATATTATGATGAATTTTGAGAAACTCAGTTTTTAATACTACATTTATTTTGTACATAAACTGAAAAAATATAGTTTAAAAACTAATTTATTAATAATTGTCAATTTCGCATGTATTTAACAATGTCAAACATCTGTCATATATTTAACCTGAAAATTGGGACTCCAAAATTGTCAGATGAAGGCGGTAGGTGTCGCATCAGTCACGCACGGAGCGAATAGCCTTACCGGAACAATACGGGAAAATCGCATTCCCAAAAACTGCCCTATAGAATCGAAAGCTAATATGCAGAAACGCAATAGGGGTGATGTAGAGTCGATTCTCGAGAGAAAAACTGGTATTATAGTTGTGTCCAAGATGGTTGGATAACAGCATCATAAGTGTAGCGTCAACATGTTATGGGGTGGAACCACAATCGCTTGTGAAAAGATATTCACAAGCTGAAAAGAAAATCATCCAGGTTCAAAGTCCATGCCTGATTGGTAAATATGGGGGGCACCGACCTAATGGACGAAAATATAAACCGCTTTAGAATAGGAATGAGGGCAAAAAAATGGTACTGGAGCTTGATTACCTGGATGCTAGATGCGACTATACAAAATGCGTGGGTGCTACATAAAAAATCCGGCAACAAGTTGACACAGTTAGAGTTTAGGCGTGAAATTGTGCAAGCCTATCTGACCAAATACGGAGTGCCTGCAAAACAAGGTGGCCGACCGTCTAGTTCACTCTCAAGTCGTTCCTTTCATAGAGTATCTGATGATATTAGATACGATGGAGTTGGGCATTTACTGGAACCAGTACCAAATAAAAAGACAATTAGGTGTGCAGGTGAAGAATGCAGGTCGATCATGAGAACAAGATGCGCCAAATGTGAAGTAGGTTTGTGCACAAAGTGTAATGTTAAATTTCATACACAGCTATAGAAAGTTTTTGGCCGATTATTTCTCAATTTCATAGAATATTTTTTTACTTTTATTTCATTCAGTTAATGTAGCCATACGAACCTAGCGTTGCCATTTGGCAACAGGCAATATTTTTAGGTTTTTATATAATTAATAATTATTTTTGTCTTTTTCTAAGTAAGTTTTGTCCATTCATAAGAGTTATTTGTATTATTTATGTAAAATAAAGATTTTCGAAAACTTCGCCCTTCATGGGTTAAATAACAAAGGCGAGTCTATGCAACCTTGTCTTACTCCTCTGTGTATTGGGACTTCATCGGATAATTAATTGTCTAGTGGAATCTTGGACATAAGGACATAAGTCTATTGTATTTCTAACAGATTTAATCCGTATTGATGTAATAGACACAAGTCGTGTAAAACCAGTTCTGTTTGGACAAACGCACTTATAGGTACTAATGCCTTTTTACCACGGCAACGTTAAAATCGTATACATACTTACACTTATCAATGAGATACTGACTTAATTCCGTATAACCCGTTACAATAACAAACGTATTCCTTTTCAGTGCCAAAAATTTGTATTTAGTTGTGTTTTTGCGAACGTACAACTATCAGAAAGATGTAAAAGAATTATGAAGATAATTAAGTAGCAAAATAATGGTATGTTACTCTTTAATACTGTTTCATCTGTCAAAATAAATTTTATTGCAAAATTTGAGTTTATATGTAATATATTAGGTATGTTTATAAAAATCAATAATTCCTTAAATAGTCTTTATTTTTTACAACCATTTATATACAGAGTATGGAAATTAATATTTTGAAGTGTTAATCACGAAATTGAATATTACGTTGCTTGTATTGTGCATTGACCACACATAAACGACTACTATTCTACTTTTAACAAAATAAAACAAAAATTTTACAAAAACGTGGGTATAACTATAAAATGTAATATTATTTTTCAGATAATAGATATCAACAAGAATGGGAGTTTCGAGATAGTGATGAATATGATACTGATGCCGACCCAGTATTTGAAATGAAAGAAAGTGTAGTAACAAATTTTTCCGCAAATCGCCAGGAAATTTTGACATTCCTGTCAAAATTTCTTGAAGAAAAAGTCAGGACTTCCTTACTGTAAGGAAATGTCATTTCCTTACTGTAAGGAAATGATATTTCCGTACAGTTGTTAGTATTCTACATAAATGATAGAAGTTTCACAATTCAATCTCAATACGTTTCCATAGTAACCCAAGTAATTTTATTAGGAATTTCAAAGCACCATTTATTTCGAATAAAATTATTGCGTTTTTTTTTTAAATCAATCAATATCTGTCGAATTTTAAACGATTTGCGGAAAAATAGTATGTTTACCTCGTAGGAAAAGCCACATTCCTGGACTCTGTGTTGCTAAGTCTCGGCTTGCGCCTCGACTTAGCAATCTTCACAGTCGTCCAGGAATGTTAAGCTTTTCCTACCCGGTAAACAATGTACTATTAGAATACTAGTACAGATATGCTCAATAAAAATATTTTACAATAGCGTAACAACCAAAGTAATCAGCAAACGTAAGATTAACAAATAGTTCTTATATCTACTGATATATGAATTATATAAGTAGATGTGTCATTTCCCAAGAAATTAAATATCGTAGCAGAAGAACAATAGCGTCAAGGAAAGAGTAGTAACTTACAAAAATATGACTTTGAAATTGATGGACAACAAAAACTGGCGTGCAATTTTTTTTTTCAAGGAACGTCAGATAAATCCGAAGTTTATTCGCAACACACCTAAAAATAAGGCGCAAAGTGCAACTGGAGTAGTCAAAGACGAGATAATCGCAAAAAGTGTATACCCAAAAACAAAACTTCTCCGGATCGACTACAAGTTAGAACCCATATTATAAACTCAGTCCCCAAGAAAGAAATTATACACGCCGAGTGAATAGTAGGGGTTATTTACCTAGTAGTAGGGTATAGGAAGTCGAGTTTCACAAGCTTAACCTGGCTTTTAAAAAGCCAAAAACTTTTGTATGTCACAAATGTGAAGTTTTGAAAATGAAATTGACTATCGCAAATGATAAGGAAAACAAAAATACACTTAAAGAACAACAAATAAAGCATCATGAAGAAGCCAACTTATCATATCCTTGTAAAAGTAAAAACAAAAAATTATTAATGGAAAACCACTCAGTGTTTTGCTAGACATTTGAAATACAACAGTGTCTTCCGACACCGTTTTTAGAAACATCGGTTTTATTTTACAAAAGAAAATATTGGACTTACAATCTTACAATACACAATTGTCAAAATTCATGTTATTTATGGCACTAGTGAATGGCATTGAGAGGAGTAAACGAAATTGGTTCCTGTCTGTTTAAGGTGCTTATGAATTTTCCACTCGAAATGAAGACAATGATTTTGTACTTGCAGTGGACAAAATAAGAATTTCTACGTAGCAATTATGTTCTTAACTGTACTTCAAATTAAAAATTCGTTATGGGAAATAGATCACAAATTTCTTGTGTCATGCAAATATCACATCCATATGATTAGTTGACATTAATACGATGATGCACAAAATAAAAAAAAAACCTTTCCAAACCTTAAAATAACAAGATGATTTTTATGATTTTGCAGCCTCGTTAAAAAGTTTCTGTAAAGAGAAAACAGGATAGTCATCACCAGTAGCTCGACAACCCTTTTCGACAATCCAACAGGATAGTGTAAAATAAAAATTTCTATGACATGACTGCAAATAACAAAAATATACAGAACCGTTTGCAATTTCCAAGGCCAGGAAAGATGATTTCTTGGAATTATATATAGATATATATATATATATATATATATATATATATATATATATATATATATATAAAGCGAGGTTCCTACAGCCTCTGCCGTTTCTCGCATTTCGACCGCCATCGTTTTCTGTCCATCCATTCGTCTTCTCTGATGGCTCTATCTCTCATTATGTGCCGTACATTTTCTTCCCAGGCGACTGAAGGCCTTCCCCTTCTTCTTCTTTGTTGTGGTATGTAATTTAAAGCTTTCTTTGGCCATATATCTTCATTCATTCGTTTCACGTGACCATACCACACTAGTTATCTTGTTTCAATTCTATCTACACTGGAATATACAGTATTTGTCCTCCTTCTAATATCTTCATTCCTGATGTGATCTTTTTTGGATATACCACACGCTCTCCTTAGAAAATCCATTTCTACTACTTCTATTCTTTTTTTATCCTTCTGCGTTATCTGCCAAACCTCTGCCCCATAAGTCATAATAGGCTCTACCAAGGTTCGATAGATTGTCAATTTCGTTTCTTGTCTAATATCTTTAGGCCAAAGTAGAGAGTTTAGAATGTTTACCACTTTTTTTCCCTGCTGTGTTCTGTTTTCGATGTCTCTTTTGGTAGTGCCTTCTTTAGATATTATAGATCCGAGATATTTATATTCATTGCATGTTTTTGTGTTTCTAATTTCTAACTCTGGATTTTCTTCACCATCTCCTATTTTAAGATACTCTGTCTTTGCCATATTCATATTGAGGCCCCATTTTTCATATTTTTTCTTTAGTTTTCTAAACATGTAGTCCATGTCTTCCTCGTCATTCGCTACGACTACCTGATCATCTGCGAAAAATAAAGCTGTTAGACATTCACCACCGTCTATGTCTATTCCCATTCCGGATACTTGTTTTCTCCACTGCTCTAGCGATGATTGAATATATATTTTAAACAGGGTCGGAGACAGACAACATCCTTGTTTAAGCCCCTTGGTTATTGGAAATGATTCAGATATAAAGTTTCCTTCTTTAACGACACTTCTTGCATTTTTGTATATATTTGCGATAGCATCCACATACTCTCCACTGAGACCTACTTTCGTTAATGTATAAAATAGTTTTTTCAAAGGTACCGTATCATATGCCCTTAATCTACAAACAATAGGTGGGTAGATAGATTCCTTGCCTTCCGTTTTTCGATTACCTGCTGCAGAACGAATATATTATCAATGCACGATCTTCCTGCCCGAAATCCATTTTGTTCCTCTATGTAACTGAGCTAGTAACAGTTATTCCTCTATAATTACAGCAATTGCGTTTATCCCCTTTTTTGTATATTGAGCTGATGTATCCAACATTCCAATCATCAGGATATTTTGTCCTTTTAAGCATTTATTAAATAGTTTAACCATCATCTCGTGTAATATTTTTGGTCCATACTTTACCAACTCAATTGGGATGTCTCCAGGTCCTGCTGCTTTACCGTTTTTCGATCTTTTGAGGGCATCGCTTAACTCTCCGGTTGTTATCTCAATTATTTGTGTATGTTCAGATATTTCTTCCATTTCGATATCTTGGAATTTACGTCTATCCTCTGTCAATAAGACCTCATAATGCTGTTTCCACTGTTTCAGATCTATTAATTTTAAGTTAGATTTTTCCTTTCCTTCCCTCCGGAGAGACTTTATCACCTACCACGCTTGCCCAACTCTTGTTCCACCCATATACCTATCCACCTCTGCACATCTTCGATTCCACATTTCTTGGAATTACTATCCCTTATTCCAGATGTGTACGAAAGCTTTTGTGACCGACTTGTATCTTCAAATGCAACAGCTGACGTTGACCCATTTCTAGAAGACCTGGATCCAGACGCCGAAAATCCCGACTTAGTAGAGGTACATAAACATTTAAAATGATGTATTTTACTTGTATGGTCTTTCTTTTTCAGCGAATAAAACTTCATCCATTAGTGTCTGTATTTGCCTGTGTTTCTAGGTTTTATTCGAATATTACCATACTCATCATTATTTAACCAGAATATTGTCTTGTCAATATTACTTTACTTAATGGCTAGAATGTAAGTTCATAGTATTAGGTTAGTATATCCAGTATATCATATTATTATATTAGTGTAAATGTAAGTTTAATTTAAAAATGGATTTATACGACAAGAATGAAACCTTTAAAATCCTCCCGAAAAAAAAAAAACAGATCTCGACTTATGCCCTTTTTCCCTAATACTAGAGAATTTATGCAAGAAATATATTACTAAATAATAATATATTAACTAATAACACAGAATATCGGACTATTCTCAAAAATTACTTTAATAAATTTTAATTTTTAGAAATGTAGATGGAGTCGACACTTTTGTTGTCTTTTGTGGATTAGTTAATACTGATTGCTATCATTGCACTTTTGGCTTGTAATGTAAAGTTTAATTATAGCTGAAAAAGGTTTATATCATAAATTTAAACAGTAACACACCTATATCACCACTAGAACTGGCCTATTGATACCGTATAGCGCACTGTAAATTCTGCGTTATTGTATTCCCGACTAATCTCCTAATTGGTATGATTGTTAAGCCACCTATCTCGACAATTACAAAATTTCCCAATGGGAATTTAGAACGCATAGATGCACGTTTCTATCTACAGAAGAGCAAATTTTTAACACAAAGTCCTGGCATCAATAAGCTAGGTATACGAAACGGTAAGCTTTTTAAAAAAAAGCTGAAGGTGACAAGTTGGTTAAAAAGTATTGTTATATTTTTGAATAGTATAGAAGTATATTTAGTATATAACGTATTCATTGATAATATATGTGTTTATAAGTGAATTACTAAAGACTGTCTCATATCTAGTAGCACAGCTGTCAAATCTACTTCAATAATTATGATCTGCTTTCCAATTCCAATTGTAGGAATATTTTTTTATGTGAAGTAATATTTGATGCCATTGATTTTTATTTCCAGCCCTTTCAATACAATCATACACAGATGTGCATGCAATTTATAATATTTGATCAGCATAGCCTATAACATCCATGATGGTGTTATCTCAATATAGGTGATTTTTCACTAGGTATTTTTTCTTCTTTTTTACCTGTTTGATAAGCTTTTCTAGAAAGTCGCTATAATTCTTTGTTAATATACCCAAAATAT
Source organism: Diabrotica balteata (assembly GCA_918026665.1). Taxonomy (NCBI): domain Eukaryota; kingdom Metazoa; phylum Arthropoda; class Insecta; order Coleoptera; family Chrysomelidae; genus Diabrotica; species Diabrotica balteata. The sequence continues at coordinate 74,290,628 of OU898280.1, read as the reverse complement.
TTTGTGACGTTCTTGTGAATAGTTTTAGTCGTTCGTTTTAATCGAATTAGTTCTTAGTCGTTGGTGATGTTGATTTATTTCCTATTTGTTTATTTTTCATCTTTCAATTCTTCGTTCGTAATACTGCAATTTAGTTAACAATAGGAAATGTGAGTGTATTGATACGTATGGTTTATATTTTGTCACTATTTAAAAGCCTTGATTTTTTTTTCGATCGAGACCCCCATTTTACATATTTTTTCTTGAATAATAATATGAACGACACCCAGGACTCAATAATTCCAATTTGCATATTCTTACTACTTTGGGTTGTGTCTTTAAATGCATGTCCTCTTCATTTGTCACTTTGTCAGTACAACTTATGCATAGCAGCCTGCAGTATAACCAGATTTCTAAAGTTTCAAGTTTATTTAGTAGCGATTTAGCGTGCGTCAAACTTCATTACAATAATGTCGGAATGTAACATTTTATGAGACTTATTTTAAGGTTATTGTTAATATTTCGTTCACATAATACTTTTTTCACTTGTACGAACACTGTTCTGGCCTTTTAAATGCAAATTTTTACCATTTTGCTTATTTTTATCTCTTTATCTCAGTTTAACAGTAACGTTATTGGAGATTTTTCGCCTAGGTAGAGTCCGACAAACCTAGGTTTGGGAATGTGACGTAGTGTTTCGCCCAGACGGGCGGACCGTTTCTACCAGTGGCGGATGGAAACCGGTAACTTTAAAATAAATTTTTATAAGTATATTTAATTAAAGTGAGAATGAATAAGTCAATTTTTATTTTTATAGTTATGAAGTTTATAGTCAGGCATTCGATAAAATAATGAGTAAACTATTAGGAGTACTTTAATAAATAACAAATTCCTCAATACTTACAATTTATTAATATTGCCAAGAAGGAAGGAAGGGTTTCAACAACACAAAATTTTTTTTAACTAATTAAAGGTTTATTCTGGAATTTGAATCACTATCTTCATTATCAAAAAGGCTTTCTTCGGGTGAACCAGTATTAATAAAAATTTTAAGTTGTCCAGCGTAGAGTCTAATAAATGTTTTCTTGCGATTTGAGTGTTTTCATATTTTTTTACGTGTTACATATGTTAGACCACTCTTCTATTAACACTTCTGAACATTTTGTTCTTGTTATATTTTAAATATCATTTATGTTAAATGTTGTATTATGAGTGACCACTCTACGTTTTACCAAAGCCCATATTTTTTCGATAGGGTTTAACAATATCAGGGTATCAATATATAACAGGGTTTCAATAAGAAAAACATTGTATCTGGGCCACATACTCCGAAACGATAAATACTCTCTGCTACAAGTCATCATGAAAGGTAGAGTAGAGGTAAGAAAAGACTTGGGAAGAAAGAAGAAATCTTGGCTGAGAAATATTAGAGATTAGAATAACCTCAGTGTTGAACTGATATTTCACGTTGCAAAAGATCGAGAAGCTGTTAAAGAAGTGATCGCCAACCTTCGTTCAAAGACGGCATAAGAAGAAGAAGAAGAATTTCCAAATTTCTTAGCCCTCTATTTTGGCTATATTCTGCATCAAACGTGTCTTTAATCCATAGGCGATATATGGAAGTACATATTTTAAAAGTTACATGACCACATGACCGTGGTATATTAGGACAAAGTAATTTATATTTCAAAATTAAAAGCATTTCTCTTTACTGAAAAAGCAGATATGTATATCATCTATATATGTAAGAAATATCTTTGGAGCATATACCCCGTTCTAATAGACCATCGTCGTGTATCGGAGTGTTAATCCTAAACAACTCAACGGAGGTGGCTCAGGTGGTCGAAGATCGATTTTTACATGTTGAAAATTTGATTTTTAATGCCGTTATGAAATGAAAATTTTTTTTGATTAAGTAATTCTAATTTTCTAAAATATATGCTGTGTAAAATGTCAGCACAGGCATTTTAAAAGAAACAAAAAGAAGACAAGGACTATCTATCTCCTCAAGAACTTCACGTTTACTGTCAAACAACTATAATAGTAGAATTGAATTCTCCATTCAACTTTTTATACCTTTTTATTCAACTTACCCATTTTGAAATAAAACCACAGACATGTAATATTGGCATAATTATTGTAATTTACAACATATAATTTGTTTATCTTTATTAGACAACACCCTAATATGGGTTTTTATCATTTCAGCATTTATTTAACTTTATATCGAGACCCTTTGATGCTTTGCATATTGTAGAAAGCGAAACCCGTCGTCTGATAGTTAAATTACATTGATTGTGAGTAAGTCTTACTTATTATTTCTTTATCTATTTCTTTAGTTACGCCTTTAGATACGCCAATTAGAACACTGCTGTAGTGCCACTGTGTGGTTGGCGTCAACGGCAACACCAACATTTGCGCCAATCCCTTTGATATGTACACAAAGACCAACAGCCGACGGAAAGCTCCCAACGTTGGAGCAAGTCATAAAAACGTTGGCGCCAACATTGGCCCCAACACAGTTTTGTCGGTACTTACAATGGACGAACGCGGGCCAACGTTGGCTTCCAAGTGTGGAGCCGGCCTAAAGTAATAGTCACCGAGACAGTAAACGGCATAAGTTGCTTGTGTTGGACATCGAAGTAAAAAAGCGAATCTAAACCAAATATCGAAGAGAACCATAAAGAAATCAAGTGGTGGATGTTAAAAGATGAGAAAAAAGTTTATTCAAAGCAAAACAACTAGAAAAACTTATTGAAACATAAATTAAAATTCAAAAAGAAAGTCCTAATACAATCTGGCTAGCATAACTAAAGATACCGCTATTGAAATACTTAAAAAATTCCAGAAAAAAGTTTAAGAATAAAACGTTTGCCAAAAATAAACTAAAAAAACAGTAGCAACAGCTAAAGTAGACGCGTATAGAAATATGTATATACGATCAACTTGATACTACGAATGGAAAAACAAAGATACAGTCCATGTAATTTACACATCGTTGCACGTCATTATCATTGACAGAGACCGAAGTTGACATAGTTGCCACGATATAAAAAAATCCTGAAGCCATTTTAAATATCAAAATCCAAATAATGAATCAAGGCCTCTTTACAACGACTATTTAAATTTTTACGTGACATTTTTTAAATAAAACAAACTAATTTTGTTTAAAAAAAAACAGATTTTTTTAAATAGAAAAAAATATAAAACAAGAGGTATTCTCTTTAAAATTCAAAATAGTAAAGTACAAAAAGTGCCAACACCGCAACTGTCAAATAAGTGTTACCAATTTATGCCAAAATATCACCTTCGTTCGATTATAGTTACAGTGTATTCCGAACAAATGTTCTTCATAAAAACGCTTTATAATGCATTTATACAAATTAAATGAAACGTATTATTGTGCGAATATAATAAAATATGTATAGTGGCTGTAATGCCAGTGTACTCGACAAAGTGATTCTAAAAAAGAACACACCTACCGCCTAAATATTTCGTGTTAGTATCATGTGACCTCACGGCCTATGACGCGGATGACGTGCGACGGTAAGTAAATTAGATGAAGTATATATAAAATAGCCAAATATATAGCAAATAGAACAGTAATTAACAAAAAGGATATCATAAAGAGACGGAAAAATAGTGTGACAGTTTACCTGATGAAGATTTTGACAGACAACCTGTTGAGTAAATGGAGCTGTTAACAGCAATGGTGACCAAAATTACAAAACGATGAAGTAGACACGGTGGTATTCGCTGACAATTATCCTCCTGACATTTAAGTCTTCCAGGAGTTAATGAATAGAATCCCAGAAGTAAATCAGAAATATGGACTTTCAATGAATATTAAGAAACAAATATATGATGATCTCTAAGAAGGAACAGCAAATTGAGAAAACCAGTATAAATGGTAAATTAATAAAAAGAGTAAAACATACACCTACAATGTTCTACAATGTGTATCTTTTCTTTACCTATTGTTGTACGAAGTTGAGTTATGTTCTCTCAAAAACGCTACCTGTAAGAAAATTAGATACCCTATAGAAAAGTAGAAGGAAAACAGACCAGGAAGGCGAAAAATTTACTAGCTGATAAATCTACGTACTTGGACAACAACCACAAATCTTTTTAGAGCCGCAGTTTGCAAAATACAGGATTCATGCATGATGGTGGCCAACATCACAAGCGGATAGTCACTACAAGAAGAAGAAGACGTGATTTAAGCACGCCAAAAAGTAAAGACAGGAAAAGTAGTTGTACCAGATGATATTCCTGGGGAAGTGTGGAGAGCATTAGGAAAGACAGCAGCACATTAATAAAGACAGCAACAAATTGGTCAACAGATTTATTTAATAGAATTATGTAAGGTGGACCAGAAGTAGAAGCAGTATATTAGTTCCTGTTTACAAAAACAAGGGAGATGTGTAACAATGTACAAACTTTGTACATTGTTACACATCTCCCCATGTGTTTTACTTAGTAACACCCTTAAAATATAGTAGGGAATATTTGATAGACGGATATGTGAAGAAACTAAAATATCCAATAATCAATTTGGCAAAACAGATGCAATTGTCATTATAAGGCAGTTAGTGGAAAAATATAGGAATAACAACACAAACGCTTATATGGTATTCACTAATTTTAAGAAAGCATATGATAGAGTTACTAGAAAGATTTTCTCGTACTCAATAAGAAAGGTGAATAAGTAATGATTGTAGAGAAATGTATAAAGAAGTAACAACGAGAGTTGTGAAGTTTTGGATCAAATAATAGCAAAGCTACATGGTAATATTCCGTGATGTTTAATATATCCCGATGATGTAATATTAATAGGAAATAGGGAAAATGGGAATAAAAATTGGAACCTTAAAACAAGCTTTTGAGGAAAAAGGTTTGAAACTTTTGTCCTACTGAAAGTAGGACAAAAACAGAGTATTTGAACTGTTTAAAGATTGAGTTACTACAAATAAAAGGATATCTTTTAAGATTGAAATGAATGCAAAAAGTACTATTTTCATGTACCTAAGATTGGTATCGCAGAGTCATGGGAAATAGATGGAGATGCATGCAGTAGAATTAGGTTTGGATGGATGAAGTGAAAGAAAGCGAATGGTGAGTTGTGTGACACAAAAATTTCAATGAAGTTAAAGGAATTCCAAAAGAAATGCAAAGTGAATAATGATGTAAGTTATATTCAAACTTATTAAAAAATATATACAAAGAAAATTCATAGTTATTTATTTAGATTTTTTGTCCTTTATTTTAATAAAGGTAAACGCTCCAAAACTCTCGTATATGGATATTTCTCATTGCCGTTGCTATATGCGTTTCAAATATTCGGGGGATTAACATACGACAATTACCTACCGTCGGATGTACAGCTGTGGCTCATTATGATAGTTGAATATATCTATAGAGGTTATAAATTCTATGGTTATGTAAACGGACGTATAAAGGCTTCCTACTACATGGTTGTTACCTCTTTTCTTTGTTTAATACTGCAATACCGCAGCGTTCTAGTTTCTAGTTGTCACGTCTGACTTGTTCGCAGAAAAAGCACAGTTAACATTTTTAAAATCGGGCGATATTAACCCTTAACTACTGACATGGATGTTTCAGGACGTAGACTTGCCTATTCTACTTTGTTTTTAATATGAATTTATTTTATATCACTGTATTTGTTTTTTATATCAACTACGGAATGATTCATCATATTGCTGTAGTATAATATACTGCTACAAGTAAAAGAAACTTTACTTTTTCAAGATGTTATGAATGCATGCATAATATTTAAAAAAAAATGGTGGACGTTACTACAAAATCGTTTATAAACTAAATTACAAGAAAAATTAATTACTTGTGACTAACAAATGGTAAAATATTGTTAAAAGAAACAGACTAATGATTTAAATTTAACGAGAAACTAAAATACAAAATTCTGACAATAACCAAAAATTACAATAAAATAACTAGTCATTTTGCGCGCAAGGTCCGCAATTTTTCTTTGTACACTGTAAGCACACTGGTTTTCCACAAGAAAAAAGTCTTTCGTTTTAATGCACTTGGGCATAAGTAACACGTCTTCTTTTTCTCAAGCCTTTCTTCAAAATCTGCTTCTTTTTGGCGTTTTTGTCCTAGTATTCGTTCAATACCATATAATAATTCTCTCGGATTCTGGGATTTTCGAGTCTTCTTTGTAGATGAGGTAAAACTAATTGTTTCGTCAACTCCTTTGTGTAGTTTAGCGTTTCCATATTATCTTCTTGTAGTGATTGGTACCCAACATGCGAATTAACAGCAGCTATATCAATGATGCGGTAAAAATAGTAAGTGGCCATCGGCCAGAAAGACGTTTTACAGAATATTTGGCACACTTGGCATCTAAAATATCGACACCTCCTTTCGTACGATTATAATGAGCTATAATTTCTGGTTTTCCAGTAATCTGATCCGTGCCTATTGAATGGTGCATCGAAGAAATAAGTAAAACAGCCCTCGATTTTTTTGGCACATGGGAAATTAGGGATAAACTTTTCGTAAATCCGTAAGTAGTTGAATTTACTTGCCTACATCGGTGTGGCTGGAATTCCGAAGGGATTTCTCGTTTATTTTTCTTGATTGTTCCCACATACGTTAACTTCTTTACTTCTAACTGCTTTACTAATTCTATAGAACTTAACCAACTATCAGCTGTCATATTACGGTTAGTTCCAAAAATAGGTTTAGCAAGCCGAAGAACAGATTGAGTTGGTTTATTCATCTTTTTTTCTTCCTCAGATAACCCAGTTCCGTCAGTGTCCTTGCCTCCATATATATATATATATATATATATATATATATATATATATATATATAGGCATTGTATATATATATATATATATATATATATATATATATATATATATATATATATAGGCATTGTATAAGTAACTTGTTCGTGCATCAGTCAGGCACATTATTTTAATGCCATATTTCACAGGCTTATTAGACATATACATTTTAAACCTACACCTTCCCCTAAAGCCGACCAACATTTCATCAATACAAACACATGTGCCAACGGAATACAGTTTTTGACAATTTGATATGAATATATTAAATACGTTACTAATGGCTGCTGTTGGATCTATCTTTTTTCTTTCTTCTCTATCCAAAGGGGTTACTAAAACGTAAACATTTTAGAAATATTGCAAATCTTTCTTTTGACATAACACATCTGAATATATCTCTACCAGTGCCATATGTGGCAAATATAGAATTTATATCTTCGTCATTGGATTTGAAAGCTGATAAGTATAAAAGCAATCCCAAAAAGGCTTTTAGTTCTATTTCATCAATTTCATTTAGTTCTGGTCTATTCATTCTTTTATAGTTTTCACGAATTGCACGTAATTTATTATTTGTCCATTTACCTACGTATTTCTTGTATTATATCCTCAGAAATAAGAAAATTAAAAAAAAAGATGAAGTTTCGTTTCTTACATCTCTGGACAGCACAGCTGGTACTTTTGTTACAAGGTTGTGTAACGGAGTTCTTACATTTTTCAAGCGTGCTGTAGTAGACCACTTAAAACGATTTTTGTCATAAAAATATGACTTACCATTATCATTTAAATGATATTCGTCTTCAAAACTTTCCGACTGCTCACTTGCAGTGTCCTGTGAACTTTCAATACATACTTCTCCACTTCAATAATCTCTTCGTCCATCTTCCGTCTTCCATTCTAGCAACATGTCCAGCCTACCTCCACTTTTGTTTATTGATTCGCAGTATAATATCGTCTACGCCAGTTCGTCGGCGTATCTCCTCATTTCTTACGCGATCTTTCAAGGTCGGGCCCAGCATTGATCTCTCCATTCGCCTTTGTGTTACCCTCAGTTTTTCGGCAGTAGCTTTCGTTAAAGTTAAGGTCTCTGCTCCGTAGGTCAAGACTGGTAAGATGTATTGGTTAAATGCCTTCCTTTTCAGGTGAATTGGGATATTTGTTTCAAAAATGTCTCTCATCCGTCCATATGCCGCCCATCCCAACATGATTCGTCTATGTAGCTCGCAGGTTTGGTTGTCTCTGGTTATTCTAATTTCATGACCCAAGTATGTGTATTTATCGATTAATTCTACCTTGTTGTTATTGATCTGTATCTCTTCGCTGGGAACCATATTGGTCATCATTTTGGTTTTCTGGAAATTTATCTCCAGCCCAGTTTCTTGTAATATGTCATTCAGTTCTTGGAGCATGTCTTTGATCTCTCCCAGATTATCTGACAGAAGCACGATATCGTCCGCAAAACGTAGATGGTTTAATCTTTCTCCATCGATGGATAATCCTTTCTGTTGCCATGTTAGTCTTTTAAATACATACTCAAGAACGGTAATGAACAGCTTTGGTGACATTGTATCACCTTGCCTGACTCCCCTTTTTATCTTAATTTTATTAGTTGCAGAATATAGACTTATGGTTGTTGTGGCATTTTCATATATATTTTTAATTATATTACAATATCTGTGATCGATCCTGCAATCTTGTTGTGCTCTTAAGATGGACGGTAGTTCCACTGTATTAAACGCCTTTTTAAAGTCTACAAATATAAATGCCAAGGGACGGTTATATTCGTTAGTTTTTTCTATTAGGGTTTTTAGGCACTGCAGGTGATCGTTTGTGCCGTAATTAGGGCGAAAACCAGCTTGTTCCCGAGGTTGGTAAAAATCCAGCTTTGTCTCTAATCTATTCGTTATTATTCGGGTGTATAATTTATAAAGATGGTTAAGGAGACTGATTGGTCTGTATCTTTCTAGGTCTGCTACATCTCCCTTCTTGTGTAAGAGTACAGTTATTGAATTATTCCACTTTGTTGGGATATTTTGATTCCATAGGCATAGATTAAAGAGCTTTTGAATTTTGGCTATCAGTACTGAGCCTCCTAACTTTATCGCTTCCGTGACGACACCGTCCTCCCACGGAGCTTTGTTATTCTTCATCTTTTTTAGAGCCTTGTAAATTTCGTCCAAGGAGATTTCTGGAATATCTTCGGAACCCTGATTTTGGACCTTCCTCTGTTGATATTCGACAATATCTAGAGTCGATTGGTTGCTATATAATGTCTCATAGAATGATTCCACAATTTGTAACAAATCTTCTCTGTTTGATGTGATGTTGCCATTTCTATCCTTGAGTTTGACTATTTGTTTATTTCCATTTGTGAGTTTGCGTCTCATTATTTTCATACTCTTATTTTCCTCAATGGTTTTGATGATTTTCTCATCTTTGTATTTTTTTAAGTCTTTTCTGATTTCTCTTGATACTTCCTTGTTCATTCTATTTATATCGTCGTTACTAGAGTTTTCGTCGCTTCTCAGTATTCTTCTTTGTTCCATTTTTTTCTGTGTTTCCAGACTAATTTTTTCTTCTTTCAAGCTTTTTGGGCAGCATTTCTTTTGAGCTTCTGTTATTGCTTCTACTATTATGTCTACTACTACATTGTAAATTTACAATGTACTTATAATAATACTGCTTAAAACAATAAAAGTATCAAGTTACATAAAAGGACACGCGTATGTACCACATACGATAGGGTTTATAACTAATTGCATTCACTAACCTCAGCGACAAAAATTGACAACGGATTATTATTATTAAAATTGACAAATAGATAAAAGCACAAGCCATCACTCCCTTAAATTTGCAAATTTAACCGTGGAACTGTATGTAACCGTATGTACCACATAGCGCCAATCGGAAGGTTAATATAATGATTTTGACATGTTTTTATAACATTCGATATGGCCCCAAAATTTGCATGCTCTTTGGGATACATTTTATGAACTGTGAATGCAATTATGCATTTTCATCCATTTTTCTATTGTATATTTGCTGACAAAATTCCGAACACAATACAAAATGTTGCAAGTCGATAAGTGCTGTATTTAAAAGTCGATTTATTCCGATGTTTTCTGTTTCAAATGTCCTGGTCTATTAGATAAATAGCAATAACAGTTGGAACCAGTTTTTTTATTAATCAATAACGACAGCAATAAAATATGTTCTTGTTTTATGAAAGCGACACTTTTAACTAAACTAAGATTATTTGATAAAATTTCTTGTATATATCACATTTAAATATTTCAATTTATATTTTTTCTTTTATAAACCTATACTATGAGAGTTTTAGAGCACGAAATATTTCGACTTGTATTGCTGACATTCAGGACCGGAATTCCAAAGACCAATTGTTAGATTGGGAGCTTTCATTAGATATGGAACTAGTTCTTAGTGTAAGTCTTTTAAATCCTTGCATTCTGTTATTTATTTCACGGTGGGTAAAACAAAGAGAAAAATACTAGTAAAACTTTGATCAGAAAGAGAATTCTGCAATCCAGATCACGTTTCCGCTTGGAAATTCTTGTCGAACCGTTGGAATTAGAAAAAGACAAGTTTGTAACTGTTCATTCAGGCGTAAGGGAAGTGGAAACTGTTACGAATTAATTTTTGCGGATGTCCTTTTCAAGAATATCCCCGGAGGAATTAAAATTATCGTCACTGTGAAATTAAAAGCAAAACCGGAGACATGCTCGAAGTATAGTCTAAGGGTTTAGAAGCTATTGAGAAACAGTGAATGCTAGTAAAATAAATTTATTTCAAGTGTCGATATTAGGTTTTTAATTAGACAACTATAATCAAATGCTTTTAATTAAACCCGTGAGAATGCTATTTAAACTTTAATTTCAAAATATCTGTCTATTGCATCCGCCAAGCGGTTGTAATAAGTGATTAATCTGAAATTTAAAATACGAGGTGGTGCCAATATGTAAAGAAATCTTCAACTTATGATATAATATAGTTTCTCTATATTTATTCTATAAAGTTTGTGCAAAAAAATCAAAAATAATTTTTTTTACAATTTTTTACTGAAAACTTTTACTTACTGAATTTACGGGCCAATGCTTTTTAAATGCATTCATTTTTTTTAATCCTAAGAAAACTAATAAATATTTTTGAAAAATTTAAACGCAGAATGAAAAACTACATTACTACCGAGGGCCGAAAGTCCCTGAAAACTTGTTTATAATGTTTTTTTAATAAGTTACAGGGGTGAAAAAGAAGAAAAAAATTTGTGTGATTTTTAATTGCAAATATCTCATTCAAAAAAAGTTATTGCTTATTCTAAGGGTCTTTCAGCCCTCGGTAGTAACGTGATCTTTCATTCTGGGTTTAAATTTTTAAAAAAATTTTGTTAGTTTTCTCAGGATTCGAAAAAAATTAATGCATTTAAAAAGCATTTGCCCGAAATTTTGCACATACGCTCTAAAGCTGTTTTCTTTGTTAAAATAAATAGAATTGGGAATAAAATGTCGTCTAATTCAATGAAAAGGTAAACCTACCCCAAAAATAATGGTAGTAGATTTTCAACTGTATACAAGACAATTATTGAAATTTTAACAATTATTTGTTATTATTTCTTATATGTCGTCAAACTATTATATTCTCTATCGTTTACTAATTAGTTTTAAACAAGGAAAAGGTTTGCCAAATAAACAAATGTCTGAATTATTAATCTTTTTATTTTATTTTATTGATAACAGCATCAACCACTTGGGTTAAGAAGCTGTACTGTCGTTATTACCTAGATAATTAAATATAAACAGGTTCCTTTCGGTTTAGTGAAGTTTAATTGATAGACAAATTACAAACGAGATAAATTTATATTTTACGATGACAACATATAAAAGGATGAAAGTATCAGCGATAATCTTTGCGACCACTATAGTGCTGATATTCCCAGAGAAACCTATTAATTCTTACCTTAATTACAACTTGGTCTGGTTTATGTGGATCGGGAGTTCCCTTAGAAGTATAAATTCTTCGAAGTTTACAAACGTGACAGAAAAGTAAATGGCTTAAAACTAAATGGTCTACTTTATATTGGAACAGAATCTTGTGTCACTTTTGCAACAAAGTATAGTATTATACAGTGTATGAGCACGTATGTTTATTGTTTATAGAACTGAGTCAGAATTTCATTAAGGTTTAATATTATTATTTCATTATATCATTAACTTTAACCCTGTCAGTCACAACTTTTTTTGAGCTATGGGAAAATTCTCATATTTGGTATATAAAATAAACTATTTTTGTTGATAATTTTAACATCATTTTTTTTATATGTCATATGTCACTTGGCATATAACATGTCCATGTTGATGGACATTACGACTTGAAGCAAAATAAAATAAACCTGAAGATTTTAGAAATTTATTTGAATATCATTAGAATGACGAAATAAACAATATTCTTTGTAAATAACGAATTAATCATTTTACATGAAATTTAAAAAAACAGTTACGACCGCTTACAAAACATAAGTGAACATTACATTTCACGCAAAATGTATGTGATTTTTCCTTACAGTTCTCTATTTTGCAACGTGTACTATCTTTTTTTTCATCTATTTTCGGAAAATGTCCATAGCGGTCGAACCGTAATTCAATATATGGCCTTGCTTCAGTTTTGGTTTTTTTATTATTTGGTGTACCAGTATTTTCTTGACCAGATGGTCTGCCTCTCTTTGGTGGAACCTTATGTAAAATAAGATGTTGCCCAATACTCATTCTAAAGTCCCACAAATCCAGGATTTTATTGTGTTGTACGCCTAGCAGTTCAGCTTGTTTTCTATATTCCAACCAGGAATTTACTATCGTAATATCTATAGCATGTGTTATCATACGTACAGTCCATTTTCTGGATGGTCTGTAGGATCTGTAAACGCTCAATAAAAAATCTAACTTATCAACACCACCCATGTTGGAATTGTAAAGCGATATGGCTTCCGGTCTAGATACATTTGTATACTCTCTCGACGTCTTATCCCATCTTTGGCACAAATCCATTTTTCCCGCTGCAACAAAATTTGAAGCCACTAAAACTGGTTTATTGTCGAACCATTTTGTAATCACAATTCCATCTTCACTAACCGCTACATCAAAACTACCTCTACCATTTGTTTTAGATCTTTATCAGATGTTAGTTCTGGTCCAAAAAATCGGTTTATTCTAATTGTTCCGACAGCCATAACAGATTTATTGTTCAACCATTTAAAGAGGTGATAAGAACTAAATAAATTATCAAAGTACAAACCGTGATGAGTTTCTTTAATTCTCTCAACTAGCTGCATCAGAGTTCCGGCTCCTTGTCCAAACTGTGCACAATTTTCTTTTATTTCCGTTTCAGCACCTTGATATATGATGAAATCGTAAATGGTACCAGATTGTCCAGCCAATATCCATAATTTGATCCCCCATTTTTTCGGTTTATTTGGGAGGTACTGCTTGACATTGATCTGTCCCTTGAATGGAACAATTTGCTCGTCAATGCACAAATTTGTTTCGGTTTGAAGTTCCCTACAAAGATTTCTAATAGAATTATATATTTCTCGGAATTTCGACATGCGATCTGTTTCGTCACCTCTTGCTGTTACATCTACCAACTTAGAGAAGCGATTGAATGTCATATTATCTTTTACAATTAAAATACCTGTAAGCTGGGACCAATACAGTCTTGCTCTTGGGAATTTTAGATTTCCCATAATAATGTGAATGCCTACAAATCGCTTTATTTCTTCTTTATCTGATGGAGAAAACCGAGTAATATTTTTTTGTACGGCATATAAGTTAGTCATTTCTGAAATCTTCTCAAACAGAGTAAAAAATTGGTCATTCTACAACAAACCCAAATATTTTAAAAATTTAGTACTAAAATAACGACTTTACGCTTTGGAAATCATAAAATAAAGAACTGGCAATTTGATTAAAATAAATAAATCTTTACAAAGTTTTTCATTACAAAAAGTGCAAATGAACTTCATAATTTCTTGGCACATAGCTTTCTTGCGTAAATGCTAGTGACTCGTTATTTTTATATTTTAAAAGGAAGGATCAACAAGAAATAGTTTTTTTTTTGTTGATGGCAATACTTCAGAACTACTGGAGCATTTAGAATCCTTTTGAGTCGTATAGGTAATAATAGTTAAGTTGATCTAAAAATTATAGCCAGCATGAATAGATCCTGGAAATACTATAGTTGCCACATATTTGGACAGTCGTATTTATTCCGCATTTTGTTTCATTGTAAAATAAAACTATTTCTGATTTCTTGGTAGTTGTTGTAATAATATAGTCATCTAAATGTTGTATCTATATAAATCTATATAAATGATCTATATAAATGATTAAACTAAAAGATTTTTACATATTGTTACGAACATGCTTTCGGCATGGCCATGTAACGGATGCATCTCGAAGGATCGGGAAGTTACCGGCCATATATCGAGCGCTGTAAAATTCCACCCGTCGTCAGATAACGAATTAGAGATGTGACTACTCCTGAATATTCTCGAACATAGTAACTTTGGTATATATAGGTAACGAAATTAGGAGTTAAGCTTAGTTGATAAGAGAGTACCGAACTGTAAAGTTATAAATAAATATATTTATATAAATTCGAACCGCTCGCTCGTGTTATTTAATCTTGCTACAGTTGGTGTCAGGTGTCAGATTTGAAAATAAATGCAGCAGTGACTTTAAAAAAAAATGACTTTTGAACTTTTGAAAAGTATTGTTCGTCGGGAACATCCGCGTATTTCGGTAGTGATCTTTGTACGAAAGAACATTTAAAATAAAAGTACGTGTGTGCCTGATCAAAGATGCTGGTAGTAGAACTTTCAGTGAAGCAGTTGCGTGAGCAACTAGAAGAACATGATGAAGACTGCAGCGGGTCCAAGAAGATACTCCAAGAACGACTGAAGACTGTTCTCAACAAGAATGGAGACGACCCAAAGACCTTCCATTTCCAGTCAGCAGAAGAAGCCGTTTTAACTAAAATAATTGATGGAAAATTTGAGAATGTCTCACAAATGATCGAAGAGAGTTCTAAAAAAAATGATGATAAATTCGTGACTGTTTCCAAAAGATTCGATGAAACGTCTCAAATGATTGAAGAAACTTCGCAAATTATTAAAGAAGTAGCTAGACAAAACGACGAGAAACTCGAAAATGTGTCAAAAAGATTCGACGAGAAATTTAAAAATGTTTCTCAAATGATGGAAGAAACTTCGAAAAACAATAATGAGAAATTTGAAGAAGTTTCCAAACCATTCGAAAAAGTAGAAGAGAAGATCAAACAGTTAGAGAGCATGATAACTAACATAAAAATGCTACCACCAGTTAACACAGTAGCATTAGAACCAATAGTGAAAGAAGAATAACCTAGAGACGAAATGACACATCATATGAGATTCAAATTGCCACCATTTGATGAAAAGTCCGCTTGGTCCATATACCTTAGACAATTTGAAGCTATTGCGACAGCCAATCATTGGACAGAACAAGAAAAGACTGTTTCCTTGACTGCTGCTTTACGAGGTGATGCTGCGGATATCCTAAGATCGATTCCTAAGGGTCAAGAAAAATGTTACCAGACCTTGTTCACTCGACTAGACAAACGTTACGGAGATGCCCATCTACAACAAGTCTACAAAGTACAAATAGGAAGTAGAATTCAACGAGCAAGTAAGAGTTTGCAAGAACTTGAAGCAGATATTGCTCGTATAGTGCTGTTGGCCTATCCAGAGGTACCAGACAACATTTTGGAAGAAATTGCTGTAGATGCCTTCGTCAATGGGTTGAGAGACAGTGAACTACAGAAAGCTTTACGACTGGCAAGGCCGAAAGTTTTAGATGAAGCGCTCGCCATTGCCTTGGAACATGAGATAGCTAGTTGAGTTTAACGGAGCTATCAAGTACGAACCTCTGAAGAAAGTGACGAACGAAACGATAAACATCTGGAGGAAATCGTACGGAAAGTAGTTCGTAACATGATGCCAAAGAGACGTGAACCCAGATGTTGAAATGGTAACAACGAAGGTCACATTCGCCACAAAGTGCAAGAAAATAATACAACAGTCAGAGAGCTAGAACAGATCGAGCACGCTAGAAAAAGTCATTCAAATGCTGATGTTCAATCAAGACGGTCATACAGTGAAAATCATAATCATTGTCTTAAATTAGAAGAACGACTTTGCCCCGTGAGGCGAACCACCGTTATTAATGATCAATGGCAGTCTCAACAGCTATAAGAGGCTCAAGCAGATGATCCATGTATAAAAAGAGTATTTGATTGGTTGCGTCGAAGTGAAAGACCTTCTTGGCAAGACATTAGTGCATGTAGTCCCGAAGTCAAGTGTGACTGGAGTCAATGGAATTGCCTAGTGCTGAAAGATGATCTTCTGTATAGAACCTTTGAGAACGATGATGGTACAGAAACTAAGCTTCAGTTGATTGTACCTAAAAGTAAACTGTCAGAAGTATTGCGTCAGTTACATGACGGTGCATCAGGTGGACACTTTGGTATTACGAAGACTTTGCAAAAGGTTCAAGAACGGTTCTATTGGGTGAACTGTAAAGATTATGTAAGAAGATGGTGCCGGTAATGTGAACTGTGTGCAACTAGTAATGGTCCAGTTGGTAAAAAGAGGGTACCCATGAAACAGTACAATATTGGTAGTCCTATGGAGAGAGTAGCAATCGACATTGCAGGTCCACTTCCAGAGACGAATGATGGAAATAAATATATCCTGGTAGCCATGGATTATTTTACGAAATGGACTGAGGCCTATGCGCTACCAAATCAAGAAGCTGCTACCGTTACAGAGGGACTGGTTAAAGAATTCTTTAGCCGATTTGGTATTCCCTTGGAGATCCACTCTGACCAAGGGCGAAACTTCGAGTCAAACCTTTTCCAAAACGTTTGTAAATTGATTGGTGTCAATAAGACTAGAACGACACCCCTTCATCCTCAATCAGATGGAATGGTCGAGAGAATGAACCGAACGATGGGTAAACACCTGTCCAAAGTTGTATCAGAACATCAAAGAGATTGGGACCAGCACATTTATTTATTCCTAATGGCCTACCGCTCGGCCGTGAATGAAACTACGGGCCAGACTCCAACCTGCCTAATGTTAGGTCGTGAAGTTCGTTCGTTCGTTCGTTTGCCCTGCGACCTAGAGTTTGGCTGCAGACCTTCTGAAGAATATGTTGCAAGCGAAGATTATGTCGACGGCCTAAAGTTAAAAATGAACAATATTCATGAACTTGCCCGACAACACATCCAGTTAGCCAGTGACAGAATGAAAGATCAATATGATTCTCAATGCAAGAATGAAAGCTATGAAGTAGGTGATCTTGTTTGGCTTTATAATCCACAACGTTGTCGTGGCTTGTCTTCTAAACTGCAAAGACAATGGGAGGGTCCGTATGCAATTAAAAAGAGAATAAATGACGTAATATGCCGAATTAAGAAGTTGCTGAAAGGTAAACCAAAAGTAGTTCACATATATCGTCTTACACCTTATGCTGGCTCAAATGAAACCGAAGAAGTCTGAATCCTTCAACATGAGATCAAAGATGATCGGCGACCAAGCTTTAATGAATTTATGTCAAATTACGCAGAGAGAAAGAGTGCTAGATTCGGTGTGACGACAGAAGTACAGCAGGATCTTTTTAGTGTTCCGCATAACGTCTCTCTAGCCCACTGTATTGCCCAAGATCTTGAGATGACTAAAGGAATCTCATCCGTATTTTATAAGAAATTTGGTCGCTTGGACGAGTTAAAAAACCAGCAGTCTAAAGTTGGAAGAGTGCTGAGATTAGAAGCTGGTTCTCGATCTTTGCTGTATATGGTGACCAGGAAATCGTATACAGACAGGGCAACCTACGAGGATATATGGTGTGCTCTAACTAATTTGAAGAAAATCGTCTGCAATTACATTAAGAACTTGGCTTTACCCAAGATAGGCCATGCACTAGATAATATGGATTGGAAGATTGTTAGAAGCATGCTTGAAGTGCTCTTCCGAGAAACCGGTGTAAGAATTACTGTGTGTTGCATTAATTCGAAGAGATCGTGTCCTTCAAAGACAGTAGACTGTTATTTCTTTCTGAGGGGTTCATGCAGAGCTGGAGAGTCCTGTAGATTCCGCCATCCTAGGCCTATATATGGAGTTGCTGATCGGGACGCTCAGATCTAAGAGGGGAGCAGTGTTACGAACATGCTTTCGGCATGGCCATGTAACGGATGCATCTCGAAGGATCGGGACGTTACCGGCCATATATCGAGCGCTCTAAAATTCCACCCGTCGTCAGATAACGAATTAGAGATGGGACTACTCCTGAATATTCTCGAACAAAGTAACTTTGGTATATGTAGGTAACGAAATTAGGAGTTAAGTTTAGTTGATAAGAGAGTACCGAACTGTAAAGTTATAAATAAATATATTTATATAAATTCGAACCGCTCGTTTTATTTATTCTTGCTACAATATAATCTTTATTTACAACAAATTAAAACGCCAAACTTATTTAAGGGTCTGTGTCTTGATATGACGATATGACTTAAGTCGTCATTGATATGACGACTTAAGTTTGTAAATATCATTTAGGTGTATACTTTATATTAATAATAAACTGCGATATCTATAAATTGTTTCTTGTTTCAGGAAATATTTGTTATGGAGTAGATGGAACATTAAAAGGGTAAGTACTATTAAACATTACTAGCTTCAGTAACAAACATCTGCTGTGGGCTAGTAACTTACTTCAGCTAACAGCTATCATACTTCAGCTGCAGAAAATTTTATATAAATAAACTTAAATAATCTTATTACTTTCTTGAATATCATGAAAATTTTCATGTATCATAATAAATATTCATATTAACGATTAGTTATGCACAAATTCCTTTGGGAATTGTATTATCCCTGCTGTAGCATTCGAGTCAACTATGCAAATGTACTGTTCGGGTCAATATGACCCAACTATGGTTTACGGGGCTTATTCAAAATAAAATAAGCTAATATATGTGAATCCAACTATTAACCAACATATTCTTCAACAAGATCTTGACGCAATATTCAAATGGTCCTCAGAATGGTTACTTCTGCTTATCATTGAAAAATGCGTTGTTTTACATATCGGCAAAAATAACCCATCACTGCCGTACTTTATTAATGGACATCCTTTAAACTCTGTAACCTCACACAACGATCTTGGAGTGATAATTAATAGTGACTTAAATTGGTCTGATCACATAGTGTCGGTGTGTAAACGTGCTAACTCGAAACTGTTTTTGATTCGTAAGTGTTTTGCACACATATCTCTAACCTCTGTTAGTAAACTTTACTCAATATACGTTAGACCTATTCTTAAGTCTGCCGGACCAGTGTGGAATTCAGATCTTAGTCGCGATAAAATTCTACTTGAAAACGTTCAGCGTAAAGCCACAAGACTGGCATACGGCCGTGTAAGACCTAACTATGAAGATAGACCATTCATGGCTTATCTTACGACATTCGAGCAGCGACGTCTTCGAGGTGACCTAATTAAGTCCTTCCGTATTTTAAAACATAATTTTGGGAACCTAAACAACATATTCACTTTGAATGAAGACGATAGATTAAGAGGCCATCGATACAAATTAAAGAGGGAACAAACTAGTGCAAGGTCCAGGGCGAACTTCTTGCCAAACAGAATCTTTAATATCTGGAACAATTTGGATCAAGACACCATATCGGCAGCTAGTGTTAACATCTTTAAAAATAAACTTGATAGCACTTTATTTTTTTTATAGGATAGGATATTTTTTCTCGGACAGCATTATTTATTTATTTATTGTGTCACAATTTCAATTTTCGTTAATTGTTTAACTACTTAACTTTATAATTAGTATTAGTTTTATAAGGATCTATTTTATTTTTGTTTATTTTTGCTTTTTGGGCATAACAGGAGCTCGCTGCTCTGCCCTTATTTGTTATATATAATAATAATAATAATAATAATAATAATAATAATAATAATAATAATAATGGTGCTAAACAAAACTTTATTAACAAAAAATTATAGTAAAAAAAAATTATGTTGGGTTCGGCCCTGAATGAGATACAGAAAGGCGTGTTTGTTTTGGTCTCAACAAATTTGCAAATTGTATGCAGTAATTATAACAGTTTATTTATAAAACAATAAGTGACAATTACATGAAATACCAGTAAGTGAACACATCATATTAGTTTTCATTAATATAACGCGATCAACCAGTTTTTTGTTGATTTGTAATTTAACAATTATCAATAAGATACGACTCAAGAAATATTATTCCAGTTTTATTACCTGTTTGATTACTAGTTAGGTCCGTATTATTTTTAAACACATGTCCCGTGTTAAAATCAAAAAAGGAAGCTAATATTCAGAGTCTCTCTAACACACCACATGCATTGCAATCACAGACAAATACCAATAAAACCTATTCTTCAGCAGCTTCTACACAATTTCCCTCAAAACATCAAGCAATTGTCTTCAGCGCTTTAGAAAATACCCCACTGCAAGATTACTTAATTCCTTTGGGTAACCTAATTCGTCCCCCGACTATCCAATAATCGGATTTGCATGTACCTTGCAAACAAACAAGTCGTGGACGAATTCATGCAAAATCATGGACAAATAGAAATCCAGAACAATATTGTACAAGCTAGAAGATTAATCTCACCAGCGGAACGTATTGTATTTTCAAACGTATGTCCAACAATACCACACAGTCTGTTAGTTGATTATCTACAAAGTATTGGACTTAATATAGTCTCTCCTGTCACTTTTCAAAAAATCAGTTCCACTCTTTCCGAATATAATCATATTTTAAGTTTCAGAAGACAAATATACGTCAGTCCCCATAATATCTCCTTACCCGACTCATTCACCTTAGACTTCGATAATACAACATATCGAATATTCTTATCTCAGAAACTATGGCCTGTTATAACTGCAAAAAGTCTGGACATATCGCCACCAACTGTCCTGATAAACTAGAATCAACAACAAACTTAATTGATTCTAATAACAGTCAATTTACTACTTCTTCCTCCCCTGACATCATGCCTCAACCTGCAGCAACATCCATATCAAACGAACAAATTTCCGTCCAAGAAAAATTAGCAAACAATCTGAGCAATCCTAACATTGCTAATGGTCGAGAAGAAGTTAACACCATGAAAAGCTGCAAAGTAATTAATATCGATCTCCAGCCGAAACGTAGTATCAATGATGTTCTTACGTCTCCAGAAACAACTTCTGAAACAACAGAAAAATCATTTGCTGTACCTACATCCAAATCTAGAGTCAAGAAAGTTAAAAGCAATGAGGAGCATACATGCATAAAATCAACAAAATCATATGACCTTGAGCCTGCCAAAGATTTTATCCAAAATCATCTACCCACATTTGTCCTTAATTTTGACCAATTAAATCTACTTCTAAGCAATGTTACGGCGTGCAGGATCCTTCTAACATAATTCAAGAGTTTACTTCTGACCTTGTGGGATTAGTTCGTATGCTAACTGAAGTTCATCCACAATTAAAAGATAGATCAACCAAACGTCATATATCACCTTCTTAAGAAAGAAAATCCTCCAACACTTGGGTAACGACACCTCTGAATCCGAGGGCGAGTCATCTCAGTTTAACCCGTAAATTTATATTTTTTTATATAATATAAATCACTAAACTACTGCAATGGAATATAGATAGATTTTTCCATCGACTTCCAACCTTACAAAAACTTATTTCTGAATTCCGTAGCGAAATAATATGTCTCCAAGAAACAAATTGAAACCCCCAAAAAAACTATAATTCCAAATATTTTAGCATTTTTAGAAAAGATAGAGTACATGACAATAATTTCTCTGCAGGTGGTGTTATGACACTTGTCAAAAAATCTTTGGTTGCAAATGTTTTTCCTGTCAATAGTAACATTGAAGCTCTTGCTCTGTGGGGAGCCTTCATTATATCACCACCGATTTTCCTTAACACTATCACACGCAACGTCAATAGCCTCCAATGTAAACAAACCTCTATTTAAAAATACGTTCACTAATAAATATATAAATCTCTTTACCAATAGTACCAAACATAAGTCTTACTATGAGCGAGTACGGTGTTACCTGAGATGTCTCAATATCGAATTCCCAATAACCTTTCCAATCAATATCAAAAGCCAGTCTCCTTGGATAATTATAAACACTGGTTTAACCCAATACGACAAACATATTAACTGCCACGCAGAGATTAAGAATAATCTAATCTAATTCTCCGTCAGCATTACGAATATTGCTATAAAATATTTACAGATGCATCTAAGTGTGATAAACGAGTAGATGCTGCATTCGTTACTCCCAACGATACATAGCAATTTCGTCTCCCAACCTTCTTTTCGATTTTCTTCGCTGAACTCTATGCAGTGTTTAAAGCTATCATACATATAAATTCTAATAACATTCCTAACTCTGTTATCTTAAGTGACTCACTAAGCGCCCTACAAACCCTTAAATAGATCTATCCTAAAGGTCCCCTTAAGAAACTGATAAAACTAGAACTTATGCAAGCTCATGAAAATTCTATGAGTTTCAGATTTATATGGATTCCATCCCACATTGGCATTGCTGGCAACGAAAGTGCGGACCAGTGCGCGAGTGAAATTGCTAAATGTGCCAATATAGAAAAAGCCGAGTATCGAAATACCGCGAGTGATATAAAAGCCGCGAGTGATATAAAGAATCGAGGTTTGTGCAAGTGGAAAAACGAATGGCAATCTTCTCAAACATCACTAAAGCAAGTTAAAAATGACTCTGCAGCTTGGAAACCCTCAACAAGGAACAGAAGAGAACAATTGACAACAAGAGACTTACTCACTCATACTTATTTACCAAAAGTGATCCACCTATTTGCGAAACATGTAATGTACAATTAACCGTTAACCATTTATTAATTGAATGCCATAGATTTGTGAATTTTTGTGTTACATTTAACATACCTAAGAGTTTAAGTAATTTATTAGGCACTAATTTCTCAGCTAGTAGTATTGTAAAGTTATTAAAATCTATAGGACTATTTTATAAACTCTAATTTTGTAATTCTGTAGCAGGCACTAATAACCATTATGGTGGATGCGGCTGTAATTTCTAAAAAAAAAATATATGTTGCTAATATACATTCAACTTTATTATCAAAAATAAACGGCATTTTTTTCTTTCTTAGAAAGCCTAAAAACAAACACCTACAAAATTTAATTTAGTTTACAACTGGGACAGTAGTAAAAAGAAGTTTTACAAATATGTTTGTGACATATACAACATAAAATATCAGTCTGATTATCGTTTTTAGAGCAAAATTTACACCGTGTTCGTTTAGCAGGCGGAGTTGGATTATCCATAGACGCAGACGGTTAACTAGAATTTCCATCTTCTCTACTCGCTTCTGTTCGTGTTTTTTTTTTATCAGTTCTTGTGAGTCTTTAGTTCTTGGTAAATTTTTTCTGGAAAGGATTAGTGGTTTTACCCTTATTTTTCCCAACACCCCAAGAAAAATTTACCGTTTTATAAATTTGTTGGTGTTCCATTGGGGATTTATTGATGTCGATAAAACGAATGCGCTGTAGGCAGAAATATTCAGCACAGTCCTACTTACATGTTGCCGAGAGGGGGCATTTGGGCCTGTAGGACCCATCGCCGGCTCTTCGGGCTTTTTCCTGTCTCCTGAATTGGAACGGGTGTTCACCATCTTGGTTTGTCGCTGGTAAAATGTGACGATACTGCTACCGTTACAGCGGCAGTACCTGTTACAAGTAACGGTTCCAAGACCAAAAAACGGAAAACAAGACAGGTAAAATAATCTAAGTATTCCTTGACTTACGGAAGGAATAACTCAGAAACAATAAAATACAATGGTATGATAAATGTAATATAAAGAATATGTTTCTAAGTGTTTCTTGACTTACGGAAGAAACAACTTAGAATGAAAAGTAAAATGTACAAGTTCAAAGAATAGAAAATGCAGAAGTATGAGTAAAACACATAAAGTAAAAGAAAACAGAAATGTTCTTAAGTGTTTCTTGACTTGCGGAAGAAACAACTTAAGAGATGAATATAAACAAATGAAATAAGTAAATATAAAACAATATGTGAAAAATATGTCTAAGTGTTTCTTGACTTACGGAAGAAACAACTTAGAGCAGAAACAACAAGAGAATCAAATATGCAATAGAAGAATATAAATATTTACAAGTGTTTCTTGACTTACGGAAGAAACAACTTGTAATAGAAAAATAAGAAAATAAAATGCAGAAAAGATATAGAAATATAGCTAAGTGTTTCTTGACTTACGGAAGAAACGACTTAGCGCGAAAATAAAGTAACAGAGACAAGTATATGAAATATCAGAAATAAGAATGCAAATATGGAAATACTTCTAAGTGTTCTTTTGACTTACCGAAAAAGAACAAGTTAGACACACAAATGAAAAATATCAGAAAATATTTCTAAGAGTTCTTTAACTTACCGGAAAGAACTACTTAGACACAAATACAAGAAATATAAACAATCAAATAATCAAATAAAATAGTAAATAAATCAGTACATGAACAATAGTAATACTTTAACCTGAAAAGGTCTGAATATACGACAAATGCTAAAAATAAAAAGGTATACAGGAAATCAGAAATAAAACAATAGCTCGAGTTGATACAATAAAGCACCGACTAGGTCTAGAGTAGAAGAGGCAAGCTCGACTGACCGATGAGAGAAAATCCACCTGCTTTTATGTGAAACAAATCCTTTGTTTCACAAAGCAAAAGTGGAATTTCCTCCGCATCGAGCCAATCAGAAATTCGGATTTGGCCAAACTTGGAATTTCCAAATATTTGGACCAATCTCCGAATTTTCTGATGCGTTCGGCACGGCTGTCAGCTCCCGACTGACACGCCTCCGAAGACATACATGCCTTAAATAGCCGCTGCGAATCCCACTCACCATCTCGCTAAAGAGATAGATGCGTAAACCTTGACACTCCCACGGTTCAAACTGTTAAACGATAAGATCATAGTTACAAACGTAAATAAAAATCTGTAAAAAACCCTAAAAAGTTAACACAACAAGAACTTGAGTACATTTTAACACAATCAGCTAGTGAAAATGAATATATTTCATCGGACGACTAATATATTCTATCTAGAGACGATCCCCATCCTACGATGAGGATGGGAATGAGTTGGGTAAGTTGGAAACAAGTAAGTTTAAAAAGTGTTAAATTTGTATTTTTGTAGGTGACGACAATATTTCGGGTATTGTGCAAGCCATGCAAAACGAGGAGGAACCGAATGAAAATTTAAATCCAAACGCAGGAAATCCAAATACATATGAGTAGTAAAATGATCATGATAGATTGAAACTATTTAAGTTTATTAGATGTTGCAACTTGTTGGTAGAGCCACCATAAAGTAAGATACCTTTTGTACTTTTGTGTTCTGGTGGATGAATTTTTTTTGAGCTAATAGTGACATAAACGAATCTGTATACTGAACAGTTATTTCTATCGGGTGATACATAAAGATCTAGAGTAACGAATTGGAATCCACTTATTACCGAAGAACTACATACATTTTTTGGGCTACTCTTTCTGATGGAGACATGGAAAACCATCACAACACAAGATTATTGGAAAACTGATAGTCTTTTTAATGTAAAGTATTTCCCAGAGAATATGAGTATAGACCGTTTTTTGTTAATTCTTCGGTGTCTGCACTTCACTAAAAATCAGAGATGGGCATCGACACGTCGACTTTAATTGTCGATACAGACGTGTCGACAATGTCGAGAACGTGTCAACAATGTCGACAATGTCGACAATATCAGCAACGTGTCCATAAAGGAAAAAAGTGAGGTTATGTTATGAAATTATTCAGTTGTAAACTTTGAATGTGATCTGATCTGATCAGAATCAAAATGAGTGGCAGAAAACTGAATAAAAACTATGATATATTATTATTCAAAGTATTAAAGATAGAAGGAAAGCACGCGGCTAAATGTTGTGTATGTGGAAATGTGATAAAAAATACAGCTGCAGCAAGATTGCAAAGTCACAGGTAAGAAGAAATATTTTAATTAATTTTAGCTGGATAGCTATAGAGATTTATTCTCTGAAATTGATATTTGTATCGGCTGATAACTAACCCCGTCCCGTACTTTCATTTTAAGAAACGTCTGCAAGTTAGATCGTGGCAATGGTAATCAATCCAATAATGAAATGTCACATGTTTCGATATACGAAAATACTGGCTCAGATACAGGTTTTACACCTACAGTTAATCCACAAGTGAGTATATAGGACGTATGTTCTACTACATATTTAGCAGGGGCGGATCTAGAAAAAATTTTGGGGGGAACTTGTTGAACTTAGATTTATCTATAATATAAAAATGAATCGTAAAATGTGTTCGGAGCCGCATAACTCAACAACGCATGGATCACCATTTCGGTAGTAGTATATTGGAGAAAACATGGCGTCAAAAACCGTATAGCCATCTAACGGCAAGAAGTGAAAATAACGCACTATATATTATTGTAGATTTCTTGATTACTATTTAATTAGAATTCGGAAGGGGACATAAATTGCATCAGTTTTCACCCCAGAATTTGTATTCTGAGGTTTTCACGTTATTGCATCTCTATATACAGGGTGTACCATTTAAAAAAAACACCAAGTTTAGTATTTTACGGCAAAAAACGGATTGGCCTATTGAATTAAGTACAAAACGCTGTATCTATTTTAACTTCTGTATACAGGGTGTCCGTAGATCCGCCCTTTATATTTAGTCACCTCAGAGTTTCTTTTTATTTTGAATTTTAGAATACAACGAACGGTAGTTACGAAGTTATGGAAGATGGTTCGCTAGCTATTGTGACTGGAACTTCACCTGAAAACATGCTAGATGGAATTATAGAAAATTCATTAGATACCGATGCCGCCTTATTGGAATTGGAAGAAAACAATGGTGTAGCAATTCAAGGCACTTATAGTATTATTGAAAATATGATGTTATCAACTACTGATACTGAGAGTAGTAATTTGACTAACTTAAGTACTCCAACTTCCTCCAGCACAAGCTACACAAGCACGAATAAAAGAAATTTATTCGCTACATCTCAAGCTAGACCAGCCAAAAAATCAAAGAAAATCACCAACTATATGGACATATTACAAGAGTATGAAGAGGAGAAGATAAGCACTGCACTAGCCAAATTTATATTCGGCGTAACTTACCATTTACTGTGGTAGAATCACCTCTCTTTAAAAATTTTATAAAAACGATCCGTCCTGCTTATTTAGACAAAATTCCTGGCCGGAAAAAACTTTGTACATCGCTTTTAAATAAGTGCTATGAAGACTGTATTAAAATTTCACGTAAAAAAGTGGAAACCGAGTCAGTCATTTTGTGTGACGGTTGGAAAAACTCATCTACTAATTCTAAAACGGTTGTGACAATGTTGCATAGTGCAGACGGAAAAAATGCCTTTCTTGATGCTTGGGATTTAACCACGGAGTCTGAGACTGGAGAAAAACTTGCCGAAATAATAACAGAATCTAAAAAAATTGCAAAAGAAAAATACGATGTAGATGCGTACGGTATAGTTTCGGATAATGCTAGTGCAATGATTAAAATGGGATCCCTCCTCAAGCACAACATGTGGCACTCTACGTGCAGTAGCCACACCGGCAACCTTTTAGCCTAAGACGTGCTGGATAAAAAGTTAGTCGACAATGTGGTCATTGTCCTCAAAGAATTTAAGCAACCAGATTTAGAAAAAATGATAGTTGATAAGGGAGGGCGCAGAATCCAATTGCCGGCCGAAACAAGATGGTGCTCTTACCGAGATTCTTTCAAAAGTCTCCTAGAAAATCTGGTATATATGAAACAAGTAGCCGCTGTAACGAAAAAAAAAAGATTAAGCCGAAAGTCAAGGAATTAATCTTCAACGATGAATTTGTGGATGAGATTTAACAGAACATAGAAATTTATGAACCCATTTGTAATCTGATCAATGCTCAGAAATCTGACACATCTGTAGCAGATGCCGTTCATCTGTGGCTCAATTTGAATCTGCCAGATAACCTTAAAGAAAAATTGAAACACAGACAACAAATGGCGTTAAACGTGTACGCATTAACTGCGTACTATCTGCATCCGAAATATGAAAATTCCAAGCTTACGTCAGAGCACACTGGTAGAATAACTCAGTTCTTTCTCAGAAAGTTGTGCAATCAGGGCATAGAAGAATGGGACAAATTTAACACTAAATCGGGTAAGTCTTTCAGACAAAATTATCGCTCTTTTGATTTTTAATATATTAGGTTTACAATTTCAGGAATATTCTCAACACTTTGGGAAAAAGGAGTTGAAAAGCCTCTAGTATTTTGGCGAGTGCTCAAACTGGAATGCCCAATTCTTGCTAAAATGGCTCTCAGACTTCTAAAAATGCCAGCCTCCTCAGCTCAAATCGAGAGACTCTTTTCAAATTGGGGACACATTCACAGTCTGATAAGAAATAGATTAACGTTCACTAATTCCAAGAAATTGGTACATATTTATGTTTCATTAAAGGGAGAGTATCCTGATAAAAATAGTTATGACCTGGACTAGGAAGAAATTGTAGATATGGACGGGGAAAGTACAACTATTTGATGTATTATTGGTTAAATGTTTTCTTTGGTTAAAAATTAGCAAAACCGCAAAATGTTGTAATGTTTTTATTATGCAGTCTCTGCCAAAGCACGAAGAGATTCAACACTGTTTCAGTAATTATTATACTATAATTATTATAATAAAGAGTTAGTAAAATTTAAAAAAAAGTAAACGAAATGTTAAGAAATAAGGTAAGGTAGCAATGTTCTGAGATATGTTTGATTGTGGTTTTGAATCTTACCTCGTTTACTGACGTTTAGGTTTACGTTTCTTTTTAATTGTTTTAAACATTTCTGTAAGTTTTACGAGTTTACGAGTAACGATAGAAAATTAAAAATCTATGAAAATTTGTTTTGCTGGTTTTTTCTGGTTTTGCATCTATATGGTAATATTTTAGATTCATTACATTGCATTACTCTATCATGAGGTTTGCACATAATAAATTGTCTCTATATGATTCTATTTAAAATTCATTTACACTTGAAAAACCTGCAATCAAACAATTATGGAATATCCTATGAATTTGACAATTGCAAGTTAATAGTGAGGTTAAAAGTTTCAAAAGTTTGAGATTATTTGGTCTCTTTGCAACTTGTTGAAACATTAATGCATACTTTTTCAATAAGTCAGCGCAGCCAGATTAACCTAAAATTTCAAATTAGTGCGCACGTAACGTCATTCTGATCGTTTGCTAATTGTCGACATACTCGACATTGTCGACATTGGCAACAAATTTAAATCACTCGACATCGACATGATTGTCAACATGTCGACAATCGAATTGTCGACATGACATTATCGACACCGCCCATCCCTGCTAAAAATCCAGAGGTAGGAGACGTTATATAGAGAACAAGCTGTACCAAATTCGTCCATTGTTAAATTATTTTAATAAAAAAATGAATGACATACCTTAGCCTGACAAAAATCTATCTCTTGATGAATCAGTAGTTTTATGGCGTGGTCCTCTCTGTTTTAATGTATAATATACATTAAAAATAAACGCCATAAATTTGGTATAAAAATGTATGTACTTACAGAACCTAACGCATTAGTTCAAAATATGAAAGTTTATTTTAGTAAATTTGATATTACTCCGGAACAGTCCATTCAAACAAGTTGTCAAGGATGCACAAAGATCTAAATGCATGCCAATTGCAGAAAAAACCTTTCGCTGGTACAATAAATTGGATATACATATACTACAAGTGATTTTAGTAAATTTTTATTTAATAAATATTCTGGAACAAAACTGTCTATTTATGTCTTCCGACTAGAATGTATAAGAAATTTACTATGCTCTATTCAGAAAAATGTTCATAAGACATTGAATAACTTGTCTGAATGGCATATATTGAGCAAAATAGCTGAGCCAAATAGAAAAGGTGAAAAGAAACGTAAAATGTACAGGGTGTGTATAGTAAATAAAAAAGAAAACATACGATTTATGAATATCCTATTTGTACTCATGGACATGTATTCATGGACATTACATCATATCTCTTTGTTATATGGTCGGATAGTAGCATGTAATGTGTTAAATGAAAGGAAATGATATAACGAATATATTAAAATAAAAAACAAAGTAACTATCAAAAGGGCTCTTCACAATGTCTTTATTATTATTAAACGTATAGTTACATACGATATGTCTTCGAGTAAAAAATTCAATGTTCTATTTGGAACTTTTTGATATCTTTATGAAGTCAGATACAAGCTGTACCGTTTTTGTCGATACTCTTAATCCAGGGAATATATTGATAGTTTATGCGACAGTCAGCCAGTGCTCGAAGCATTTTGTGATGATCTATAGTATCCAAAGCCTTTTCATAGTCTACGTGTATAAGAGAGATATACCTGGTATTATTCCATACACTTTTCTATTAGCCTGTTCTTAAGATTGGTAACTGTCCAATTTGTTCACAAGCCGTTTTGTTATTATCTTCATAAATAATCTGTATATACAGATTGAACCAAATTAAAACGGAACATACAATTTAATACATGTCTGTTAGAACTGCATTTAAAATAGTATACCAATATAAAACTTGGACAAAAATAAATCCATACCTGGGTATAGACATTGTATAAAATATCGTTCAACTATCTGTCTCGCAACAAAGTTGTTTGCCTAAGACGGGTTTGTCTAAGGAGGCGTAATAGTTCAGGAATTGAAGCTCGAAAAAAGTTAAAACCTCGCAATTTTTTCGTCCTGCATGTATCCAGTTGAAATTTTAGCAGAAGGTAGGTAATAGCCCAAGGATCAAAATCTATATCGAACCGAAGTGCGCTGAAGGGTTTTAGGAGTGAAAACTACCCCTAATTGTCAAAAATTATAAAATAACATATTAAACCTGAATATGGGTAAGATTTGGTTTGAATTAATTAAATAATGATTATTTTATACTTTTGAATAGAGTTCCATCATATTTCAACCCTTAAAAAGCAACCCTTGCTAGAGATTAATGTAAAAAATTACTAATTCTAAAAAAATGATTTCGCCTTGGATCGATTTGGATAAAAATTTGGATTTAAGCTCAATTCACCCGCTGCTTTATAGTTTATGTCATGTCGACGAACTCTGATTGTTCTTAGGGGTGAAAACTACCCCTAATTGTCAAAAATTATAAAATAACATATTAAACCTAAATATGGGTAAAATTTGGTTTGAATTAATTAAATAATGATAGTTTCCTGCTTTTCAATAAAGTTCCATCATATTTTAACCCTTAAAAAGCGACCCTGATTAGAGATTAATATAAAAAAATTAGTAATGCGAAGAAAATGATTTCACCTTGGAACGACTTGCATAAAAATTTGGAATTAAGCTCAACTCACCCTCTACTTTATAGTTTATGTCATGCCGATGAACCCTGATTGTTCTTAGGGGTGAAAACTACCCCTAATTTTCAAAAATTGTAAAATAATATTACAAATCCTAAGATGAGTAAAATTTGGTTTGGATTAGTTAAATAGTGAGTTTTTTATACTTTAAAATACAAATTCATACATTTTCAACCCTTAAAAATCAATTGTTATGAGTGCTATAGGTAAAAACAATTTTTTGCCAAAATTTTGCAAATTTTCAACTTTTGAAAATCAACCTTTACAACATTGCAGTTTTTATAAACTAATTTATAAGATATAAATTGAAAAAAGTAGAATTAAATACAAAAAAAATTATCAACATAAAAAGGCACCATATATTCTTATACATTTACATAAATAGTTGAAAATATTTACATTTATAGGTAAAACAATTATAATATTAATTTTATTCGTCATCAATTACATTTTCATCGTGATCTATGTCATCCTCATCTTCAATTATTGGTGGACTATTATTGCACCCTTCACCTGAGCACCCAGAACAAGTAGAGTTACAGTATAAACCAACTTTTCTGCACCCATATGAAACGCCGCATCCTTTTTTGCATTGGCAAAAAATAATTTTCAAAAATTTATCGGGTGCACATTGTTTGTTCATGCGTACGGGTAATAACAAATCATCTTTGGAAAACCATCCCCAATCTGTTGCTCTGATATTTTCATTGCCAAGCCATAGACATATGAGCAGATGTTTTATTCTGTTGTATGGGATTTCAAAATAAGAACGCTTAAAATTTCGAATGTATAACGCCCCACTAGCTAATATACCGGTTTTGTAGATTATTATGCTCCGAAATGTACTGTACTATACTAATGGAGTTTTCCGGAAAAAAATTAACTGGTTTTTTTAACGTATTTCCTTTAATTTTTAACGATAGATGTTTCTTCAAAAATGATTTGTAGAGGTTTTTAAGAGATACAAGGATCTGTGGAATTAAATCTTTTTGGAACCCTTGGTTTTTAAATGGGGTGAGTTTAAAGGGCTCGAAAAAGATGGTGCTTGATCGTAAATCGATGCTTTAAACGGCTATATCTCGTCAAATATTCATTGTACAACAAATCTAAATAAAGGATAATTTTAGTCATTAAAAAAGCTACAATTTGGTAATTTTTATTTTTTTCATATATTCAGTATTTTCGGGCATATTTAAAAAAAGAAGGGTAAAAAATATGAAATTGTAAATCGCTTCTCGCTTTAAGCTGTACTTTTTCTAAAACTAAGCATTTTAAATGGGTCAAACTTCTTGGACGTATTAACAATACATCTACAAAGGGAATTGCAGAAGGGTGAAGATCGATTTTAATTATGGGGGTGGTTAGGTTGTTGTTTTCCTCGATTTTTTCGTAAAAAATGAGGTATTGACCTTATTTTTTTATAATAGGTCTATTTATACTCTTTAAAAAACGTTTTGTGAGTTTTCTTCCAAAAATGCATCATTTTCCCGATATTTGACTTTGAATCTTTTAAATTTGGCATTTGAAGAAAACCGCTGAACATTGATATTGTATTTGTAATTGTATTTGTCTTTTTAAAAGCTACAAATTTGTTCTCTACAATTTTTTTGATAAAATGCACCATTTTCGAGTTATTCGCGAAAAATCGATCAAAAACGTGGATTTTTTCGTCTAAAAGTTGTTACTTTCAATCGCGAATAACTTGAAAAATATCATTTTATAAAAAAATGTATAGCAGATTTTTTGTTTAGAATCACTTTTCTAATCGAAACCTGTAGTTAAAACGTAAAAAAAAATTTCACCCCGGAGATGGGGTGGCAACCACCCCCTAGGCTTTGGCGCACTTTGGTTCGATATAGATTATGATCCTTAGGCTATTACCTACCTTCTGTTAAATTTCAAGTCAATCCACGCCGCACGAAAAAATTGCGAGGTGAAATGCTACATTTCCTGGACTATAACTGGTTTGACAGCATAATAAAATCGTAGATTTATGTGTAGCTTTCAATTTTTATGAGTTCAGAATCCAGCAGCCCACTGAAGTATGGGATTTTTTATAATATAATTATTTGACAATATTTTGTTGGCCAACCACCTACAGCAGAATTGAGCCGAAATACATTATATTCCTATGTTCCGAATTTATTTCGTTCAATCTGTATAGGAGAGCAAGATAATAGGTCTATAGTTCTTTAGGTCTAAAATGTTACTTTTGTTGAGCAATACGGTTATTATTGCATTCTGCTATTGGGAGGGAGTTACACCTTTAGTCAAACAAACATTCAACATCTTGTCTATATTATTCCAAACTAATAAAGTATTAGTATTTGTAAACCTCACGGCAAAATAGCTGTGGGTCAAAAAATTTAATTTTTTAGTATAGTTCTTCCAATTTATATATATATATATATATATATATATATATATATATTATATATATATATATATATATAGATATATATATATATATATATATATATATATATATATATATATATATATATATATATATAAAGATGATACTATTGTTCCAATTCGTTTATGTGACGTGAGATTAAATATTTGTATATTATAATAAAAATAATACAAACGAGTTTTTTAGATTTTAAAACCATCATAAGTTAAAAAAGTTTTATTGATATAAACAGAAATATACGTATAGTTCCGTTGAGAAATTAAATCTATATCGAAAGTTTTTAAACTTACACTCCCTTTTATTTTCTATATAAATAGAAATATACGATTATGACTCCTCTAGGACACGTCAGATTGTATCTGGTAGTGTTACTCGTAAATTAAAGTATAAAATGACTATAACTTAAAATGCCAAATACATTCCCGTACCGTGTTTAAAACATAAACCAGTAAACAAAGAAATAAAGTCTGAGCCAGTAAAAGGTTGAAGGGTGCCTTTACGGCCGCACGACATAAGTCACTCTTAGAAGATCATAAATTTTTATTAGTCTACCCCCATTTCCTTTTTCTTGTCAGACTTTCCCACCTTTATCACTCAGTCAAAATGGAAATAATGAACTCAAGTGAATTACCTTGGAAAAAATCTTAAAACTCCTGTTTAGGAAGTAAATTGATTAAAAAGGGGCAGCTTTGTGGTGTGAGATGTCTTTTGTATTTTTAGGTTAATAAAGTGGTAGATGTAAACGGGGCAGATAATTTCTGCATCTTTTCAAAACAAATACCGTAAAACTGCTTAAATAAATAGGCATATTTGATATCTTTTTACACTTCTCTAATAGATTAACAGTCAATGATTTTACTATTATCCAAAGAATTAAATTTAAACTAAGGCCAAAGATAATAATGAA
Source organism: Diabrotica balteata (assembly GCA_918026665.1). Classification (NCBI taxonomy): domain Eukaryota; kingdom Metazoa; phylum Arthropoda; class Insecta; order Coleoptera; family Chrysomelidae; genus Diabrotica; species Diabrotica balteata. The sequence continues at coordinate 74,255,872 of OU898280.1, read as the reverse complement.
GTAAAGATTTATCATAAAGATCGTAATATTTAAAATTATCAGAATCTAATAGATTCAATTGCGATAACCCAACTTGCGTTAACCTGCTGATTACTAGCAAATTAAACACTCCGAGTTTGACATAACTGGGTAGTTCTGTGTAGTTATAAAACAAAAAAATTTTGACAATATCAATATTATAATTTACTTATTTTGTCTGCTTTTCGTAATGAAAAGGCATAAGTGAAATGAGGTGGCCTGACTCAAGTTATTGTGATATAGAAGATTACAGAGTATACTATTCAGGATCAGAAAATGGTAAATATGAGAATGGGGTTGGAATTATCACGCATAAAAGTATAGCCAAACAAGTCAACAACTTCATACCAGTGAACGATAGAATCCTCCTGTTACAAATAAATACGTCACCGGTGAACACAAACATCATACAAGTCTATGCACCCACAGCAGACCATAGTGATGAAGAAATATCAGAATTCTACAAACAAATAAGCAACCTTATAAGAGATAAACCGAGACACGAACTCCTTATAATCATGGGAGATTTCGCTGCAAAAATAGGTAACGGAAAAGAAGGGCAACATATTGGTCCACATGGATTAGGAGAGAGAAATCAACGCGGAGAAACAATGAGTATCTTTGCAGCTGAGCATGACTTAATCGTGCTAAACACATTTTACAAACTACCGCCTAGACGCCTGTATACGTGGAAATCACCTAGAGACAACGGAGAAGACGTTATTATTAGAAATCAAATAGACTATATGCTTGTTAACAAAAGATATCGAAATAGTTTCAACAGTGTTAAAACCTACCCAGGCGCTGATATTCAATCTGACCACAATCCTTTAGTGGGCGTGTATAGAACTAAGTTAAAGAAAATACGCGGAAAAACTGTAAAAAAATATGACATGAGAAAACTGAAATGTAGCGAAGTAAAAGAAATAGTCAGCAAAATATTAAATAGAAAATTTAAAGAAATCGATAATACAACGGAAAGCACAGAAGATAAAATAGAATCCCTTAAGAAAACAATAGACATTAAAGACAATTTTATAAAGAACGAAGAAGGTAAGAATAAGACATGGATGACGACAGAGATTCTGCAACTAATGGAAGAAAGAAGGAAAAACAAGAACGATAACTCCATGTATAAAAAATTACAGCGAGAGATACAGAGAAAGATCAGAAAAGCCAAACAGAAAGAACTGGAGAAAAAATGCAAAGAAATCGAAATTCTCCAAAGTAAATACGACGACTTCAACGTGCATAAGAAGGTAAGAGAAATTACAGGTAAATGTAAAAACAGAAGAATAAGTAAACTTGTTAATGACAATGGAGAGATAATCGTGGACAAAGAGAGTATCAATGATACCTGGAAAAATTACATAAGAAATTTATTTTTTGATGAGAGAGAGAACCAGCCCCCAATACCTACGGAAACAGGACCACCTATACTAGTGGCAGAAATAAGAGCAGCCATAATATCTCTAAAAGAAGGTAGAGCTCCAGGACCAGACGGAGTACAATCTGAATTTCTTAAACTTCTTGAAACTTTTTCTTAAAATTATACATCGTAGAATATACAAGCTATGCGAAGAGAGAATACAAGACACACAGTTTGGATTCATGAAAGGCGTAGGTACAAGAGATGCACTGTTTAGTCTACAAGTATTATTTCAAAGATGCAGAGATATGACTTGCGATATTTACACCTGCTTTGTGGACTACCAAAAAGCATTTGATACAGTTCAACACCAAAAAATAATGGATATTCTAACAAAAGCCCAAATGGATGATAAAGATCGGCGTATAATACAAAATTTATACTGGAACCAATCAGCCACAATAAGAACGAATTTTGGAGGTGAACCAACGGAAATGATCCAGATTCTACGAGGCGTTAGACAAGGTTGTATACTTTTACCTATATTATTTAATCTATATTCAGAGGAAATATTTAGTGAAGCCTTGGAAAAATGCGAACATGGAATACTTCTAAATGGAGAACGCCTAAACAACATCCGTTATGCAGACGACACCGTTATTTTTGCAGACAGTTTAAATAGTTTACAGCAACTAATAAACAAAGTAAATGAAGTAAGTGAAAGATTTGGACTTCAAGTAAATATAACAAAAACTAAATTTATGATCATCAGCAAAAATAAAATTAGAGATGCTCAACTACTTATCAATAATACACCAGTGGACCGAGTAAAACAGTATAACTATCTTGGAACAACAGTAAATGAACAATGGGATCACTCACAGGAAATAAAATGAAGAATAGAGAAGGCTACGAGTGCATTCAATAACATGGCCAAACTCTTTAAATGCCACAATCTTAATCTGAAGATAAAAGTAAGACTCCTACGATGTTATATCTTCTCAATATTGTATTACGCAGTTGAATCCTGGACACTAACTGAAGCAATGGAGAAAAAACTTGAAGCCTTCGAGATGTGGCTATACAGGCGAATTCTAAGGATATCATGGACAGACAAGGTAACTAACGAGACCGTATTACGAAGAGTGGGCAAAGAAAGAGAGGTGATGTATACCATTAAAAGGAGAAAGTTGGAATATCTCGGACATATAATGAGAAACAGCACTAAATACAGATTACTGAAGGTAATCCTACAGGGTAAAGTATTCGGAAAGCGAGGAATTGGGAGAAGGAGAATATCATGGTTGAAGAACCTGAGGAAATGGTTCTCCACAACAACAACGAATCTATTTAAAGCATCAGTCAATAAAATAATTATAGCCAGAATGATTGCCAATATTCGGAACGAATAGGCACTGAAAGAAGAAGAACCAAACGTGTAAAAACGATGACAACTATTATACAAATATTAAACATAAGACTATCGATTATTTCTAGTCTACCGTTTTACTTCTAACCTATTATCAACAGAAGTATGTTCTAGAGTAAACAGTAAAGTAAACACACTTTATTGTTAAAGAAATACTCTTCTTAAGAAGTTTAAGTACGTTGCAATTTTTCTACTGTTCAATATTCAGGCACAGGGTATGGCTCTGACCTTGGCTTAGCAAACCACATTTAGGTTAGCTCCGATAATATCGTTTAAATCTAATAGATTAAAGTGACCAAAAATAGCTAAAAGTGTTTACTACAAAAATCTATAGTGCTTTTCATCGATTGGCCTGCAATTGCAGGGAGTAAAATTAATATTCTCAATAATATATAATAAAACATATTCTGAAAGTCAACAAAATTATTACAAAGGCCGTTTCGACCGGTTTCAGAGGTTTTATTTAAAGGTCTGCTGATAATACATAGCCGGATTGGCACGGGTAAAAAACTGACTATGATAACCAAATTTAGAGACAAAAATTATTAACCAAAAATGAATCCAAAAGAAAATAATCCTTCACAAAACACCACACCGTCTACATACTCAAACATACTAACTTCATTCAAATATCCGGCAACAGACCAAGCTATTGTACTATCTGCCATAGAATTAATTAAAATTCATGATTTTATAGTTGCCATTAGATCACTTGTCTTTCCAAAGAACATAGTTTTTGCCTCGAAAATTGTAAACAACCGCATTTGCATTTATTTATCTTCTAAAAGAATAGTATACCAACTTAATGATTTACATAAACACGTTAAAATCAGCAACGTGCAAGTAGAAGTCTGCAGATTAATAACTCCAGCATTAAGATTAGTCATCTCGAATGTTTGTTCAACCATTCCAAACGAAGTTATAGAAGAAGAACTCAAGAAAATGTGAATTATAGCCATATCAAAAATGACATTTCTTCGAGTGGGTATGTCTGAGAAGGAATATATATCCATGTTCTGAGTTTTCGGCGGCAAATCTACATCAATCCATTAGAAAACGTATTCATAACAGCCTCTTTCAACATTTCTTTTGATTCCATAACATATCGAATATACCTTTCTGTAGACGAATTTAATAAAATTGTTCTAAATGTCGAACAATAGGACACCGAGAAGTTGACTGCATTCATAAAACGGATTCGCCTAGTGGACAAATGGAAACAGGAGTACCTGAAAATCATAATTCAGATAACCAAACCAATATACAGCTAACTGAAACCACCAATAAAACTCCTTCTGAAGTAAACGTTCCCTATAACCCTCCAGCTCCTACGCTATCTATAACTAGCAGCGAGAACCCACCTTTAAATAAAGATAAGGCCAAAAGACAATTGTCAAATTCTCCAGATGTCTCTGATATTTCCACATCACAAGACGTCTTCTCTGTTCCCAAAACATTCAAACCAAAAATATATCTGACCCCTATGAATAAGCACATAAGTCAAAACATGATCAAAACTGGGATATTATGTACTTAACGTTAAAATGTAATTCCCCAGCCTGTGAATAAAAAAATAAGTCCAATATTTTTAAATTTGGAGAATTATGAGCATGTGCATATTCAAACATCTCGAAAATTATAAAACGTAACAGAATAACTAGTGTTATATGGTTTTAATAAATTTTTGCGAATTGGAAACCAGCCGATACGTACAGGTATTTGCTTATTCACCATGCGATTTATCGGACTGGATTCACTTGAAACTTCTATAGTAGGCATTTTATCCATGTTGTAAAATGTAAATGTTATTCTTTGTCATTCTTTTCTCACGTAAGGCATCGTCACTACCTCTTAGATGTTTATGACGCCGTAAGCCATAAAAATATGGAACTAAGTATCTTTGAAATTTAAACGGTTTAGTTTATGTCTATCTATAACAGTTGGAATAATTATATTAAGTTACTTCGTAAATACCTAAATCAGTTTGTTTTTATAATTATTGGAATAATGAACAATACAACAGCGTTTATTTTGAGCCTGTGTAATAATCAAAACAATCAATTTGGTAAGTAACTCTGATACTATTAATATTTTTGTTTATTTGCAATTATAACATTTCAGAAAATGCTAAAATATCATTCTTCATCTTTGTTAGTTTTTTAAGCCGAAATTTTTTATTATGTCATTTGAAATCTTCGTCATGTTTTGTAAATTTTTTTTAAAAAGTTTATTTAAAAATTCTCATAACGTTTCTTTTTAGGAAATATTGATAATGATGAAAAATAATGTATACCTCTACCGTGCTCTTCAGATATAAAGGAAACACCTTTGTCCAGAACCTATTCATGGATTGAAAAGCATAGCCTAGTCCAGATTGAATGTAGCCAGAAAGAGAATGTTTCGTGTCAAAAGGATCTACAAAATATTCAGGTAGTGCATGATTTAGAGCATGATTTAAATGTAGATTTCCAGTTTAATCAGAATGAATTAAATAGAGAAATTTTGCCAGAAAATACTCAATTCCACGTAATGGAAAATTGGTCGGACGTACAGAATAATGGCAATATAACTCATTATTCTGCTGCACAACCAATACAAAATAATGATATTTCGTATCAATCACGGAGCATGCTGGAAGATAATTTTTTAGAAAATACTAAAGAGTTGACAAACCCTGTAACAGATACGAGCGAAAAAACACAAACGACAGTTAATAACAGTTTTGAAAATAGAGTCGAAAATGAAACCGAATTAAATCCTAGTGATAACAATATAGATGATCCGAACTTTACCTGCCATTCAGATTTAAATTGCAGCGTAGAAAGCGATGACGAAACAACAGCAGTTCGAAGGAAAAAGAATATAGACGTTCCTACTCCTTTAGCTAAATGTAGTGGCAATGAAAAAACAAGTCGATCTAGAAAACAGAGAAAACTAGCTAAAGTATTACGAAATACAGGCAAGTCATATATAACAGAAAAGGGAAAAACAATAGCAGCAAGAACAATAAACCCGTTAAACGACTGCCGCCGTAAGTATAAAATAAGGTTTTCTGATGACACAAGACGTTTACTTTTTAATGAATGGAGAATGACAACTTGGAGACCGTAATAGAAGAGCAAATTTTATATCTTTTTTAATTTGCATAGTGGATAAAAAAACTGTTCGAGTACGAAATAATTCTGACAGAGTACGAAAATTTTCATGTAAATATGAAGTTTCTGTTAATCAGAAGCGAGAAAAAATATGCAAGAAATGTTTAATTGCTACGTTTGGTGAAACAAATGCATTCATAAACCAATTTATAGTAAACAGACACTCGTCGATGTCTGCGATAATTATAGACGATCAAAGAGGTCTGAATTTACCGAAAAATAAATGGTCAGAACAAGTTTTAAATGAAGTTGTTGCACATATCCGAAGCTTTCCTGCTCCAAGAGTCATTATTGTAGACAAACAACATCTAAATTAGGGCCAGAATAAAAACAGTCACGTGTCAGCAATGTTTATGAGCGTTTTGAAAAACAAAAGTACAATAGACTATATTGATCACAAGTTTCTTGTAAGTGGTCGTACACATATGAAATGTGATGCAGATCATTCTGTTATTGAAAAGGAGAAGAAGAAAACTACAATGAAAATTATCCATCCGTATGATTGGGTACAACTTATAAGAATGTGTAAACAAAAGAATTCTCTTATAGTAAAAGTAATGGAATCCAACGATTTTCGTAATTTTGCAGCATTATTTAAAACTGATTTGATACAAAAAAAAAGTAACTGAGAGTGGCGAAAAGTTTCTTTGGAAAGATCTGCAGTGGGCACGTTATTCTGCAGATAATTTTACAACTCTGTATTTCAAGTCGTCACTTAATAACGAAGAAGAATTTAAGTCTGTCAACTACAGAAGAAGAGGAAAACAATCAACCCAGCTTCAACCACTAAAGTTGCGTGATGGGCCAGTTCCGATAAGCAAAGAGAAAAAGAAAACCTTATGGAACTTTTGCCTTTCATAGATAAACAATTTTGGTCATTTTATCAAGAGTTGTTGTTAGCTGATGTTCCTGACATCGACCCCGATTTAGTGGAAGTCGATCCTGATGATATTTAGATATTTTTTCTGCTACTTTAATTTATAATAAAATATTTTGATTAAAATGTTGTGTAATTATTTTAGATGTAAGCAAATAAATCACACCTAAATGTGCCTAACACATATAACTATTTAAGATATCTTGAGATACCTCAAATTCACACCTATAGTACAACCGTGAATATACGGATAAGTCATTCAATCTTTTCTAAAACTTAATTTAATGTAACTTGTTATATCTGTATCCAATAATAGTCTCTTGTTGTCGTCAAAAAAGTGCTTTTAAATGTTTAAACGTTATTCTGCGATTTTCCACGGTCCCGCAAACATTGTTTCGACTCTCCTGAAAAATTTACTAAAATTGACTTATGTGCTTATTCACAGGAGCCACATATATATATATATATATATATATATATATATATATATATATATACACTGTTTTTGATGGGTTGGAGTCAATAAAAGGGGCTATTTGTTGACTATTTTTTACTCGAGCTTTCAATTGTGATTACAATTTTTATCAAGAGCTTCTAAAAAATAAAAAATGTCTTACAAAGGTGAACTAGAAATAAAAAATTTTTTGTTAACTCACCAAATAAAATTAGTTTTTTATATAAAACTACTGCCTACATATTAAATACCAAAAATATTAATAAAAAAATGTCTTATTCTAATAAATATTTCTCTGAAAAATTTTTTATGAAGTTTCTTAAGAAAAAAAATTGAATTTGTAAACAAACATAGAATAGCTACAACCAGCCTAAATGTCATAAATACTAACTTAAAAATTTTTATTTTTGACATATTGTCAAAAATAAAATTTTGTTTAAAAAATTCTTCTTTGTTTAGTAACAAAAAAGAAGAAGATTTATTCACCATTGATAGATGCCCGAAAAAATGTAACAAATACATGGAAAATTCAAAATGTGATATTTTACTGACTGCATATATAAATTAAATAGAAATTATATAATTATAAATTTTGCTTAAATTTTGAATTTCTGACCTTTTGTTTAAATTATTATCACTTTTGCTAATACAAACCATTTCCAAAAAAGTTCTTTTAAATTTATTACTTTCATTACATAAAATTTTAATATTATCAAAATCCATAATATGGTCTTTGTCTATTACATGCTCTGCCAAAGCACAAGATGGTTTCTTAATTCTACAATCACTCTTGTGAGAAATAATGCGATTTGAGAGATTTCTTCCAGTTTCACCAATATACTCAGCTTCACACTGAGTACAAATAATGCTGTATACTACATTTGTTTGATCTAATTTGTCTATAGGATATTTAGTTTTGGAATATAAAGATGAAATAGTTTTGATGTTCTTTGTTGCTATTTTTATATTGTCAATAACCTTTAATGTTTGTATTAATTTAGGAGTTAATGATGGTATAAAAGGTAGTGAATGATAATATATGTTTTGGTTGTTGGATACAGTGTTTTGAGATTTAGCAAAAAATGGTGTTAAGTTATTTATATTTAATAAATTAGAAAAAAGCATCCTATGTAGCATATCAGGAGGATAAGAGTTTTTAATTAAAATATTTTTTAACAAATGAAGATCTTCTTGTAGATAGTCTGGATGAGAAAGTTTTAAAACACGTTCCTTTAATCCTGTTATAAGGTTCATTTTCATCTTATTTGGATGATTAGAGTAATAGCTTATAAATCTATTACTACATATGGGTTTTCTGAACCATCTAGTTTTCAACATATTGTCTGTACTTCTTACAATTCTCATGTCAACGAATGGTAGAGAATTATCTACCTCTTCCTCAACTGTAAATTGTATATGTTGATTATGATTGTTGAAAATGTTGACTGTTTCAAGAATTTTGTGTTTAGGAAGTGCCAAAACTAGATCATCTACATATCTTTTGATAAATGGAATGAAAAAAGTGCAATTATTGATACAATCAAGATTGTATCGGTCGGCTTCAGCTTTTGCACTAATTGAATTTTGTGCGAAGCTGTTGAGTTTGGCGGCGATGAATCGATTCTTCATTATTTTTAAGTAGGGCAAAGCGTTGTACCTTGGGACGGTTTTGAAACAAAGATTTTTATTATTACTTGGGCAAACTTTATAATAGTTTTATTAATACTGACTTAAAGTCCATGTTTTAGGGAATTTACTAATGTTTTAAAATATAAAATATGTCAATTAACAAGGGAGTAAAAAAATATTTTCTTCACCCTTGCTAAGTATCCCAAGGTACATTACGGTGTTGTACCTTGGGATACAGGGTGTTGTACCTTAGGACTAAGTAAAGGAGTGAAAGGGAAAAAATCAATAAAGCAAATAAATCTTATGTAATGCATATAAAAATACATAACATTAAAGCTATAAAAACATTATTGGACAATAACAGTCAATTAAGCAAATAAACCTTATGTAATGCTCATAAAAATACAAAGCATTAGAGCAACAAAAAAATTAGTGAACAAAAAAATCAATTTCGGAAATAAATCTTAGGTAATCTTCATAAAAATACAAAATATTAGAGCAACAAAAATTTTTACATAAAGACTATAAAAATACAAAACATTAGAGCAAATCTCTTATAACGGCTACTTTTACCTAATTAGTTCATAGGCATGTCATATGCACTGAAATTCACAGGAAACTTGAGTGATTGCTTCAAACGCTCCGAGGTTCCTGTGGTTGAGGGCGAAGGCAACTTGCATATGATTTCTCCCTCGTCTATTTCATATAAAGTTTTATTTCTTAAGAGAAAATTATTTCTTCCGGTTTTAACAAGATATTGAATTTCATACAAAATGTCTATTTTTTGTACGACTTTTGCTACATAATAAACAGTTTTCTTCTTGCCATCAATTTTAACTAAAACATAATCGTCTTGTTTTATTTCTTCACATTCAATCTTCTCCTGTAAGGCTATATCCATTTCTTCCTCCAAAACTCCTTGTATTAATTCTTGCACGGATATATCACAATCTTCTTCGTCAGACAAAAAAGTCATTTCTTCATCCTCAGAACTGGAGGTCTCTATAATTTTGTCTTTGTTTTTCTTTTTGGGATTATTTTTGTTCTTCTTCCTATCAGAAAACAGTTGTTTAGGAGTGACAAAACTTCTTTTCTTTTTATTTTTGTTATCTTCAATCTCCTTTTTTTCTGGCGTGTTGGTCAGTATTCTGCACCTTCCAGGTTTTCTTCCTCTTACGGTCTTCTTTCTCATCTGGGCTTTTGGAAACGGGCGAATCGTTTCTGGTGTCACGATTTTAGATGTTGATGGGATCTGTAGGTGACAGATAGACGATGATGAAGGCTGGGCTAAAGTTTCACTCGCTTCAAAATGACTGGTAGAATCCAACACAACGTCATTTCTTCGTCGTTGAGTCTTTTTAATGTCTGTAGGCCTACCATTTGTATTTTCCTGAACCAGTTCACGATCAGTTACGTAGGATGAAAGAAACTCGTTGTCAGTAAAAATATTTTTTTCAAATGGAAATATTCCTGTCACCTGAAAACCTTTCTCAATATTTTCTTTTGTAAATGCTTTGTTGTAAGCACTGCCAATTAATCCAGCAACATCATATATCTGGATAGGTTTTCCAGGATTAGATAACATCCAACCACTCATGGTACTGCTGTAGTATGTTTTATACGGGCCAAACACAGTTCGGTCTAACGGCTGAAGCTTGTGTGAGGTATGGGGTGGGAAGGTTAACATCACCACGCCGTTTTCCTTCGCTAAATTTAAAGCTTCAATCGAGATGTGAGATTCATGGTTGTCTAAAATAAGCAAGACAGGTTTGTCTCGAGTAGGTTTCACATGCCTGATGAAGTGCTTCAAGAAATCAACAAATAACACTTCATTGGACCACCCACTTGGATTTGCACCACCAATTGCACCATTTGGGGCCACAATGAGCATATGTTGTTTAAAATTAACACGAGGATAAATGAGCATTGGTGGAACGCTGTTCCCAATAGCATTGACACATGCTATCATCGTTATATTAATTCCTCTTTCCCCTGAAGTGACAGAACCAACCTGTTTTGTTCCTTTTGTACATAGAATTTTAGGAGGCACATGGACTGTTGAATTACCTGTTTTATCAAGATTGTAGATTTCGTTTGCTTGAAACTGATGTCTTTCTATGACTAGCTGTAATTGATCGAAAAATTTGTGCACGTTGTCTTTGTTAAAGCTTGTTGCTCTTGCAAGGCTCGTAGGCTCGGGTTTACGTAAGCTTAGGGTAGGGTGGCGTTTCCTAAAGCCACGTAACCAGAACTCTCCAGCAGATTCTGCGGTAATCCATTCTTTTGGAACTTTGATTTTGTTATTTTCCTGCTCTGCCAAGCCTTTCGCATACTGGAAGGCTAGTTTAAGTGTGTCTTTTTTTGTAAGGCCGTAATGCAGAGCTGCTGATTTTTTAAGATAACTAACTAACATAGCTCTTGTTCGTTTGAAAAAACCTTTTTTACAGCATTTTTTTCACTGTCATACATAAAATTAGGCTGTTCATCATTATGGTTTAATGAAAGGTATTTTTGACAGTGTCTACTCAAAGTCGAATTGCTTAACTCATACCTTCGTGCAGCCTCATTAACGTCAAAAACTGCCACGTCACAAGTGGGGGGGGGGGGGAGTAGTCAGAATAAGACCCTGAACTGAAATAGAACCCCATGTCTCTTGAAAATTGCTCCAAAATTGTTACCGAAACGTCGATGTTTAAATTCTCAAGGCGGAATAATTATTATATTTTACCTTTATAATCAATAATTATCTTGTGTCTTTATAAAAACCTGTAAATATAGTTGACTTTTTACTTATTTTTGTTAATTACTTATGTCACATAATTAAAAAATAGGTTAACAGTCCTTAAAAATATTTTTTACTCCCTGCCAAACTAAAAAACTTTCTCCCTAATGGTGCTCCATGTGTTGTTCCGAAAAAGTCCCAGAACTTTAAACAAGCTTCTATTATCTTATATAATGAAGCTTATCGTGGAGATGTAAAAACTTTTCTTTTTAACAGTAAACTTGGTTTTCAACAAAAGGGACAGGTGTAGCTTTAATATTTTTTTATTAAATAGAAGATTACGAAATATAGAAGAATGTTTTAATAATGTGTTGTCTTCGTAATTAAGATAGTTTAATTTAAAATTAGATATTTAAAATAATATATCCACTATCTAGTTAAGAAATAAATTACAATTTCTATAATAAAAAAAATATATTTAATACAACCCTTTCGTCTTATATTTTCCAAAGTATTATGGGTTTCTCTTCATTTTGTGATTAAGTAGGTCAACTAATTAAAATTATTTGCGAGTATTATTTAACGTAAGCGCTTTTGCCACATTTTGATAGGCGAAAGGAACAATTTTACTAAATCATTTTCGTAAATATCGTTAGACTTCTCGCTTTAAATTTAAATAAATTCGAAAGGCTGGCGAAGTAGAAATACGGAAATAACAGTTATACCGTTCTATTTGCTCTGATTGAAGTTGAAATAGTAACTTAAATGTTCATATGTAGTAGCATTCATGTGTAACCATAAGAAAAAGTTTACACATTGCACGTAAAAAAAAAATATTAACAGTAAAGTGTAGAAATTAAAACAAAAAAATTGACAAAACACACCCGTACAGAGCTGTTGTTATAACAAAGTTAACATTTAAAAAATATTTTGTACTTTAGGGCGCATCTCAAATTAAAGAATTCTAACCGGAAAACGAATGATGTCAAGTTACCGGTATTTTTGTTGAAGTCATATATATATATATATATATATATATATATATATATATATATATATATATATATATATATATTCCCTTTGTAAAGCGTTATGTCGACGACTTGATCCTAGCAACACCACCTGATAAGATTTTAAGCACCTTATCAGTCTTCAATAGCGTTGATCCTCACCTTCAATTTACATGTGAATTGGAGGTTGATAACAGCATACCGTTTTTGGACATGCCAATCATACGCACGCATAGTAACACATTGGGCACTACATGGTACAGGAAAGAAATGGCTAGTAACCGGTTCCTAAACTACCACTCTACACACCCAATGAGATATAAACATAACCTTGTCCAAGCTCTTAGCTTTAGAGTACATACGTTGACCCATACGCGGTACAAGAGGGAATCTTTGGATTTACTCAAATCCATTCTCATTGATAACTCTTACCCCATATCCATCATCAACAGATATCTTTTCTCCAAAAGCTATGGTCATTCTATTTCTGAAGCAACCAACGGTGCAATATTAGCCTCCATATCCAACAACATACAGACGGACAATTCCCTGTTAACACCAAAACCAGTCACAAAATATGCTTCTCTTCCCTATTTCCCACAAATTACGAACAAGCATACTAAACTATTCAAAAACTTACCCGTCAAAATATCCTTAAAGAACACTAAAACCATTGGAAAGTTATTCTCCAAGTCCAAAACTCCGCTAAGCTCGTTAGAGCACACTAATGTTGTCTATCAGATTCCCTGTTCTGAATGCAATTCCTGCTACATTGGTCAGACCAGTCGGTCACTTCTAGGGCGTATAACTTCACATAAAAGCGACATTAGACTTTCCAAACCCTCTTGTGCCCTTGCACAACACGCCATTTCCACCAAACATCACATTGACTTCTCAAACACTAAAATACTGGCGAAACAAAATAACCATCAAAAACGCTCCTTTATTGAAATGTGTGAGATCTTAAAAAACCCTTCTGCAATAAACAAAAGAACCGACATCGACAATTTGAGCCAGGTTTACCACTCTCTTATCTTACGAAATAAATAATACCATAATTCATCATTAAAAATAGCCTTATTTTCCGTTCAAAATTTACACAATCGTCCCATATCTCCAAGTTTCATTAAAACATAAATTACCAAAAAAAAATAAAAATCATATCAAATTTTTCCGTCATACAAATCCACCCGTCCAAGTAATCCTTCAATGACCCCCGTAGAAGTTCATAATTGTCTCAAACCTTGGAATTAGTTGCACATATGGCCCTTAAAATTTTCGGTACCGCGTCACGTCGTTTGCAGAGATTGCAATAAATCAGTGTTTGTTTGTTTTCATTGGAGAACGATCTCTAAATGAAGCCAAATGTACGTTTTAAAATTTTGTTAAATCTTCGTTTCTGCGAATGAGATTATTTTTTGCAAAGTTTTTGTGTTCTTTGTTTCTGGTTTTTTTTTTAAGTTAGTTCTATATTAATGAGTAAACTTAAGTACATATTTATTAACATCTTTAATACTACATATTGAGTTGTAAGTAATAAATTATTATATCTGTATTTCTTATAAACTCTATGTCATCTTTGTATTTTAGAGAACTGATGAAGCTTTAGAAATATAAAGCGAAACGTTTTCTATAAACTTATGAAGTAGTTGACTTCTGTTTTTTATTTGCCAACCTTAATGACCGATTAACCTCTGAATTCACCAGTTGAATAATTTATTTATATAGATATAGATATAGATATATATATATATATATATATATATATATATATATATATATATAATATATATATATATAACAAGCGAGTCTTCTACAGCTGGCGCCGCTTCTCGCATCCTAATTTCTAGCGTTTTCTGTCGAAGCAATCTTCAGTTGTTAGATCTCTGGCGGTCATTGCATCGTTGACATCGTCTCTCCAGGATCCATCTTCTATTTTTTTTGGAAATCTATTTTCCGGCAATAGGTGAAGGTGTCCATACTAATTAAGCCTTTTGGCTTCGATTGTGTCTATTATGTCTAGATCGATTTCCATTTCTCTCCGAATATCTTCGTTTCTCACCCTATCAAGTCTAGTGAGCTGGCAACATCGTCTCCAGTAGTTCATTTTCATGGCCTTAATTTTTGATTTGTTTCTTTGGTTTATTTCCCAAAGTTCGGCGCCATACAGTCCAATACTTTCTATTATTGTTTTATAAATTCTTCCTTTATTTTCTTTTGTTATTTTTTTATTCCATAATAGTCCGTGTAGCTGTCTGGTGGCTGATCTTGCTTGGCCAATCCTGGAATGTATTTGCTACTTCCTGCTTTTGATGTTATTTGGACTCCCAAGTACTTAAAATTGTCTGTTGGTTTTATAGTTCCCATTTCGATTTGTAGGCTTTCTGGTTTTTCTCCTACAACTAAGTACTCAGTTTTTTGTATATTAATTGTGAGGCCCCATTTGGTGTACTCATCTTCCAGTTTTCTAAGCATGTAGCTTATATCACTCTCGTCTTCAGCTAGAATGGCTTGGTCGTCAGCGAAATGTATCGTGTACAATCTATCATCTCCGATTAGGATGCCCATATTGCAGCAATTTCTTCTCCACAGTGAGAGTGCCTCATTTAGATATATTTTGAAGAGTGTAGGTGCTATGCAGCAGCCTTGCTTTAGGCCCTTACTAATAGGAATTTCTCTAGTTAATCTATTTCCAGTTTTAATGTTTGCCGTCATATTTTTGTAGAGCTGTTGTACTGCTTGTATATTTTTTTGCTTATTCCTTGTTTTTCCATTGCTACCCAAAGCATTGAAAGTGGTACACTATCGTATGCCTTTGTCAGATCTATAAAGACTATATGAGTTGAAAGGTTGTGGGCTAATCTTTTCTCGATAACTTGCTTTAGAGAGAATATACTGTCCATGTGTCCATGCAGGATCTGCCTGCACGAAAGCCATTCTGTTCTTCTACATCTGTCATCTCTTTTTCAATTTTATTTTTTATTATTTTTCCATACAGTCTTGAGAGTGAATTTATGACACTTAGCCCCCTATAGTTTGAACAATTCTTTCTATCTCCTTTTTTGTATATGTTGTGTATGTTGTATATTTTGTATATATATATATATATATATATATATATATATATATATATATATATATATAATATATATATATATATATATATATATATATGTAAACATTTTGTATACAAGAGGAGTAACATTAAGACTACCAACTGTCAAAATTGTGAACTTACGTAGGTGTAGGAAGAAGAATATTAGGTAAAATGTCCTTTTTTAGGAACACGATTTATTATGTAATTATGTTGTAAAAAATTCGCCCGGGGTTTAATATTAAATCGGTTAAATTTACTTATTAGTAGTAATATCCCTAGGACATTGATAACAGACGAAATAATTTCATGACAATCGAAAGCTCGTTCCTTGCTAACAGCACCAAGCCGAAGGCTGAGTGCTGTTACCAAGCAACGAGCTTGAGAAATTTGTAATGAAATTATGAGGCATTCATCAATGTCCGAGGGATATTCGGAGGATAATTTTTCGAAAAAAAAAATCATAACCCAACTTAACGAAACATTTATTTATTAAAAGTACAGTTAGTGAAAGTACAATTATTAAAATTTACATTCTCATTGCCGAAACGTGACCTTTTGAAATTTATTTGGATGAAGTTGTAAAACTCGATCGTGTTATCATAGGGATTGAAAATTGCACTGAATGCAATTATCAGTCTAATGTTGACATGACTGGGTGAAATTGTTCCACATGACACAAAATGACGAAATTTGAATGGTTGTTAGAACAGTCGAAAAATTATCATAAAAATAATATTACATTTGATTTACTAAAAATTTTTTATAGTGTCGAAACCAGAAATTTTACTATAGTCATTTCTCAAAGGATAACTATATAATATATCTCTTAAATTCTCATATTTAATTATCGACAATATGAATCATTCTAGTATATTAAAGCCTTATGTCTTTATCCTCGTAAAATATTAATACTTCTTGTTTATCATATAAGTCAATATTTATGTCCATACATCAAATACAAGCGCTCTATTCATGGAAAAGTTTAAGCGAGTTAAAGTTAACTCCAAAACTATCAGCTACATGTATTAGTATGATCGATGAGATACGTAGAAAACATGAGCTCTGAAATTTAATCATATCGGGATATTCAATTGTAAAAATGTATGTATAATCTATCTCTTTTGTAGGCGAAAAGTATACCGTAGTCAAGTGTTGGTAACTTCTAAAAAAAGCTTAGGGGAAGAGTGGCAAGTCAACATTCTCGAAAGTAAAATCGATTTATTTTAAAAAATGTAAAAAGTATCATGAATTAAAAAGCGCCTTAGTACAAACAGAACATTCTTTTTTAATATTTGTTAAGTGAAAAACAAAAACTAAACTCCATTTTAAATGTAAAACAAAAAGGAGTCAAAATGTCATCTTGCCCTATCGTAGAGCGCAAGGCAGCATATACGTGGATTTATACATGAAGTGATCAATTATCAAAACATAATTCATAAACAGAGTTCTTAGCCTTCATTGATATTCCTGCACACTCTGCATAAGTCTACATTTGATACTTTTGGCAACTTAACCAGCCTTCTTGAGATTTGGATAGGCTATAAATCTCATTGCAATAGAGCCATGCGCAATCATCGTCGTCGTCTTCATTAAAGGGCTCTTCACAATCTGCCTTTTTTTCATAGATTTTAACTGCCGCGCTTAGTTCACTTTTTCATAATTTTTCGGTTCTCTTATCTCAAAAATCTTTTTGAGTGTCTTTATCTCCACGTTCTAAGGTACGATCAAACATATTTTTCTTTACTGAGTTTTGCTTATTTCCTCTTACCTCTCTCGTTTTTTTAATATTTTGTTGTTCGCGAAGACTCTGGAGGTATGGACTCGTGGTAATAACATCTTGGTAACTATTGGCCTTTCTTCTTCTGGACTTTCTTGCATTTCTCTGAGGAAGAGGTGAAGTTTGCAACAAAATATTTGTGACGTTAATAGCTGAAGGCTCTACGTGTCTTCATGTGGCTTTGTATTGACTGTTGTAGATGACTGCGGATCTTCTTTATTCAAATGTTCTGCTGCAGAAAACATGCACCCGGATTAAGGGATTTGGTGTTTGCATTATCAGCCTCAAGTGGTACGTCAGTTACTGTGCTGGACAAATACATGTATTTTGGAAATATATCCGGGTTAAAAGTTGAGATTATTGTTGCTTTGAATCCGCTTAAAGGATTCCCCAAACTGACGCGAAACTTTCGCAGCGGAATCGCGGCGAATCGTAAGGCACGGCGACTTATGTTACCGAGAGGGGGCATTTGGGCCTGTAGGACCCATCGCCGGCTCTTCGGGCTTTTTCCTGTCTCCGGAATTGGAACGGGTGTTTACCATCTTGGTTTGTCGCTGGTAAAATGTGTAGATACTGTTACCGTTACAAAGTAACCGTTACAGCGGCAGTACCTGTTACAAGTAACGGTTCCAAGGAACAGTTACAAAATAACAGACCAAAAATGGAAAACAAGACAGGTAAAATAATCTAAATATTCCTTGACTTACGGAAGGAATAACTCAGAAACAATAAAAATACAATGGTATGATAAATGTAATATAAAGAATATGTTTCTAAGTGTTTCTTGACTTACGGAAGAAACAACTGAGAATGAAAAGTAAAATGTACAAGTTCAAAGAATAGAAAATGCAGAAGTATGAGTAAAATACACAAAGTAAAAGAAAACAGAAATGTCCTTAAGTGTTTCTTGACTTACGGAAGAAACAACTTAAGAGATGAATATAAACAAAAGAAGTAAATATAAAACAATATGTGAAAAATATGTCTAAGTGTTTCTTGACTTACGGAAGAAACAACTTAGAGCAGAAAACAACAAGAGAATCAAATATGCAATAGAAGAATATAAATATTTACAAGTGTTTCTTGACTTACGGAAGAAACGTCTTGTAATAGAAGAATAAAAATGCAAAAATAAGAATACAGATATTTACAAGTGTTTCTTGACTTACGGAAGAAACAACTTGTAATAGAAAAATAAGAAAATAAAATGCAGAAAAGATATAGAAATATAGCTAAGTGTTTCTTGACTTACGGAAGAAACGACTTAGCGTGAAAATAAAATAACAGAGACAAGTATATGAAATATCAGAATAAGAATGCAAATATGGAAATACTTCTAAGTGTTCTTTTGACTTACCGAAAAAGAACAACTTAGACACACAATGAAACACAAGTAAAATATCAGAAAATATTTCTAAGAGTTCTTTAACTTACCGGAAAGAACTACTTAGACAAAAATACAAGAAATATAAACAATCAAATAATCAAATAAAATAGCAAATAAATCAGTACATGAACAATAGTAATATTCTAACCTGAAAAGGTCTGAATATACGACAAATGCTAAAATAAAAAGGTACACAGGAAATCAGAAATAAAACAATAGCTCGAGTTGATACAATAAAGCACCGACTAGGTCTAGAGTAGAAGAGGCAAGCTCGACTGACCGATGAAAGAAAATCCACCTGCTTTTATGTGAAACAAATCCTTTGTTTCACAAAGCAAAAGTGGAATTTCCTCCGCATCGAGCCAATCAGAAATTCGGATTTGGCCAAACTTGGAATTTCCAAATATTTAGACCAATCTTCGAATTTTCTGATGCGTTCGGCACGGCTGTCAGCTCCCGACTGACACGCCTCCGAAGACACTTAATGCATGTGTTCAGACAAGTTCGGACGGAAACCGGAACGGTCGCGGCAGAACAGCGTTGACGTTTCATGAAACGCTGCATGCACGGTTTTTTCCGCTGGAGTTATAGCAAGTTATAGTTTCGCGTGAATTATTAAAATGGCTGTTACAGAAAAACTAATTGAAATTGTGAAACAATATCCTATAATTTATGATTTAAGTGACGAAGATTATAAAAATATAAGAAAAAAGGATAAAGTCTGGGATAATATAGGGTCATTATATATTATATATAATGAATTTAATAGTGCTCCGCCTGCGAATGTTCCGCAACGGTTTCGCGTCGCAAAAGTTTCGCGTCGGTGTGGGGAATCCTTAAAGCTATCGTTGGTATTGCAGTTTTGTTGTAGGTGGAAGAAAAAAGCAACGCGACCTGGTAAAGAATGATGACATGACTTGGATTTTCCTTAAACCATTGAGTTGCTGCTGCATACTAGTACTTACTTAGTGGCCCGAAAAAGTACACATCGAAAGGTTGGAGACGATGTGTGCAATGTAAAAGCAAGCAAAATAGCACCACTGAATTATATTTTGCAAGTTCCAATGCTTCTAAATTTTTATGGCTAACATGTCCGACTAAAATTAGCAGGGCTTTGTGTTTGGTGTTTGGTCGAATATGTTAAATAAAGTGTTCCATCCATTTAAAAACTAGTTCCCCGGTAATGTAACCTGATTCATTGTACAAACATTAAGTCCCAAGGGGCGCTTCATTGTATTATGTTGGATTAAATTTTTTCCGAGGAAAAATTATAGCAGGTGGAATAAAGTTCCCCCTGAACTCATGCACGCTACTACAGTTGAATGTACTCCCCTTTCTTCGCTGATGATAGCACCCACTTGTTTCTTTCCTTTTAGCGCAAAAATTTTAGTAGTATTTTGTACAGAGTTAACCCTGACTCGTCCATGTTAAAAATCATACTTTTGTCGATTTCTTCATTATTTATTACGTTACCTACATTTTTAAAAAACGTCTTTACTTGTGGTTTGTTAAAACTTTCAGCGCGTGCCATTGATGTTGCCTCTGGTTGATGTAAAGATATATTGGGATGCCTTAGTCGAAAAGAGCGTAGCCAACCTCTGCCTCCAATGTTCTGTATCTGTAGAGTAGGGAGGGCGGGTTAGGTTTTCACAGCACTTGGGCCACAATTGACCCATTGTGCATCCTCCCAGGGAGCTGTCACCCTTAGCTCATTGTCCATCCTGCCATTTCTAGGAAGGTGGACAAGTCGCCAGGAGACATCTCACTTATGTGGGCAGGTGTAGGCCAGGGCACGCCGAACGCGTACTCTGCACGTACTATACGCGTACTATATACAATTTGTTTATACTGATATCTTAAAATTTTATTCCGATGGATTTTTTATTTATTTTTCTTTGGTTGGGAAAGAAGAAACATGACAATATATATATATATATATATATATATATATATATATATATATATATATATATATATATATATTATATATATATATATATATATATATATATATATATATATATCAAAACTGGTAGGACTATTGACCGAAACGTAAATAAAAATTTATTGTTTTGGAGTATCAGGTATGCGGGCTGTTATTAAAAAAAAAGCTCTTTTTTCTTTTATTATTCTATATTTCGCTGATTTTTGTCAGCTTCTTCAGGAGATAAAGATTAAGAGTTAAAATATTTAAAAATGTTGAATATACATAATATATTCAAAACAGTACTTCACAGTACTTGTCAACATAAGTACATTTTCAACAGTACTTTTTTTTTAATAACAGACCGCATACCTGATACTCCAAAACAATAATATATATATATATATATATATATATATATATATATATATATATATATATATATATATATATACAGATTGAACGAAATAAATTCGGAACATAGGAATATAATGTATTTCGGCTAAATTCTGCTGTAGGTGGTTGGCCAACAAAAGATTGTCAAATAATTATATTATAAAAAATCACATACTTCAGCGGGCTGCTGGATTCTGAACTCATAAAAATTGAAAGCTACACATAAATCTACGATTTTATTATGCTGTCAAACCAGTTATAGTCCAGGAAATGTATCATTACGCCTCGCAATTTTTTCGTGCGGCGTGGATTGACTTGAAGTTTAACAGAAGGTAGGTAATAGCCTAACGATCAAAATCTATATCGACCCAAAGTGCGCCAAAGCCTAGGGGGTGGTTGCCACCCCATCTCCGGGGTGAAATTTTTTTTACGTTTTAACTACAGGTTTCGATTATAAAAGTGATTCTAAACAAAAAATGTGCTATACATTTTTTTTATAAAATGATATTTTTCAAGTTATTCGCTATTGAAAGTAACAACTTTTAGACGAAAAAATCCACGTTTTTAATCGATTTTTCGCGAATAATTCGAGAATGGCGCATTTTATCAAAAAAATTGTAGAAAACAAATTTGTAGCTTTTAAAAAGACAAATACAATTACAAATACAATATCAATGTTCAGCGGTTTTCTTCAAATGCCAAATTTAAAAGACTCAAAGTCAAATATCGGGAAAATGATGCATTTTTGGAAAAAAAACTCACAAAACCTTTTTTAAAGAGCATAAATAGACCTATCATAAAAAAATAAGGTCAATACCTCATTTTTTACGAAAAAATCGAGGAAAACAACACCCTAACCACCCCCATAATTAAAATCGATCTTCACCCTTCTGCAATTCCCTTTGTAAATGCCCGAAATAAATAAATGCCGAAAACACTGAATATATGAAAAAAATAAAAATTACCAAATTGTAGCTTTTTTAATGACTAAAATTATTTATTTTTTATTTATTTAAAAGTATTTATTTAGATTTGTTGTACAATGAATATTTGGCGAGATATAGCCGTTTAAAGCATCGATTTACGATCAAGCACCATCTTTCTCGAGCCCTTTAAACTCACCCTATTTAAAAACCAAGGGTTCCAAAAAGATTTAATTCGCAGATTCTTGTAGATATTAAAAACCTCTACAAATCATTTTTGAAGAAACACTCTATCATTAAAAATTAAAGGAAATACGTTAAAAAAACCAGTTATTTTTTTTCCGGAAAATTTCATTAGTATAGTACAGTACATTTCGGAGCATAATAATTTACAAAACCGGTATATTAGCTGGTGGGGCGTTATACATTCGAAATTTTAAGCGTTCTTATTTTGAAATCCCATACAACAGAATAAAACATCTGCTCATATGTCTATGGTTTGGCAATGAAAATATCAAAGCAACAGATTGGGGATGGTATTCCAAAGATGGTTTGTTATTACCCGTACGCATGAACAAACAACCTGCATCCGATAAATTTTTGAAAATTATTTTTTGCCAATGCAAAAAAGGATGCGGCGTTTCATATGGGTGCAGAAAAGTTGGTTTATACTGTAACTCTACTTGTTCTGGGTGCTCAGGTGAAGGGTGCAATAACAGTCCACCAATAATTGAAGAAGATGAGGATGACATAGATCACGATGAAGATGTAATTGATGACGAATAAAATTAATATTATAATTGTTTTACCTATAAATGTAAATATTTTCAACTATTTATGTAAATGTATAAGAATATATGGTGCCTTTTTATGTTGATAATTTTTTTTGTATTTAATTCTACTTTTTTCAATTTATATCTTATAAATTAGTTTATAAAAACTGCAATGTTGTAAAGGGTGATTTTCAACAGTTGAAAAGTTGCAAAATTTTGGCAAAAAATTGTTTTCACCTATAGCACTCATAACAATTGATTTTTAAGGGTTGAAAATGTATGAATTTGTATTTTAAAGTATAAAAAACTCACTATTTAACTAATCCAAACCAAATTTCACTCATCTTAAGATTTGTAATATTATTTTACAATTTTTGAAAATTAGGGGTAGCTTTCACCCCTAAGAACAATCAGGGTTCATCGGCATGACATAAACTATAAAGCAGAGGGTGAGTTGAGCTTAATTCCAAATTTTTATGCAAATTGTTCCAAGGTGAAATCATTTTCTTCGCATTACTAATTTTTTTATATTAATCTCTAATAAGGGTCACTTTTTAAGGGTTGAAATATGATGGAACTTTATTCAAAAGCACGAAACTATCATTATTTAATTAATTAAAACCAAATTTTACCCATATTCAGGTTTAATATGTTATTTTATAATTTTTGACAATTAGGGGTAGTTTTCACCTCTAAGAACAATCAGAGTTCGTCGACATGACATAAACCATAAAGCAGCGGGTGAATTGAGCTTAAATCCAAATTTTTATCCAAATCGATCCAAGGCGAAATCATTTTTTTAGAATTAGTAATTTTTTACAATAATCTCTAACAAGGGTTGCTTTTTAAGGGTTGAAATATAATGGAACTCCATTCAAAAGTATAAAATAATCATTATTTAACTAATTCAAACCAAATCTTACCCATATTCAGGTTTAATATGTTATTTTATAATTTTTGACAATTAGGGGTAGTTTTCACCCCTAAAACCCTTCAGCGCACTTCGGTTCGATATAGATTTTGATTCTTGGGCTATTACCTACCTTCTGCTAAAATTTTTAACTTTTTTCGAGCTTCATTTCCTGAACTATTATCGCCTCCTTAGACAAACCCGTCTTACGCAAACAACTTTGTTGCGAGACAGATAGTTGAACGATATTTTATACAATGTCTATACCCAGGTATGGATTTATGTTTGTCCAAGTTTTATATTAGTCCACTATTTCAAATGCAGTTCAAACAGACATGTATTAAATTGTATGTTCCGTTTTAATTTGGTTCAATCTGTATATATACATATATAATATAATATGTATTAATTTATGTGATATGTTTTGTATTATTTATTAAACGTTAATAGTTATTTTAGGCTTTTGTTTTTCAAAGTAATCAAAATAATAGTCAAAGTTTGGCCGAGAACTGTTAATTTTGAAATCCGTCAGTGTCATGTCTAATTGGCAAATCCTTTACGTGTTTAGTTCATACGCTGGTGGTTGTGAGTTCGAATCCCAATTATGAATTTCCTTTTTTATTTTTGAAATATTTAAAAATCTCACGTTAATCTTATTAAATATATGTTTGTTATTGTTTTTTGTTTTTTATCTTCGTAAAGTAAGTTATGCATGTTGGCAGTTTTAAATACTTATGAACATTGAAATTTAATTTATATATTCAATTATGTTGCAGTATATTTATTGTATTTTAATTTTTATATAAATAACAAAATAAACAATGAATTTTACTGCAGAGTATGTGTAAAAAAATTGTGCATTCAACTTCTTTTATACATATATGAAAATAAAAATATATATTTTCATTAAAATATTGATACAATCCCTCATTTACTATGCTGTTTCTTACCTACAGCATTACATGTGTAATGATTTTGTAATTAGTAAACCTAGAAACCATAATTAGTACAAATTAGTATAGCAGATTTCATATTACTGCGTTTTAAAGCGTTTTTCACTCTCGTGTAAAATTAGCAAGATGTCACTTATGATTTATTAGCAAAAATTGCTTAACGGGTTTAAATCAGAAAAGGTTAAAAATATTTACTTAGTTTACCTGTAGAGATTTGGTAACCAAATAATTGTATAATTCGCTTTCAAACTTGAAAAGTTTTTGAACTCAGATGTTCCACAAATACTTTTCAGCTTTAACTGGATTATTTGAGTAAATACTGAAATTTACCTCTAACGCGGTTGTCCTTTGAACAACAGCGAGTTTGGTAGATTAAACCGTTAGATTGGACACGACACATATCTTTCAGCATCTAAAGTGCCATAAGCCACAAACAAGCAATTTACGCTGCAGGCGGTTTGTTAATACCGATCGATAGGTCGGTGGTTTGTTTCTTTTATTTTTATGATTGGGTCTCGTAACAATACGTACGGGACTTAAAAAGAAAGGAAAACAATAGAGACACAAAGAACTAATGAACTAATTTTTTCCTAGTTTAAATCGACAATATAATTTAAAGATTGGATATTAGTACAAAATATATTATACAGTAAGTATTATGGACGGAAACTTTAGTTTATTTTATTCAAGGTGTAAATAATTATACTTGAGAATCAAATTCGTAGGCAGTAAATTCTCCGAACTCTTAATACGATAATACGACAACATCCTTGCTAGTTTGTGATGATATATTATAACAAATTTCTTATTTTTCTTCACTTTGAGAAGCTACTGTAACCAATACTAGCTAGATCACTTGGACAAGGTCCCTGATGTTATAAGATCGGTAAAATGGTGTGAAGAAGTTGGAAACCAAATTAAAATGAAAGTTGAAACTGAATGCAGTTCGGCTAGCTGGGTATGCTTGAGACTGGCCAGTTGATACTCAAGGTAGGGTTAGGCCTATTTGCATGCCCTGCGAAAACTTAGGTTTTATTACGAGTATTATTACGAGTGTAATAATACTTCGCCACATTTAAATGTCTCCGTCCTGCATCTAATTAAAAGAAAAGTACTCAACATTGATGCGAATAGTTGGAACACTGCAGTCTCACATATCATGAAAGCTGATAATTCATATTTTCCTACACATAATATACAAAATATTATCATCTAATTAAGAGACGACAGTGATAGTGACACAGATTTGATATAATATCTATGTGATGTAATATTTATACTCGTTTTGTGTGTGTGTGTATGTGTGTGTGTGTGTGTGTGTGTGTGTGGGTGTGTGGGTGTGTGTGTTTTGTGTTTTTTTGGCACTGGTTTTCACAATCAACTGGCCAGTCACATTCATAATGATTTTTTTAGACTACAACTTATCACTAACTCAGAGGAGTAATGTGTAGTGTCTGTGTTGAGTAAATATCTTGTTACTTTAGTAAAGTCGACTTCATTGTCTTTACAAAGAGACGCTAATTGTATCCGAACGTCTGCGGTCCCTCCGGTGAATACCGATTTACTCATTTTAAAAGGTTCATATCAAAGGTTTATGTTAACTTGTTATGTGTAAGTTTTCCGTTTCATGTCTGAAAAAGTTGGCAAGAAATGGGAAGTTTCATTATTAATTTCATGAAAAAAAAATTATTCTTCAATAAAGGTTATGCATCACATAGGAATCATTAATCAATAATCTTATAAAATATTAAGTGGTAGATAGGAAAAATCAAAATTATTAATTAATACCAAAGAGGAAAGTGATTTTAAAATTAGATATGCAAGAAAATGTAATTTTAAAATGTTTGTAGGTATTAAAAATTATGTCCAAGTTTAGATTAATGGCCCTCTAATAATTAAATATTACATTTAAAGTAAAAAGTAAATAAAAAAAGACTTTTGCATTTGTTGATGTATTATGAATAAGGTAAATTAGAAATGAAATTAAAAATTAATGCACCTACTGCCACATCATTAAAAGACTATGAATCTAAATTTAAAATGACATTTTATTCTGTACCTAAATTTAAAAGCCCTTCACTTTTAAGCATAAATCAATATTTTTGATTTTCGCTGTATACCACTTAAAATTTGATAAATTTGATTATTGATTATAGATTTCTATGCAAAGTAGAATTTTTATGAAAAACATTTTTTTTCATGAAATGAATAATAAAGAAATTTCCCATTTGTTTCCAACTTTTTCAGACACACTTAGATACCTTACTAACAATATAAAAAAACTTCTTCCCTTACATGGAATATAAAATATGATCATATACAGCTATATGTGAATATAACTACATTAATTAATTTTCATTTTCACTTCACTATTTTATTATTTCACTGTAACATAACAAAAATTGAATATTACTTTCAAAATTTGGTTATATTTAATAAAGAATCGACACAGAAAAATATAATAATTAATTAATTCTAATACTCCATCAGTTTATGTATTTTTTCTCTTAATTATATAGATATTTATTTAAATTAAATATGTAATGTAAATGCTAAATAAAATATAAAATTCTTTAAGCCGGTCCTTTTTACTATTTACCTGAAGAGGCAAATCTCTTTATAGTTTCGCCTTTATCAGCGGGATACTTTTAAATCCTGCATAAGTAAATTCTTATAATTGTGAACCAACTTTACCTTTTCTATTGTAAGTAAAGCAGCTAATTGTAGATCTATTGTGTAACTAACTGTTGATAAATTAACGATTAACGAAATACGTTACGATAAATTAAATGACCACCATATACAGCAAACAAAACTTATGACTAGTTAAATAATAAACTAATAAAACACCAAATACATTTTTAAACTTTTTAAACTTTTTAAACTTTTTAAACTTTTTAAACAAAAAATTGTAGGTCGCAATTTCCAGAGAGAGTATTGAAGGAAATTTACATAAAAATATAAAGGTGTGCAGCAGAGTATATTGAATATTTTATTCGGTATACAACATACTCAAGCAAATTTCCAAAGCTATTACCCTTATTTAAATTGAAACCAGACGCCCTAGGTCACCCTTAGGAAAAAAGTGATGTAATCTAAGATAAGGCCCTTTATGTAGTGGTTTCGGTGAAGCTAAAGCGGTCAGATACGAGCAACGTCAACAAACAATTTCCAACTTACCAAAGTAACTCAAAATACACTTTATAGAGACTTTAAAGGGAGCAGTTTCGGTATAATAAAAACACACATTTTAAAACTTTAGTTATTGATATTTTAATAACTATTAATAATAAATTTAAAATAATTGTTCTATTATATACTGAGTATCTTAAGTAAGTACTAATTTTTTCGAAAGTCCAGTAAAAGTAACCGGACACAAAGTTTATTTTTAGTATAATAAAAACTATTTGAACAACAATAATTTTATTCATCATCAATTAGCCTATGTTTGTCCACTGCTGAACGTAGGCCTCCCGTAAATTTTTCCACCTATTTCTGTCTTGAGCTTTCTGCATCCAGTTTGTGGTAATGCGCTTGATATCATCCATCCATCTAGTCGGTGGTCGTCCTCTGCTTCGATATGTATCTTTACCTTGGTCGTCATTCCAGAATCTTTTTGGTCCATCTGTCATCCGTTGATCTGGTAACACGTTCGGCCCAAGCCCATTTAGCCCATTTAGCCCTAAGAACCGGAAAACGCACTTGTTAAAAACCTTTCTTTTTAAACAAACTGGGATACTAGACTTGAAAATGTTATTTAATCTACCAAAGGCAGCCCATGTGAGACCTATCCTTCTTTGTATTTCAGTTGTCTGATTATCTCGGCCTAGGTGAATCTCATGCCCTAAATATTGTTAAGATATTACTTTGTCGATGCTATGGCTCTCAACCGCTGACTACAAGGTTGGTCATAAATGTTGTTTTTGAGGTGTTAATTTTAAGACCAATTATTTTTGACACTTTACAGAGCTTGTGCAGCATTTTTGTAGCTTTATCAACTCTATCAGATATTAAAACGATGTCATCGGCAAATGTTAGGTAGTTCAGATCTTCACCATTTATATTAATTCCCATATTATCCTCTCGTTCATTTTACTTGGACATATATTTAAGAACAGCTGTAAACAATTTAGGGTAGATAGTATCACCCTGTCTAATTCAATGTTCTATTTCGAAACTTCTTGGTATCTTCATGAAGGCAGACACAAGCTGTACCAGTTGCAGCAAAGAAGTTGAAGACATAAGAGTATTAAGAGAACCGGAGTGAGGAACTGACCACTATATGGTAAAATCAAAATGTTACCTACAGTATCGACCTCGGCTACTACATCAAAATGACAACCAACTAGCTCAATCAAAACCCCTGGAATCGAATCTACCTAAATACAATATTGATGCACTGCAAAACGACTCGACATCATTCTTATATAAGCTGCGACTCAGCCAAAAATTGGCAAACCTGATCTACTCCTCAGCCCAGACTACCTATAAAGAGATAATCAATAAAATCAATGAAACAGCTTACGAAGCGCTCGGCAAAATCCAAAAGAACAAAAAGAATTCTCCATTGTGATGGACAAATGACATCGCCAATGCAGTACACAACAAAAAACAAGCATATCAAAAGTGGCTGCAAACATATAATCCAGATGATAGACGAACATATGCAAGATCAAACAGAGAAGTAAAAAATTTAGTAACTAAGGCAAAAAATATTTCCTGGGAAAGTAAATGCAAAGAACTCAACAAATATATAGGGTCAACAAGATCAAGAGAAGCATGGAAAACGGTAAAAAATCTAAGAACAAACAGAAAAGAAACGGGTAGAATAGACTTAATAGAAGAAAAATCTTGGATCGAACACTACTCACAACTTTTGACTGAAACAAGACCTCAATTCACGAACATCAGTACAACAACATATGAACTGGAATTCAGTGAAGACGATGAAATAACAGTACAAGAAGTCGAGAATGCAATACGAACTCTAAAAAATCGGAAGTAATGCGGACCACAAGTTATACTAAATGAATTATTAAAACATAGCCCACAAGTATTATGGGAATTACTGGCGTATGTCTTCACCTTATTCTATAATGGACACGACTTACCACCGGAGTGGACAAAAGCACATATTACCAACATCTACAAAAAAGGAGATAGAAAGAATTGTTTAAACTACAGGGGACTAAGTGTCATAAATTCACTCTCAAGACTGTATGGAAAAATAATAAAAAATAAAATTGAAAAAGAGATGATAGATTTAGAAGAACAGAATGGCTTTCGTGCAGGCAGGTCCTGCATGGACAGTATATTCTCTCTAAAGCAAGTTATCGAGAAAAGATTAGCCCACAACCTTTCAACTCATATAGTCTTTATAGATCTGACAAAGGCATACGATAGTGTACCACTTTCAATGCTTTGGGTAGCAATGGAAAAACAAGGAATAAGCAAAAAAAATATACAAGCAGTACAACAGCTCTACAAAAATATGACGGCAAACATTAAAACTGGAAATAGATTAACTAGAGAAATTCCTATTAGTAAGAGCCTAAAGCAAGGCTGCTGCATAGCACCTACACTCTTCAAAATATATCTAAATGAGGCACTCTCACTGTGTAGAAGAAAGTGCTGCAATATGGGCATCCCAATCGGAGATGATAGATTGTACACGATACACTTCGCTGACGACCAAGCCATTCTAGCTGAAGACGAGAGTGATATAAGCTACATGCTTAGAAAACTGGAAGATGAGTACAACAAATGGGCCTCACAATTAATATACAAAAAACTGAGTACTTAGTTGTAGGAGAAAAACCAGAAAGCCTACAAATCGAAATGGGAACTATAAAACCATCAGACAATTTTAAGTACTTGGGAATCCAAATAACATCAAAAGCAGGAAGTAGCGAAGAAATACATTCCAGGATTGGCCAAGCAAGATCAGCCACCAGACAGCTACACGGACTATTATGGAATAAAAAAATAACAAAAGAGAATAAAAGAAGAATTTATAAAACAATAATAAAAGTATTGGACTGTACGGCGCCGAACTCTGGGAAATAAACCAAAGAAACAAATTAAAAATTAAGGCCATGGAAATGAACTACTGGAGACGATGTTGCCAGCTCACTACACTTGATAGGGTAAGAAACGAAGATATTCGGAGAGAAATGGAAATCGATCTAGACATAATAGACACAATCGAAGCCAAACGACTTAACTGGTATGGACACCTTCAGAGAATGCCGGAAAACAGATGGCCAAAAAAATAGAAGAATGGACTCCGCCAACTAGAAGAAAACGAGGTAGACCAAGACGATGCAAGTCGAGACGATGTCGACGATGCAATGACCGCCAGAGATCTAACAACTGAAGATTGCTTCGACAGAAAACGCTGGAAATTAGGATGCGAGAAGCGGCGCCAGCTGTAGAAGACTCGCTTGTTATATAATATATATATATATATATATATATATATATATATATATATAGATATATATAATATATATATAATATATATATATATATATATATATATATATATATATATATATAGATATATATATATATATAATATATATATATAATATAGATATATATATATATATATATATATATATATATATATATATATATATAGTGTTGCACACGACGAAATTTAAATAGTTTGATTGTCACAAAAACTGGGAGCTTAATAACTTTGTCGATAAACACGTCTACCCGATATCAATGAATAGCTTTGACTAAGTATTTAGGATAGCATAACATGAAAAACTGTAGACAATACGACTTCGAACAGTTCACCACAACCACCAAAACAAATACTATTTTGCTATTGTTATCAATAACATTCATTTATAAGGGCGGCAACCAAAAACGAGTATTCTCTATATTAAAAAATACAATTATTATCAGACATGATTCACTTTTCAAAAAATATAATACAAAGCAGATATTTACAAGCATAAAAAAATGCCGACTAAAGTCTTTTTATTATTTACAGTCCTATTTCTACTGTGTGCTCCAATTAATTTTTTGTGGATTCCACGTTTTAATGTATACGACTAGGAGATTTTTTATCGCGATCCCCTTTCAGGATTGTCGAGCTTATTTAAAATGGATATGCAGTCGGTAAAATATATTTTCAATTTTCTAAATCTGTTTCCCTTTCTGTATGGATTTCACTCTCCGGCTCAAAAAATATTACGTCGAACTGCGAATGTTATGAAAATGGCAATTTAGTAGATGGTGCCATAAAAAGGTAACAAGCCCTTTCTTGAGTTCGTTATATAAGAATATGCGAGACTAGATTTAACACAACTTAAATATACAAGATGACAATTTACATAATTTTACTTTTACTTAAAAAGCACAGTTATATTAAACGATCAATAGTACAGATTAAAATACATCTTAAATGTATTATTATGTCATAACGAACTCACTCCATAACAATATTATACGCCGTCCATTTATGAGCTCTTCTGATTCCGATTTTTGCTCGGTCTTTCGATCGGTCCGCGGTTTATTTTCTTTCTTTTCTGTCACAAGATTTTATCCTATCATTTCGCTGATTTTATAATTGAGTTCAATTTCTTCCTAGTTTTTTACTCTTTTCCTTGAGATCGGAATATTCATCTTTTTATTCTCGTTCTTAATAAAAATACTAACCTTCTACAAGGTCCCGAATGTGTTTGTTTTCAGTTTATTATGATTTTTTGTTGGATTGGCTTCCTAATTGCTTTGGACACGATCAAATCATTTTAACCTGTGTGCTTTTATTTAGCAAATGATAATTCTTAAATCGTCTCAGTTTTAATTTGGTTGTTGTAAACTTTTTGAGAATCAGTCCGTTTTATTACATGTGCTTATCTTTTTTTAGTTATATCTCCAATTGTTTTATTTGTGATGTCCACGACTTTGTACGCTTGAGTACTGCTAAGCCTTTAAATGTTTCTAAATTTTGGAAATCGTGTTGTTTAATATTTATAAAACATCCGTTATATCTATTTTTGAGACTAGTACATGCACTACTATTTGTTCTTTTATCTTAAGCGTTTTAATTTTTGCGATTGTGTGACTAGCTGGCTAATTTCTATTTCCTTGTTTGTTCTGTCTAGTACTATATTTAAAACTATCGTAGTCAGAGTGTTTTCTAGTCACATCATCTATAGAACTCTACATCATATTCGTAGTTTACATCCTTTATTATGACCTCCCCTACAGAGTAGTCCATTGTATTTATTTTCATTATTCTGTAAAGTATTGGTGAAAATCCAGTAGGTGCACATTTAAAACTCATAAATCCGTCACATAAGTTCTTTTCAGATTTCAATTAGCTCACTTTTTATTAAGTCTGAACCTACTGTTTGTTCCATTTAGCCGTATTCAGTACTTTACCATTTTAGTAAATTCATAATTTTTACGACTTGGTCATTTCCATCCTTTATATTCAGAGGGCTCTCTCTCATTTGCTTTGATTTATATAACTATGGACTTGTCAGATCGAATAGCTTTTAATCTTTAGTAAAACTGTTACTTTCTCTCGTTGCACTATTTCTTTACGGCATCAAATAGTTTTTTCCACAAGGAATCTACGTTCCTGTAGTTGGCTGTATACCATATATTAAAAATTTATTAAAAATCCTTTGTAAAAGGTATATATTAAGAACCCAAACGGGCTAAGTTAATTAGACAAAACGTTTTCGGAATCCATATTCCATCATCAGTGTCCTAGAAAATATTTAATACAGGTATTAAAAATTTGTAATACCTGTATTAAATATGGTTTAAATAAATTATGG
Organism: Diabrotica balteata; assembly: GCA_918026665.1. NCBI lineage: Eukaryota > Metazoa > Arthropoda > Insecta > Coleoptera > Chrysomelidae > Diabrotica > Diabrotica balteata. The sequence goes on along the minus strand of OU898280.1, from coordinate 74,222,262 downwards.
TTAATACAAATACACTTTGTATTAACCATAAAAGATTAATACAAAGTGTGATTAATAGTTACTAAGAGTACATAAATGTAGCCACTAAATATATGGGTAAAAACCCATTAACAAATAATTGATTACATTCAGTTTACAAAATTTCTTATAATGATTTAAGATGTTGAAGTTACCGTTGGATTAGGTAACATGGCAAAATATGACTCCACGTTGAAGTTGCTAATCTTGAGACGGTGTGTTTACGAAGACTGCAGGAGCAACTGAATGGCAATGACATTAATGACAATTTTGTTAAGTTATGACAGAAGTTGTAACAGAGCAGTCAATATAACTGTTTGTGTCTACTTAAAACAAAAGTCAACGTTATTTCACAGTTTTAAATAACGTTGGCTTTTGTTCAAAGTCGAGAGGAAAGAAATATAGCAATCAATGATAAGAGAGGTGAGTTAAAACCAAAAGCAAATATCACTGTGATATCTGTATAAACAATAAATAAATGATGAAATATTATATTGGTACAATACCAAAATTAGGTCAAACAACATATTTATTTAAAATTGTATCGACTCTTACCATTACAGGTTTTAAAGGATAAAGTGGTCTTACATCTTTCAGAAGATGATTTTACAATCTGAATTCTAAATCCAACAGGCGAACATATACCATAAAAAAGCAAAGGTCATGTAACCTTCTGGCTAAGGTCTAGTGTTAGGGTTTTCAGATCGCGCAAGCGCTCCTAACATAACTTAACGACTACTTTCGTAGCCGGGACCGACAGCTTAGCGTGCCCTCCGAAGGACGGTGGCAGCTCGGTTAAATTAGAAATTTTAAATTTTTTGTCGGTGCCGATATTTGAACTTGGGCCCTCCAGCTTGTTAAGCCAGTAACATAGCCACTAAGCTACAAGCTGTCACAACATATACCATAGAAAGGCAGCTTCGGCAGGACTTAATGTTACGATATATAATCTAGCTTTGATATAACATCCAGAATTTATCATATATATATATATATATATATATATATATATATATATATATATATATATATATATATATATAATATATATATATATATATATATATATATATTATATATATATATATATATATATATATAAGAGTAAGAAAAAAGAAGTACTTGTGACTCGTTTGGAAAAAATATAACACTGTTTTTGATGGGTTGGAGTCAATAAAAGGGGCTATTTGTTGACTATTTTTTACTCGAGCTTTCAATTGTGATTACAATTTTTATCAAGAGCTTCTAAAAAATACAAAATGTCTTACAAAGTTGAACTAGAAATGAAAAATTTTTTGTTAACTCACCAAATAAAATTAGTTTTTTATATAAAACTACTGCTTACATAATAAGTACAAAAAATATTAATAAAAAATGTCTTATTCTAACAAATGTTTCCCTAAAAAATTTTTATGAAGTTTCTTAAGAAAAAAAAATTGAAATTATAAACAAATATAGAATAGCTACAACCAGCCTAAAATGTCATAAATACTAACTTAAAAATTTTTATTTTTGACATATTGTCAAAAATAAAATTTTGTTTAAAAAATTCTTCTTTGTTTAGTAACAAAAAAGAAGAAGATTTATTCACCATTGATAGATGCCCGGAAAAATGTAACAAATACATGGAAAATTCAAAATGTGATATTTTACTGACTGCATAAATTAAATAGAAATTATATAATTATAAATTTTGCTTAAATTTTGAATTTCTGACCTTTTGTTTAAATTATTATCACTTTTGCTAATACAAACCATTTCCAAAAAAGTTCTTTTAAATTTATTACTTTCATTACATAAAATTTTAATATTATCAAAATCCATAATATGGTCTTTGTCTATTACATGCTCTGCCAAAGCACAAGATGGTTTCTTAATTCTACAATCACTCTTGTGAGAAATAATGCGATTTTCTTATATTATTGAGAAATAATTTTGGCACTTCCTAAACACAAAATTCTTGAAACAGTCAACATTTTCAACAATCATAATCAACATATACAATTTACAGTTGAGGAAGAGGTAGATAATTCTCTACCATTCCTTGACATGAGAATTGTAAGAAATACAGACAATATGTTGAAAACTAGATGGTTCAGAAAACCCATATGTAGTAATAGATTTATAAGCTATTACTCTAATCATCCAAATAAAATGAAAATGAACCTTATAACAGGATTAAAGGAACGTGTTTTAAAACTTTCTCATCCAGACTACCTACAAGAAGATCTTCATTTGTTAAAAAATATTTTAATTGAAAACTCTTATCCTCCTGATATGCTACATAGGATGCTTTTTTCTAATTTATTAAATATAAATAACTTAACACCATTTTTTGCTAAATCTCAAAACACTGTATCCAACAATCAAAACATTTATTATCATTCACTACCTTTTATACCATCATTAACTCCTAAATTAATACAAACATTAAAGGTTATTGACAATATAAAAATAGCAACAAAGAACATCAAAACTATTTCATCTTTATATTCCAAAACTAAATATCCTATAGACAAATTAGATCAAACAAATGTAGTATACAGCATTGTTTGTACTCAGTGTGAAGCTGAGTATATTGGTGAGACTGGAAGAAATCTCTCTAATCGCATTATTTATCACAAGAGTGATTGTAGAATTAAGAAACCATCTTGTGCTTTGGCAGAGCATGTAATAGACAAAGACCATATTATGGATTTTGATAATATTAAAATTTTATGTAATGAAAGTAATAAATTTAAAAGAACTTTTTTGGAAATGGTTTGTATTAGCAAAAGTGATAATAATTTAAACAAAAGGTCAGAAATTCAAAATTTAAGCAAAATTTATAATTATATAATTTCTATTTAATTTATGCAGTCAGTAAAATATCACATTTTGAATTTTCCATGTATTTGTTACATTTTTTCGGGCATCTATCAATGGTGAATAAATCTTCTTCTTTTTTGTTACTAAACAAAGAAGAATTTTTTAAACAAAATTTTATTTTTGACAATATGTCAAAAATAAAAATTTTTAAGTTAGTATTTATGACATTTTAGGCTGGTTGTAGCTATTCTATATTTGTTTATAATTTCAATTTTTTTTCTTAAGAAACTTCACAAAAATTTTTAGGGAAACATTTGTTAGAATAAGACATTTTTTTATTAATATTTTTTGTACTTATTATGTAAGCAGTAGTTTTATCTAAAAAACTAATTTTATTTGGTGAGTTAAAAAAAAATTTTTTATTTCTAGTTCAACTTTGTAAGACATTTTGTATTTTTTAGAAGCTCTTGATAAAAATTGTAATCACAATTGAAAGCTCGAGTAAAAAATAGTCAACAAATAGCCCCTTTTATTGACTCCAACCCATCAAAAACAGTGTTATATATATATATATATATATATATATATATATATATATATATATATATATATATATATATATATATATATATATATATATATATATATATATATATATATATTTCAGTTGTTTTCAGGGTTTGACTCCGCGTTAAACTGTTTTGGTTTTTAGAAAAACCATTCTTTTGACGACGTTTCGGCAAGGTTAAATCAGTTCTCCTGAAACATCAAGACGAAGCAGAACTAATCCGACTTGACAATGGCAAGTGTGACCTTGCCGAAACGTCGTCAAAACAATGGTTTTTCTAAAAACCAAAATTACTTAACGCGGAGTCAAACCCGGATGGCAAGTGTGACCTTGCCGAAACGTCGTCAAAACAATGGTTTTTCTAAAAACCAAAATTACTTAACGCGGAGTCAAACCCGGAAAACAACTGAAATCACATATAGCTCCTGCGGAAACTTCAGATCCAATATATATATATATATATATATATATATATATATATATATTGACTCATTTCGGCCTATCCCAGCCTCATCAGACACTTGGGCTGATACAAATTCAAACTCGGAAAGTAGAACGAATGTCTCCTAAAGCTTCACCACTGCAGTGGTTTGCGAGCAGAGGCGCCACCTGAAAAACGAACTTTTTCTTTTCCACATGTTTTCTTGTATTTTGGTCCGGTTTTTATTTTTTTTTCTTTTTTTTTTTTTTGTATTGTCGCTAACCTTTTTTTGTGCTTGTTTTGTCAACGTTATTCCAGTAGTACAGTTAGTTGATAGTTTTTTGATGTTGTTTTGACTATGGAGACTTCTTTGTCGTTCCACTTCCATTCGCTTTTATTTACCCATATTTTTTTACTCCAATCTTGATCTCATTTCCTTTATTTCTTTCTTCTTGGGTAATGTTTTGGGTCAATTTATATCTTTTAGTTGTTTTTTCATTATTGTTTTTTTATTTTGGTTTTCTAATTCTATTAGGCATGTTTTTTCGCCTAGCTTGTGAGCATTCCTTATTTTAACCTATTCTTTTATAAGTTGTTTGATTAAATTGTTGATTGTTTCTTTTAACCCTGCTTGCTCATATATGTCTATCCTTATGTCGTTCATAACTATGTTATTTATTCGTCGGTATTTTTCCATAACTTTCAAGTTTATTGTTATTTATTTGAGTTCCTCCGTGATCTCTATATATTCTTGTTTTAATTCTGCATTTTCTTTTCTCAGATCTCTGTTTTCCATAATGAGCTTTTCTATTGTTTACTTGCGTTATTTTTAATTTCTGTTTATTTCCCAATGTTATTGGTGAGGTGGATCATTATTAGTAATTAATTAATTTTTATTTTCTCATTTTTGTTCTCTGTGGTTTTTGTTCTCGAGAACTTCTTGCTCTTTCTAAAAATGTTATTTTCTTCCTCGCTGTCTTTATATATGTCTTTCCTTTTTGACCCTCCTCCTGACTCTTGATGAAAGTGTATCATGACTGTCTAAATGTTTCGTATATTTTTCCATTTTCCGGTGCCAAGTACTATCTTTCACATTAAAAGTTTAGAAAAAAAAGCGTTTGCCCTATTTATTTTATTTTTATTAAACGTTGTTATTTTTCTGTGTCTACCCCGAAAGTCTACTTTACTGATTTAAAAAGTTTTTTCTTAGCACTGTCCTTCACTGAATGTCTTATATAAATTGTTCATTGGATATCTTCAATAATTTATTTTCCGTTACAACTCTCAGAAATTGAGTTTATTGTAGACGACAAATAAAATATTTGTTTACGTTTTGACTATTGTATTGCCAAATGTCCATATCTCTAATTATTTTTTGTGATTTTATTCATTAACCCCTGGGGGGCTTCAATATATAAACACCAAGGTTGATAGTATACATCCCTGTCAGACCGCACTTTTAATTTTAGTATAATCGAATTCCCTTGTTTCTGACTTGATAAATGGTATTTGATTATAGTAAAGATATAATTCTTAGATCACAGGCATTTCATTCTAATATTTGTAAATATTTTTATCAGCTTGTCGTTCTCTACTGTATCGAACGCTTTATAGCACTTCCACTGAGTGGCATATACGACTTTGATATAAGTGACGGTTTTGACAATTGATAAAATATTTTATACTAAATTGCATACCTACAAATTTTTTAAAAGCTAAATATGGATACATAAGAATAATGCATATCAGCTATGAAAAATTGGCTACGTTTTAATATCACCCACACGTTATCTCCCTTACAAATAGGGTGAAGTAAGGTATATTCGTGATAATTATAGGTTATTTAATTAATTAATATTATTAATTTTAAGTATTTTTTTAAATTTTGTTCAGATAAGGTAATTTCGTGACATGGATATTCAATTTCGTGATAGAGGTAAGGTAAATTCGTGACAATCCAATTTGTGTGCATAAATTTTTTTTAATAATAAAAATTCATTTATTAGGTAAAATTAGGTAATTTCTTAACAAATAAAAACAAAATTAAAATTCTTTACAAGAAAAGTAAATCCATGTTTTGAAAAAATAAAACAAAACTAAATCAATTAAAAACAAAAACAGGTGGTAGACAAATAACTTAATCTTCTTCAGAATCATTAATGGTGTCTTCATTGTTTCCACACATGTCGCACATAAAAACATCCTCTTCGGCATCAGACTATTGGCACATAACATGGTATGGAATCAGGCAGTAGGAACACTGGACCCACTTGGCACCATTTTTTCTTTTGACATCTAGTGAATAACTATTACCACACATTCCGCAATCTCAGTCATTATCTTCAGAAACCGCTTTTTTATTGGTTGGGGCTAGAACACAGGATGATGACGTAGATGGTGCATGAATTGGTAAAGAAGGAATAACACTTTCAGGATTGAGGCCTAATACACATGGTGATGACGTAGATGCTGTATCGCTTATTGAAGAAGGCACACCACTTTCAGAATTAAGACACTTTGCTCTTGAATCGCGCTTCTTTCTATTCGGATTTGCAGCAACTGGCTTTGTTGGAAGAGGCAATATGTTGCTAAATGGATTTTGTTGCGTAGGAGCTCCTGCACGTTGATTAGGTATCTCATTAGAAGTGAGTAGAGAAGGTGCAAAAGCTTTCTTAGGAATGGCATTGCTATCAAAGGGACATATCCCAGATGTTCTGAATGCATTTGTAATGTTTGATGCGGAAAAACTTGAAATATATGCCGGATTTAGAATGGTGTGAAAATTGGTTCCATTGGGCTTCTCTGCATTATCTTTCATATAAACATTTAAGCTTTAGGCCCAATGAGCCTTTAATGACTTATAAACACCTACATCAAGTAGCTGTAACAGATGGCTAGTGTGGGCTAAAAATGTAAATAAATAAACACCATTGTGAGACGCAAGAGATATAACTTCCGGATTGATGTGTGATGCATGGGAATCCATTAATAAAATTGCTGGTCCTGCAGAGGGAATTGAGGTAATAAAAAATTTAAACCACACCAAAAAGATCTCACTGTTGATCCATCCTTTTGGAGAAAGTTTTACTTGTGTATTTGGTAGGCAATCTTTCTTTAAATTATCGTTCCATCGAACCTCTTTGAAAATTATCAACGGTGCAATCCTTGTTCCATTGGCACAAATACAACCCATCATGGTTTGAGATTCGCCTCTATCTGCATATGCTCCTTTGTAGACATAACGTTTTCCAACCGAGGTAACGACTTTACTTGGTTTGACCACATAAGATAGTCCGGTTTCATCGCAATTCCAGAGATGATTGGAATTATTCTGAACTCTGAACTGAATTTTGTATAAAAATCCCCCAGTATTTCATTATTTGACATTGAAGCCCTGTATGCAGCCAAATTTTCAGGAACGCGCAGTGTTAGATTGAATCGCTTTTTATACTGAGCCCACCACCATTTACTAGCAGACTCGTTTTCTTTATTGAAGAAGTGATCTCTCTCCGTACGTTGTGCAAGTTGAAAGGCTATCGTTCTTATCATCTGCACCGTCAAACCAAAACCCAATTCTTGCATTTTTATAATGTAATTAAACAACTGAATTTCAACTTCTGCAGTAAGAGCTTACGGCCTTCCTAGTTTGGCAACTTAATGATTGTCATCTTCATTTCTACTTAAAAAATCTTTCAGTGTACTCCAGGCTATTCCACTTTGTTTACTTGCCTTGTAGATGGATAGTTTCTCTACTCTTACAAGTCTTGAGGCTTCTAATAAATCGGAGATCTCATATTGGCGATATTTTCCTTTGCATATTTTAGGCATTTTGAATTCTAAAAAAAAAGACACAGGTAAGTTCGTGATACCCTGGATGTTAGAAAATCTTCATAATATTCATTATTTAATATTTATAGTTCACATATTTATTATATCTATGATAAAAATCCAAATAAAATTAGAGTAAATACACCGCGAATAATTAGTTACATTTTCCCGCCCAAACAAACGTTAAAATGCGTAAGAAAACCGCCTCACAACTTAAGCTATTTCAGAAAACTGTTGACGAAAATTGCCTGTATAACTTAATGGGGGTACTAAGCAACTTATAAATAACCTCATACGTAATTTTTACAAACTTATCTTTGCAATATTCACCATAAATAATAAAACAACGAATGCACTTCAGATTTCAAGCTCTCTCGTCAACACAAGGAATAACACTGAAAAATAAGTTTTATCCCGGTTCAACAGAGCTTCGCAATTTGACTTGCAGGGGTGGGGAAGGTTCTCGAGTCTTTCCGCTAGAGACTGCAACAAAACTGCTGCTATAAGGCAATAGGCTAGATCGTGACGAATTATTAGAAATTTATCACGAATTTACTTATATCACGAATATACCTTACTTCACCCTATATTTTTGTTTAAATCTAATTTTCAGATCTAGTCATACTATTTTATATGCTGGTTGATCTTTTCAGATACGATAAAATCTTTTAACCTTTAATTTTAACATACCATCCACTTATTTCAATTATTTCAGCGTGTTTTGTGAACTTAATACACTTCAAATGCGGTAAAGGGTGAAAAGTTTCGGCGTAGCCAGGGGCTCTACTAAAGATTGTATCAATGATAAGCTTTAAACCAACCGGAAAATCTTTTCAGGATCATCATCAATTTAAATTTTGGGTAAAGGCCAACAAGAGAATACGTAATTTTATTTCCTTTGAACATTATTTCAGCCAGACGTTTACATAAATAATTACAGAAGTTTCTCGTTCGGCTTTTACGGTTTAATGGTTTAATTCAGTTTTTAACAATAATCCTGAAAATAAAAGCCATTCAGTTATATTCCTAAATATATCATAATTGTTTTAGCACTGAAATTAGATTTTCAACTTAAAAAGGATCAACGTTTTCAATTACTAATTTAAATGAGTTAAGTAAGCAGTGTCCCTAACAACAATTTTATCAAATTAAAACTTTTTACATTAAGAGTTTTACCACAAGAAACAAATTTATGTGTATGCTCAGTATACAGAATTCAATATGACTGATCTGGTGAAAGAAGCAACCCAGCAAGGAGACAACGAAAAACCATTTACCAAATTATCAATGGTAAGAATCAAAACAATACTGTCCCCAGTATCAGGGAGAATTTTAATGGCTAGGGGCTCTAAGAATCTTAAGATGAGTCCTAAAAATTGCGACATAAAAAGTTAGAGATATTTCTGCATCAGGAAATCTGAATACTGAGACGCAATGAATAAACATCGATATTTTAAGTACCGGTGAGGTATTCGTAACAAATTACGATCTGCAGATAATACAGTTTTGGTAAAAGATAATTTTTAGGATCTACAAACAGTAATTGACCAAACTGTGGAAATTTTCAACAAATATGGTATGAAATTATACTGTATAGGGACCAAAAATGATAAAACATAGCACCAATTTAGAACGCAACTGTCAATAAAGTCTACAAAGTTATATATTTTACGATGCAGCCTAAAAATCAATAACATACCAAATATTATTCCAAACAATAACAATAATAATCTCCTTATCACACATACAAATTTTAATACATTGCCATATATTACTATATTTTTCTAACGTATGTTAAAACTATCTAGGTATAACATCAATGTTGAATATAAACCACCAAAAACGTACAATAAATACTTTTCATAATTCAGACATATTGTCTAGATCACAAGGTAAACGCATCTTGCGTCCAGATAGGACTTTTGCTGGTGGTTGGCTGTTGCTTCATTAACAGAGAATAATGCGCCCTTACTAAGACCGGAAGTTGATAGTTTTCTAGTCTCACTGGTGATTGGACACAATTTTTTATAGATACGAAATACTTGTCAACGGTCTTATTTATGTACCATTCCATTCGATTGCGGGTGATAGGCTGGAGGAATTGTGTTCTTCATGCTTAGTCTATCTGTAGTTACAAGACAGTTAATCCTATTTGCATGGTAGATTATTCCAGAACTTTAATATATTGATAAGATGAAGAGTTTCGAACATGATTTATTGCTGGAACAATCTGGAATGATGTAATGATATAAATACCAGGTAATTTGGAGCAGGCAGGCATCAAGCGTATCACACTACCACCTAGCATTGAAACTCCCGTGTTGACGAGTAAAACAATGATTGGCGCATCACTTAGTGATCGGGCGCGTAACTATATATACATGGCGCGAAATTCAAAAGTTTAGTAATATTACCTAGGATTGTGAACTTATTTTAAAGTAAAGGAAAATCGATATAATCCTAAAATAACAAGAAAAATCCTTATCCTATACGATAATAAATATTTTTCGTATACTTTTTGGGTTTTCTTGTTATGTTGAGACTATATTTTTTATTTTATATTAGATTAAAATGCCAAAGTGGTTAACAAAATTAAAGAATAAAACATAGAATAAAATCTTTATTTATACAAATTTTACAAGAAATGTTATATGTGTTACAAGAAATATTAATAATACAAGCCAAGTGTACTATAATTTAGTTTTCTTAATGTTGTGTCAAGAACTGGTCAGTATTTAAATAATTGTTTTGTCTTAGTACGTCAAGTTTTATGTGAATAAAAGCCTAATTCTGCAAAAGGCATTTTACTAAAATTTTATTCTCATAATTCGCAAAGAATTCAAACATTGGTATATAACATTTAAGATTTTTTAGAAAGCAATGAATCTAAAGATAAATCCCTAGAAGACAAAGATAAGTATATGCATTTAATTAATTTAGTCTGTAATTAAATAAGCGAAGCAATCAATGGGGAAAACCAATTGCTTTTTTCACACATACTCTCACAGATTCTGAATGAAAACATGCAATTAAAAAAATGCAAATGCATTGAAGTATTAAAAAATGCAGACATTATTTGGTAGGAAAGTAATTGAAACCAATCAGATTAAATCATTATTTTGTTTATATTGAATGCTGGCATATATAAAATCTGACAAGGAGACCTAGCTTTACTTCACAAGAATTTATTAATTATCTACACTCTAAAGGAATATTTCAAGTAGAACAACACCATATAACCATGAGGAAAATGGTTAAGTTGAAAGATACAATGAGTTATATGGAAATTGGTGAATCTAGCATTGAAAACCAAATATTTAGACATCACTAAATGGAAAAATGCTTTACCAGGACCTCTGTACTATATACAAAGTTTACTATTGAATTGTTATATTATTGAATCACGATAATGATGAAGATGAAAGTCCAAATAACACATTAGAGAATTCCACTACTAAATCAATACCAGATGTGACAGAAAATTTACCTGTTCAAAAACTGATGATAATTATGAACTAAGATTGGAAAATGAAGATTTTCAATCTAGCTGTAAATCAGCTGGAACTAAAAATAAACCAAGATAATTGCAATATTTTGTTCACAAATAGGGAAGGGTGAATGTAGTATAATTTAGTGTTCTAAATGTTGTGACAAGAACTTGTCAGTAATTAAATATTTTTTTTGAAATTCTAATCTGAAATTAAAGCCTAACAAGCAACAGACAGCCGTCAGACATTCTGAGTTCTTTGTAGTACTTACATCCTAATCCAATAACACACACTACCAGCGGTCAGTAAGACCTCTTACTGTCTGGCGTTCTACTCACAGAAATACAGAACTCAAGGACTCTGCTAAGTTGGAAACAGAAAAATTAAATGATTTGATTTTAGAAAGAACTTTATATACATTTATATGATAATATTTTTACTAATATTTAAACCTATAAACCCAACAGTTAGCTGTAAGATTCTAAGATCCAGCACTATAAAGATGGAAAATTAACATTAAAAATAAAAAAATATGTAAAGTATTACCTAGTTACCATAAAAACATGAAGTATTTTACAAAGTTAAGTTTCCAAACTCTATGTTACCAGTAACTCTTTTCTACTAATGTTTATATATTTATTGAGAGACATATTAAATACATTTAGATTTAGGTTGTTCTGATAAATGGAACGTTAAAAGTACATAGATGAGACAAACCATGGTGATATGGTTCTCTAAGACCAATCTCACTCACAAGAGAGAGACAGATCCCTCCTCGCACTTAACAGACAAGCTCATAGACCTCTCCATATGATAGTGTAGTCATGGTCTGCTAATCTAATCCAACTTTGAAAGGCGCACACCTGTAGAAATTTATGTCGAACCCTCTCTAAGGTGATGATTTTTAAGATAGTTGTTGAATGAATGGGCGTATGGGCGCTAAATCTGAACGTGATTTGATATTGCCTATCCCTGTTACCAATCTAGGTGTAATTTTATCTATGGGGATTAAGTTACAGGAAGTCATTAGGTTACAGTCAATTATTCAGTTACAGTCAATTATTAAGTGAGTTATTTAGAAGAATTCAAGAATTAAGTTATATTAAGTCAGTCAGAAATTAAGTTACAGTTACTAAGTCAGTTACAGTTATTTATTAAGATAGTAGAAGGCATTAATTAAGTAAGAAGAAGTCAGTCAGTCAGTTACAATTGATTAAGTTAGAATAATTCATGAAGTGATTAAGTTAAATTAAGTTAGAAAGAAGGGATTAAGTTAGGTGAAGTCAGTCAGTCAGTTACAATTAAATTAGATTTATCAAGAAAGTTAGTTCAAGACAGTTATAATTAAATTAAATTAGAAGAAAGAATTAACTTAGAAGAATTCATTAAGTCAGATATAGTTGAAGAGTAAGAGAGTAAATTAATTCAATATAAATAGTTCAATACAGGAGTATAGTATATAATATGGAAATTACAAGAATTTTAAATTATAAAATCTATATGCAATTTCACAAATACAAGGATAACCGAGGATGATTAAGAAGATATTTAGTGGTGATTATACCTTTGATTTTGGAAAACTTTAAGCATTCAGTGATACAAAGGTACCAAATTTTGTTAATATAGTTTAATAATTGTAAGAATTTCAAATTTTAGATAGGTTGTTTTAAATTTATATTGTTTATATTAGATATGTCTGTTTCATAATAGTTATAATTTAAAAAAGTACTTACAAACTAATTCTTTGAGAACCGCGATAAAAACCCTTTACTCATATATTTTATTTTAAACACTCATTGCTCATATACAATCAAAACATCATAACAAGTCACTAAGGGCACACGCGATTCTTTCGTTCTGGTACACTGGACACTTAATTATATATTTCACTGACAACTGAGTGTTGCACTGGGTACACATCGGAGCAGCCTCCGGGTTGAAGATGCTTGTGAGTAAGGAAATTATGTCATATTCGAAGTCGGTTGATAATGACTTGGTTTTTTCTATTATTTGGTAAGATGAGTTTGGTTCTACTTGACCTAGACATGCCTTAAGTTTGTTGGCAGTGTGACCCTAAGTAGTTTGCCACGATCTGTACATGTGGTCTTTGATATTTACTTTGTGATCAGTTCAAGGCGTTGGATTTATGATAGCAATACTTTGGTCGGTGGTTGCATTACTTGCCAGATAGTCCACTTTCTCATTACCACTTATTCCCATATTCGTTCTTTTCATAACCGATTTATACACTAATTAGAAATTTTAGTGGCAATATAGACACTTTACCGGTTTCAACTTAGACGGGATTAAATTATGTGGGGGAGCTCAAATTTACCGCTACATTTTTTATATACTACCAACAGTTTTTTCTTATTAAGTCATTAAAACTATTATTTTTTTCTGCTTATTTCTATTTTCGCTACTTTTTGTCTTAACTTTTTGTCGGTTGCAACTAAAGAATGTATGCATCTTAAATTTACTTTTACGCATATATTTTTTTTTCTGTTTTCAGGTTATGTTGTAAATACAATAGTTTAAAAAGTTTATTTTTTTAAATTTGACTTAAACAAACATATGCCTCATTTTATTATATACAATATTTCCATAGGCTATCAGATAAGACAAGAAACATAACTCTGGCTGTTTGTTGCATACGATCAACTCTTTCTGGTTTAGAGATTAAATATATTTAAATACGTTTACGTCTTTAATAAACGTCAAATTCCTTTTATTCTTATTCTTATTCATCTCTTCTTGGTTCAAGTGAGAAAACTTGTATCATTTTCACATAATTTTCACAACGGTTTATACAAGAAAAATCGTTAGTCCTATGTTAAAATCGTATAGTAAGTTCTTAGGATAAAATTCCTTTTCGATTTAAAATCCGTTTGTCTAAAACCGTCAATTAAAGCAATCCCCGTGATAGCTTATCTAGAACCGGCTTTTATACCATTTACCGTGAGAAACGTTCAATGGTTACTTAAGAAATGACACAAATGTATTTAAGTGTAAAAGTATGGCGACTTTAGTTATATAATAAGTATCATATTTATATAAATAATAAAGTAAAATATTGACACAATGCAGCTTAATATTTTGGTTGTTTTTGCATTATTGTTGCGCTGTTGATGTCTCTCAAGAGAGTATGTTGTACCGTTTCTGTAATTCTGCCACTAGCGCTAAATTTTTTCTGACTGGTAAAACCATTGACATTTACTTGCTATTTGTAATAGTCTAGGAGCTGAAGGGGATTGAGTATGCGCTTTTTATATCCCTTATTTACTATGTATATTCTCTCGGTACCTTGACGTTTATTTACGTTTTTTGGCGAGTAGATTCGATTTTTCGAGGGTAGAAGGCTGAAAATTCATCAGATAAGTTGTTATTAACAATTTAATTGTTTAAATTGTATCTTCTAAACTGTTAAAGATATGTACTTTAAAAAAATTACTAACTCAAAGTAAAATGACAAAATTCTAAAAATTCTTTATTATTTAAAATATTGGACGCGTTTCAAGATTCCTATCATTATCAGCTATAAATTTAGGAAAATGGAAGTAAATATGAAATGCTCAAGTATACACAATTTTAAGAATGGACTTAGTGGGCAGAAGATTATTTAATATAAAAATTTGCTACTTACGGAATATAATTATTATAAGAAATAGGTTAGGTTATCAGCGCTACAGGAGATAGTTGGTAAAAAGAACTCCATAAGTCCAATTGCTCTCTTCTGGGTGCCATTTTAAACAGATATGATGGGACCAGAATTTATGACACGTATTAGTATTGTCGTATAATCCGACAAGCGAGAGCTGGCGGGTGACCTGCTCGAAAATAGAAAAGGAATTATTCTAAGAGAGATGGGAGAGGTACTTAATCGCGATTATAGGTATATAGTATAGGTACTTAAACGGTTATACACGATGTACACGATGTACATGACTTAAACGGTGAACACTTTTCAATTTCTTCTACGCGCAACCCGCCAGCTCTCGCTTGTCGGGTTATACCTCCTGTTAATCGATATAGAAATTATTTGGCAATACAATCGGTAATTATTCTTTAAAGGGGTATAAAAATTATGTCAAATCTAATGGATGTTAACGGTTTATGAGATAACTACTAAAGCTGTTAAAACCTAGGTAGTTTTTGAAAGATAATTTACTTGTAGACTTAGACAGGCAACTAATCTTAGTTTTGAATTTAACATGAGGCTGATTGAAGTGGAAACTGTAGCAAGTTAAATAGAGTGTGTAAAGATGTGTGATAATATGGGTCTGTTATGGATATTAACCTTCTTTCCTACTACAGCGTACTCCTGCATATCCCAGGATAAAACTACTTATAATGAGTCTGGTAACAACACCGTTCGAGCAATGTAACATATTAGGTCACAATATATAATAGTAAAAAATTAAACATAAAACTCAGCTGATTACATTGCAAATGGGGTCGGGATCTAGTAAAATAGGTTCAGTTGAATTATTACATTAAATTAACTTAAAAGTTTATGTCGATAGAGATGTAAGGCTCTCATGGCACAAGCCGTTTATTCAAAACTGTTTTAAGATTATTCGATTTAGCTCTACCAATTTGGATACCAATTCCGGAATTTTCAAACTATTTTTCTTTTGGCATGTATGTAAGAGTTTTACATCTAAAAGAGAATAGGAGTGGTTTATTGGCAGAATGTGGTTAAAGAAATTGGTAGTTAGTATTGCAAGTAACTGTGTTTTTATATTTATTAATTAATTAAAGCTATTCTGAAATGCTGGTCTCTGTTTTCCTACCACTTTGGCGAATGTAAACTACTTTACAAAATGATATCAAAAGCTTATTAACGCCAGAATTATGTAGCATATATATTACATATTTTTTCTTTAATTTTACCAAAATGAACATTACCCCTTTTAAAAATATGAAAAAAAAAATAGGGTGTGGTTAATTGATTGATCCGATTATAAGAACCGGAGTTATAACAAATTTCGTGAAAAACCATTGTAAAACACGCAATCGATGGTGCTTTTTTAAGTATAACTCACCTTTTGGTGAAAATTTTGGAAAGCTGAATTTGTTCGTGCTCGTACGAGTGTTTTTGATGATGAGCGTCCCGGGAGGCCAAATGAAGTCAACACGCCGGAAATGATCAACAAGTCCATGACATGATTATGGCAGATCGTCGAATGAAGCTCCGCGAATTAATAGAGGTCCTAAACATTTCCTACGAATGCGTGCACAACATTATTCACTATCGTTTGGACATCAAAAAGCTATTCACGCGATGGGTGCCGCGTTTGCTGACAATCTATCAAATACAAAACGTGTGACAACTTCGGAGACACTTTTGACGATGATACGGCGTGATCCGAAGGATCTTCTTCGCCGATTTATCACCGTTGATGAAAACTGGGCGCATTATTACACACCGGAAACCAAAGAACAGTCGAAACAGTGGCGCAAACGTGGCAAAGAGCCGCCGAAGAAGGCAAAGAGTGCACATTCGGATGGCAAAATAAAGGCGACTGTTTTCTGGGATGCAAAGGGCATTATATACATCGACTACTTGGAAAAAGGAAAAACAATCAATGGTGAGTACTACGCAGCATTATTGGATCGATTCGATGCTGAATCGCGTCGAAAACGCCCCGGTTTGGAACGCAAAAAAGTGCTCTTTCACCAAAACAATTGGCTCACCAATTGGCCGTCGCCGTGGCAAAATTACACGAGTTGGACTATGAGTTGGTTGAACACCCACCGTATTCTCCAGACTTGCCGCCAGCAAATTTTTCCTGTTTCCAAACCTAAAAAAATGGCCTGGAGGACGCCGTTTGGCAACAAATGATGAGGTCGTCGCTGAAACTTCGGCCTATTCTGAAAAGCTCGAGCAAAAGTACTATTCGAATGGGATAAAAAAATTGGAGCATCGTCTTAATAAGTGTACCCAGCTAAAAGAACACTGTTTTTTCTGTCAAAGGCTAGTTTTATATCAATCCTCCCTCGTAATACTATTAACATACTAAAGTTACTATGTCTGCACCGTATTGAAGATGACAAATAGTCAGAAATTATATACATAACTACGATTCCGGTGGTATCCCGTTTAGGACTGCGGGGGGGGGGGGGGGGTTAGTAATGCTTTGTATTGTATGTGATTTGGTATTTGATTCCATTTTTACATGGTACTAAGGTATGGTATGGTAGTAATAACATGTCAGATAATAATTTGTTATTCACAATTCAATAGTTTAAATGCTGTACCGGAGTAATAACAAATTTCGTGCAAAACTATTGCAAAATAAACATTAGATGAAACTTTTGCAAGTGTCAGTTTCAAGTCAGCTTTCGTACGTCCCATTAACTTTAAAAACCACTTATTTTAAAGGTAATTATTCAGTTTTACAAAAAAATTATCTTTAGCAAAATTACTATATCTTTATTTTTGAAAAATTTATAATATAATAAGATTAAAAATTTCACTTAAAAGTTGCAAATTAATTTGTGTATAAAATATTTAAACAAAATTATGCAATAAACTTTGAAATTCTGGCTAATATAGGTTATAGAATAACACAAAATGAACATTTTAAGCTTAGATTAATGTTTATATGTTAATATTTGACCATGATAAGGAACTTTTTCTAACGCGCGTAAATCGCACAGGTTAATTAATTTAGAATATCTCTGCAAAAAATTCATATGGAAATATTTACCAAAACTTAAAATGTTTTGAATGTCTTGAATTCTCCTATAATT
This sequence comes from Diabrotica balteata, assembly GCA_918026665.1. Lineage (NCBI taxonomy): Eukaryota > Metazoa > Arthropoda > Insecta > Coleoptera > Chrysomelidae > Diabrotica > Diabrotica balteata. The sequence continues at coordinate 74,204,375 of OU898280.1, read as the reverse complement.
TTGTTAACCAAACTTACAACGTTTACGGCTCAATTTTGTTTAAAACTCTTATAAACAAATTAATTCACCACTTTTTAACGAAAATTTTAACCAAAAACTGCTATCGATTTTTTGTTTATAATGATAAAGTAATATACATCTCTAAATCTCTAGGGATTTTATTCTCTGCGACCTGACCGTGCTCCCCAGACTGCGTTATTACAGGTTCCATAACTTGATCAAACATTAACATTAAAACATTTAACATAAGTTTAAATGTAAACTTTTTAGTGAAATTTTAATGTTCTGTTAATGTAACTTTTTATTGATAAAGATAAAATAATTCTGCAAATTTTGTTCTAAAGCTAAAACAGTTAACATTAAAATGAGTAGGGGGTTTTGAAAGTTAATCGCAAGAAACGAAAGGTGAGTTATACTTAAAAAAGCACCATCGATTGCGTGTTTTACAATGGTTTTTCACGAAATTTGTTATAACTCCGGTTCTAATAATCGGATCAATCAATTAACAAAACACCACAAGAATACAACAATTACAAAAAGATAAGAAACGAAACAATAGCACTAGTAAGAAAAATTAAAAGCGAACACTGGGAACGCTTCTCAAAAGAAATTGAACACGACTTTTACGGTCCACAAAAGGAAATATGGCGTTTCATAAGAGGCCAAAGATCAGAGATGAAAGACTTAATCGAACCGAAACACATAGATAACGACACATGGATTGAATAGCTAAAGAAGCTTTATAATGATGAACAGCAAATGATGTTAGAACCAGAAACACCAGAAATCATTACAAACGAGGAAGTCGAGATAACCGTACAAGAAATTAAACAAACTTTAGAAAAACTGAAGAACAGAAAAGCTGCAGGTAAAGATGGAATTCCAAATGAATTATTGAAATAATGGTGGAGAAGCATTAACAGAACAGCTAACAGCACGAATTAACAAAACCATCAACATAATAAAATACCTGAAGAGTGGAAGAAAAGCGAGCTTATCCTACTATACAAAAAAGGAGATAAAAAACAACCTGAAAACTACAGAGGTATCAACTTATTAAACACCACTTTGAAGCTTACAACCAAAATATTCCAAGGCCAAATAAATCAGAGAATTACCTTAGCGGATGAACAGCAGGGTTTTCGCACAGTAAGATCATGCACAGATGCAGTATTCATCATAAAACAGATTACCGAGAAAGCACTAGAGTATAACAGACCAGCATTCATATGTCTAATAGACCTGAAGAAAGCGTTCGATAAAGTAAAGCTTAAAGATGTAATTCACCTTCTTTACGATAGAGAAATTTCACTAAATGTTATAAAAACAATAGAGAACATTTACCAGAACAACAATATGGAAGTCAGAATAGATGACCAGCTTACAGATCCAATAGATATGGGCAATGGAATAAGACAAGGAGACTCGCTCAGTCCAACGCTATTCAATCTAATCATGGATGAAATCATCAATACTATTAATAAAGGAAGAGGATACAAAATGGGGAACAAAGAAATCAGAATACTCTGCTATGCAGATGATGCGGCCCTAATTGCATCCAATGAAGACGATCTACAAAGAATAACCCATAGATTCAACACAAGGGCAAAGGACTTTAATATGGTGATCTCTACACAGAAAACTAAAACAATTGTAATCAGTAAAGAACCAATTAGATGTAAACTGGAAATCGACGGTATCAGCATTGAGCAAGTAATGGAGACAAATTACCTAGGAATTACACTGTCTAGATACGGAGATGTGGAGAAGGAAGTGAAAAAGCAAGTACGAAAGGCTAATAAAATAGCAGGTTGTCTTAATAACACGATATGGCGAAATCCCCACATTAATACCGACGTGAAATCAAGAATCTACAAAGCAACAATAAGACCAATAATGACATACACTTCAGAGACAAGACCGGATACCTCCAAAACTCACAACTACTAGAAACAGCGGAGATGCGTTTACTGAAGAGAATTACAGGAAACACACTGAGGGATCGAATGAGGAGTGAAGACATCAGAAGAAAATGCAATATACCAGAAATAGATGAGTGGACACTGAACAGAAAAAAGGAATGGAACACATAAACAGAATGGAAGAGACCCGATTAGCCAGAATAGCGAGGGACAAATCACCAAAAGGTAGAAGAAGTATCGGGCGACCACGCAAAAGATGGAGTGATAACCTCCAATAGAGGCATTAACCGACATTGAACAAGCATTTTGCTTATAAAAAAGAAGAAGAAGAAGAAGAAGAAGATTTGTATCTAGTGTGAGCCCTAAATAATTAAAGTCGTCTTGGGGGTTAATCACTGTGTCGTCTAGTATGACATTTATTGGTTCATTTATTTTCTTTCTTTAGATTAGTAGCCCTGCTTCTAGTTTTTAGAGCGGCAGTTAGAGTTTGTTTTCTCTTAAAGCTGATTGTTTTAATACTTTGTTTGCTATCATCATCAGGTCGTTCCCTGTTTTGCTTTTTTATTATTATTTTATAATTTTTTTAATATATCATTTCTATATTTGTTAATTCTACTCATTTAAATATTTTTAATAAGATTATGTTTATTCTAAACGTTTCATGATAAATTATATTTTTTTTCATTCTACATTTCTGAATTAAAGCTAAAGGTTTCCTTAATACTATACTTCAAATTTCCTTTGTAAATTGTGTTTCCTAAATAAATTTTCTGTATTATTATCCTCTTAATGGCTCAGTGAAGAAAACGGCTTTACCTCTATTTTTAAATATATGGATGGTTTGCTCCCTTCCTCTCGATCAACATTGTGCGTTATAACCGCCAAAAGATTGACTAAAATACAATTAAGAAGAAAATTACTTTTGTCGGAGACCCTCACACTGTGAGCGTAATTACATTTTAGCGGAGGCGTTTGAATTATAACTTTTTTTGGCTAAAGTAGCACGTTTTATTTTCGTTATAAGAGAAAAATTTAATTAGCAACTTCACAGGCAGGCACTTTGCGAAGAACATATAAAGATTTACACTAATAATAATTGTAAAAAAAGTATTGTGGTTCTTTGGTTTTTTTTGTACTATAGTTGATGCATTAAATAAAATACTAGAATATGTAAATTATTGTAAAATATTTATAGCGTAATTATTGATTAAAAGTTTTTAAAAACTGCTTTTTAATTTTAAACCGTTGTTACGCTTTACCCGCTGTTACCCATTAATTGCACCTGTAGAAGACTTGCGATTAATTACAGATAAATTTAATAAAAGTATATTCTAAAAATGGCAAGTCATATTTTTTTTTATTTTTATTTTATATCTCTTCATGATTTTTAAAACGCCTAAAATATTAAAAAAAAAATGATAAATAATAATATTAATAAAACTTGTAAATGTAGAATTTAAATTTAATTTAAATATTTATATTTAATACCAAACTGCAAATTTAGGTCTGCCACAAGGATCAGTCCTTGCACCATTACTTTGTAATATATATACTACTAATTTACACACCTCTTTACCTAAAACAACTATTATACAATATGCCGATGATTTTGTTGTTTATACACGTAGCAAATATCTCGATGAATGCATTAATCGTTTGAATTTAAGCACGAAACTCGTTTTAAGCTCCATAAGTGATTTAGGGCTTCAAATCTCCGCAGAAAAATCCAAAGTTATAATCTTCACCAGGCATAACATAAAACCGATGCAGAAAATTACAATAGATGGTATAGAATTTCCGGTGGATACCAATGTCAAATACTTGGGAATCACGTTAGACAGACAATTAACCTGGAGACTTCATATTGAACAAATAGAGACAAAATGCAATAAAGGGCTAAACTTTTTAAAATCTAATATGCGAACTTGGTGGGGTGCAGAACCTCAAACAGCTCTACTCTTCTATAAAGCTTACATTAGATCAATAATTGATTATGGTTGTACACTCTATGGAACAGCCAATAAAACAAATCTACGTAAGCTGGATATTATACAAAACAAATTACTCAGAATATGTCTGGGAGCAATGAAATCTACACCAGTTGAACCGTTATGAGCTGAAGTAATCGAACCTCCATTAGAACTGAGATTATTTTTAGCTGAAAAAATGATTATTAAGTCGCTAAAGAAAAACTCACCATTCATTAGCAGCATGTATAAATTAAACGAATACGACCTAACTAAGCCTTTTTGGATTCACAAACACTCCTCCTATTTGTGATAGATTAAGAAACGTGGCCTTAAAACCACAAACAAAGTTAGAGACCGACTACTTTGATCCCTTTGTTTCCTGTAATGTGAATATACCACTTTATTTAAAGTTAGCATCATTTAATAGTATAGTCATAAATCAAATTTTAGAGGAACATCCAAATTACGTCACTATATACACTGATGGATCAAAAAAACACCGATGGTACAAGTTGCGCTTTCGTAATACCTAAACGTATACAGAAAAAATACAAGTTAAACAAAAACACATCTATTTTCACAGCTGAGGCAATAGCAATTCTAAAAGCACTAGAATATGTTTATCAGGAAGAGGATCAGAATGCTATAATCGTTTCCGATTCACTTTCCGTTCTTAAAATTTTAAAATCAAACTCAAACACAACTAATGATATTATTTTTAGCCTCCAAGCAATACTTAAACAATTACAAGATCAGAATAAATATATAAAATTCTTCTGGGTCAAAGCACACGCAGGAATAACAAACAATGAAATTGCAGATCAAATTTCCAAAGAAAGCATAGTAATAGGGGAATAAATAAATTACGAATTAACTACAGAGTACAGCTTCACAAATCCAACACGTTACACCAGACTTGAAACCAAATTAAGGAGAAAACCTTGGTACAATGAGTACAATTACAGTTGAAAAAGTATAACTACTATCAGCAGAATAAAGTTTGGTCACGCATGTTATCCAGCACATTTATTTAAAATAAAAATACTTGAGAGTGATCTTTGCGAAGCCTGTAATAAAATCGGTGATCTTGACCACTTCTTTTTTTATTGTTTGAAATATAGAGCTCAATCTAATGAGCTTTTCAGTAAACTTTTAAAATCAAATATTGAAAGCCCATTTAATATACTGCATCTTGTTGCTTTAGAAAAAAAAAAGAAATTTACGATTGTTTGCTGTCTTTTGTCAGAACAACGAATATACAAATATAACCACCTTTGTTTATTTCTTATGTTTTTCCTTAATGTATGCATACCTATCTGTCCGAGGCCTACCTTATCGTCTATAAAAATGCCCTGATCGGCCCCTGGGTAAGAAGAGTGTAATCCCTGTGTAATCCCTGTATCTGTTTTTAAAAATTTGTTTCTGGCTGTGTGGGTATTTACCCTAAAGCCATTAAAAAAAAGTAATAAATAATCACTAAAAAGTTTTGGGGAAATGCTTAGGCAGGATATGTCTGAAAAGGGGTATATTGGTATCACCTAAGAGTGAAACTTATGGAAAATATAACTAGAAAAGCTGACCTCGCATAGAAATTAAGGCAGAAAGAATAAAGATTATAATGGTAATGATAATCTGTAAATCTTTTTTGTAAATTGGCAAAAAACTTAATAATTTGCCTCAAAAATTTCTTATCTGATAATTGGTTTTAATTTGCAGTTATCTGGTTATCAACAAATTTGTGTTTCAGTGTGTAAGAGCGGTAGAGCAGTCAATTGGTTTGTTGTACATGTTCCACTCGTGTTACCTTCTGGCTCAGATTTTTCGTGTTAAAGACTATTTGCTTAGCCAGAACCGACAATTTTACTTACTATCAAAAGCATGTTGACGGTTCAAATAAATAAGAAATTGAAAAATTTGTGATGAATCTGTAATCTGTACATACGGTAGTTGAGTTTGATTGGTCGATGGCACTAGAGTAATTTTAGTGACCTAATCCAAACAGAAACATAGAAAAACCAAGCAGAAAAATGTACGATATTGTGCTGCAAATACTGTCTAGACAGACGAAGATTCTCAAGTTAATGAGTTTTCTCACCTCTAAATTCCTTTGAAAAATCCACTTGAATTTTTTGCCAGGATTATTTCACAATGTTGCTAAAAATATAATTATAAATATATATATATATATATTATTATATATATATATATATATATTTATATATGTATATATTATATATATATATATATATATATATATATATATATTATTTTACTTTTCAAAAAGGTAAATAGCTCTAGACTACATAGCTGGAAATAAGCAGATTATTGACGTTACATATTCTGATTGGCATATTGCGTTTTGAAAGATTCAGATTATATTGAAATCCTCGAATTTAAATAAAACCTCGAAATAAATAAATAGGAATGTCAAGAAACAAATTTGAAATTCGCAGAAATTATCTGCATATTGTAAACGTAAATAAGAATAAAAATAATAGCGATCAGTTATGGAAACTTCAACCTATCATAAATTATTTTGAGAAGAGATATGAAAAACTGACTATACAATAAAATCTGTGTATTGACAAAATAATGATATTGTTTAAGGGTAAGCTATCCCTAAAACAATAAACTAAAAGTAAACCGAATCCATACGGAATAAAAACACTTGTATAAAGTGTGAAGCATCTGGAATAATACGTGGATCTGTTGTCTGACTAGGGATCAAGAACAATAAATGAAATACATTTACTGAAATATCTCATCTGGTTTTAGTTTTACCTTATCGCATTACCGAAGGAAAACTACATGAGTTTTTATGGATAACTTGTTTAAATAATTCAGGATTTTTTGTTAAAAAATAAGAAACAGTTGAAAACAGTGGGATGAGAGAGTGATGATTTTATGGTATTACATGACCCAAAAATTGTTTTAGTCGCACTATTCTTTAAAAAGGCGAAATAAAATGAAAAAGATATATTATGTTGATGATGTTATGTTGATGATCTACATATGGACTGCATAAATTCTATTAATGATGGCGTCTAGTAAATATAGTAGGGTAAGTACAACAATATTTTTAACAATAACTGTTAATCTTTGCATTTAAAAATAAAAGTACACATAACAAGTGTTCTAAGCTCAAATGGGGCGACAAAAAAAACATTTTGTCTTGGAGTTGTTTGCAATATGATCATACCTTCTTACGTGGAACAAAAAATTTAAGACTTAAAATAGCGTGTATTAAAAAATAAGTAACGAAGAAGTCCTGAACAGAAAAAAAACCAAAAAACAAATTTTAGTTTATTACATAAATTATTACCTACTAAAAGGTATTTCAGAAAGTAAATAAAAGCTGCCATCTATAAAATAGTGATCAGACCAAAGTTACGCTGTTCAACTACTCTTCAAGTCTTCAGCTAAATTAGCTAAGGTTCTTAGTATCTAGTATAGTGCAATTAGTTAAAAATAAGAGAACTACCAAAATAAATATGAAAATAAGAAACATAAATTTAACAAACTTGTAAGAGTCACTTGCGGTAAACCAAATTGTAAAGATACCAGGTTTGTTTACAAATATTTAACAGGTTAAAGAGCATTCCATTGATTCATATAGTTAAGTAAACTAATATTTGTTAAAAGCAAAAGACAGTTAAGTTTTGATTTCACGTATAGTACGTCTGTATATCCGCTTATACGTATTACACCCTAAAAGGAATCTTCACA